>JAWNPK010000049.1:1270000-1607500 GCA_035047565.1 Drosophila mulleri | reverse complement strand
ATGTATAACCTAAGAGAAGGTAAATGGATAGAGAAAGTTGTGAGTTTCAGGAAATATATTTTATTTTAAATTAAATTTATATATATTTATTTTACTAAGCCCTGTCCGTTTTTCCTTGATCTTAAGAGCACCCACTGTGCATAGACAGTACAGGAATTGAATAAACCTCTCACCAAGGAACCTTGGCTTAAGTAGCATTGCTTCAGCTGTAAGAGCTTCATGATCATACAGTCTACCTCTGGCTAAGAACTTGATAGAACTTCAAACTTGGTTAAACTTCCACATAGCCGTAGTAGTCCCCTCCCTTTCTAGTTCACGCCCCGAGAAAGACCTACCCACAATTGGGATAGTAAAACTCGTATCGTTTATGCAGCAAAATCGTATATTTAAAATGTCAAACAGCGTCGTGGTGTTAGGCAAACCGAGCAAGGCATGGTTCCTCTATGTCAGGGCCGTGTTCTTCTTGTTGTGGTAGTAAATAAGAGAATCTCTAATGGGAGAGCGGACCTGGACGACGGCTAATCTTTCGCATAAAGTCCAAGTCAGTGAGACCAGCGCTGTAGCCCTCGCCAGTCACCGGATTGCCCGCTGTGGGAAGAGATACGAACACACATATAGACATATACATATATATGTAATGTTATGGGAAGTTAGCACTATCTCACCTCGGCTCTTGGCGATCTTGGGCTTTAGTCCACCGACCCCATCCCCGTTCAGGCCCATGCCAGTTATGGGATTGCGTGAACACAAATCCTTGTCAAAGTTGTTTAAATCAGTTTTCTGCTCCGAGTACTTATCAGCCATATTGTAGCAGCTGCACTTCCAAAAAGTCCTGGTAGCCCGATTTAAAATTATATATATTTACCTTTCAAAAATTTGGAATTAAAGCTCTAACGGCTGCTCTCTTAGAAACAAATTAAAATGGATACCGAAATTTAAAATAGAAATATTTGCTGTTGACGAATGTTTTATTTTGAAAACTTCCGGCCCTTCCGGCTGACTGAATCGAAGTAAATATATATAAAGTTTTGAACAAACGTTGAAAAATCAATGGATTCGTGATAAAATTTTAGATCAACGACTACTTGAGCTGTGTGTTTTAATTTTTTTTTTTAGATTCTGGTGTTCCGTAGCATTAAGTAGACGAATGCTATGGAATGTTGAATATACACTGAGATTATTCAGAATTTGTAGTAGCTGGTCGCAATGACAGCTAGGGCAAAGGCATAGGGTTTCGATAGGAAAACATATATCGAGACAAAGGTTGCTCTGATGCGAGATTAAGTAAATGAATGGGGAGTGAGTTTGAAGTGAGTTGAGGGTTTGTTTTCTTTGTGAACAGCAGGAAGGCGAGCTGATTCAATTTAGCTATTTAGATATCATCCATGCAGATAGATCCTTGATGGATATTCTCCACAGCAAGACTTTGAGTTCGACCAGAGCTTTTCTCCTCTGCAACGATGAAGCTGACTTAGACACAGTGCAATGTATGGGAAACAATAGTTCCGAGTCGAACTTGTAGCGCTATTTAAATCATCATTTGCGTAACTCTTGCATTTGTTGCTCATAAATCCATCCATTGTCTCATAAACCAGTTCACTTTATCAGTTCAGTCATCAAATCATGTTTCCTTAAATATTAGTTTCCCTATGTGAACATCAATAATGAGTATTATTGCCCAACTACCCCTCAGTTCATCCCACAGTTCCGCTGCTTTTATTGGCCCATCATCTATCCAACAGAACTCATATCCTGTGCCCATGTTCTCGCACCTGGCCCCATTTGATTAGCTGCGGCATATTGTGGCCTGCAGCTAACACTTTTAGACCTTATTGCAGCTGCTTGCAGATTCCCCACTTCCTGCCAGCTGCCAGAGCTCCCATGGCGCTCCCTCCGCCTTGCTTCAAGAGTAGCTAATTTGGAGTTAGCCCCAGCATTCGAAATCCTTTTGACTTCAAAGGCAGAACTGTTGCTTGGAGTGCTTGCGTTGTCAGCCAGGGGGTAGTCCCATACCTCCCTCCCTCCTCGAGTCCAAACACTTCACGTAGTGGTAGGCCGAGCCCGGACGCTCCACGCTGCTAGGCTCTCGCCTTTGACACTGTGCGAAACGTGGTGCTCTAGTGCTCCGTCCAGCTGGCACTTCAAGTGCATTTGTTTTTTGGCTTTTGTTTTAATTGGCATGCGAACCAGCTTG
This sequence comes from Drosophila mulleri, assembly GCA_035047565.1. NCBI lineage: Eukaryota > Metazoa > Arthropoda > Insecta > Diptera > Drosophilidae > Drosophila > Drosophila mulleri. The sequence continues at coordinate 1,605,306 of JAWNPK010000049.1, read as the reverse complement.
AAGGAGTCGTTCCCTCTGATTCAGCTTCAGCTCCAGCTTCAGCTTCAGCTTCAGCTTCAGCTCCTGCTCCCGCTCCAACTGCAACTACATGTGCGCTACCTACCCCCCTCCCCCAACCACTTCGCTCATTAAACATTTACTCGCAACGCTTTGTCGGCGTGAACTTTGATGTTGACTTTGCCAGGACTCTGAGGACTACGGCTACCCCCAACCCTCTCTCCCCCTTCCTCCCTCTCACTTTCTCTGACTCTCTTCTACATGCAGCAGAGATAACCACTTGAGATTGCATCTCTCGTTGCTTTTGCCTCGGCTCGCAGCTCTCGTTTTGTCTTGTGAAAAATGCATTTTGCCGCAATTTGTGGCGCTTCAGTGTGTGGGTGTGTGGGACCATGTGTGTGTGTGTGTGTGTAGGGTTGCACGCCCTCAGTTGATAGCCTCGCGTGCATATCTATGCAAGCTTGCCAGGCATGACCCCTCCGGCCATCGCGCTCTGTGCTCGCTGCAGCTGCATGTGCAGCGGCTCTTGTGCTGCATTTTTTCACAAAAATTAACATGAGATTTGTGGAAAATGTTGTTTACCGTTGCGACTTCTCGCCTTTGTGCACACTGCTCGGCCAGGCTGCAGAAGGCTGCACTGGCGGCGGCAAATCTTTGGCAGCACAAGCAACTGCGAAATTCATGCACTTGGCGTAGAGGCAACTCTCTATGTCTCTCTCTCTCTCACTGTGTTTCTTGTGCGCTCTCTCTCTCTCTCTGCTTTGTAATTCTAGCGATCTTTTGGTTTCTCTCCACAGCGCTTCCTCTTAGTCAAGTTCACTCCACATCTTCTTCTCTCAGTCTAATTCAGCAGCTCTCTCCCTGTCCTTCTTTCCCTCCCTCTCATCCGCTCTTAAACTGAACGATCTCTCATGTTTTCTAAATTAAATATGACTATCTCTCTCGTTTTCTTATTCCCTTTATCCTATGGGAAATGCCCTTTCGCTGTCTCTCTCTCCTATTTTCAATTCCTGCTATTTCACTCTCTAATCCCCACTCTATTAGTCTCCGTCTTTCTTCCAAAACATTTCAGCTCAAAAGTAGGCAACTATTTTTTCACATTTGCCCTGCCGGCCAATTAAGACCGCAACTGTACCTACATATGCTGCACTCCCTCTCTCTCACTCCCACGCCCTTGCTGCTCCACATGCAGGCTCTCAAAGAGTGGGCTCGTTTGGAAATACAATCAAAATTAAAACGCACATGCCATAAATCAAAGGCTTTCTGCCCGGGACTTGCAACTAGAAACAATGCAATAGAGCTCCTGGAATCAGGCTCCACTAGAACTCGAGTCGGGTCGAGTCGAGTTGAGTTGAGTCGAGTCGAGCTCTGTTTGGCATTGTCATGCGGTTGTCTGTGCTCCTGTGGCAAGCGGCAATTCACTTAGGCAGCGCACACACCCCACCGCCGCCCGCCCACCTCACCTGACAGCTTGGCATCGTTTACCCAGCCATTCAAAATGCGACTACCTGTATTTATGGGTTTCCACGGTGGCTTTTATCTGGCAAAGAGCAATGGCAAAGCCAGCGCTAGTTACATTCCATTCAGTAAAAAAAAAAAAATTCATTCAATTATTCCTATATATCCTGCACTCTCTTCCACCCGTCCCGCTCCCACGCTTTATGCTTGCCATTTGTTATTGTTGTTGTTGTTGCAGTTGCAGTCGCAGTTGCATTTTAAGCGCTCGTTTTGATGCTGCACCTGGAGTAGCTGCGAGCCGCAGCAGCTTCGAGCTGTCTATAAAGCTAGCATTGTTTGCATATGCTCGCATCCCTTTGATCTTTCGCCAAGTGAAAGCGATTGCTGCGCCTTCAAGATATTCCCACTCCAGTCGCACTGTCAAAGTTAATTGCAAGGCCCGCTATCACATATGCACCTGTGAATACATACATACATATATATAAGTACGTACACCTGTGTGCATATCTATCTAGCTCTTTCTCTTAGCTCTAATTAAAAATATGTTTTCCTTTTTTTGTTTTCATTTCTATATTTCATATTTTTTCACATTTTTTTTCGCATTTTTTCGCATTTTTGTGCTGCTTCTCTGTCAGCTAAGTGCAATTAAAATGGTCAAAGCTGCGCAGTTCCTATTTGCACTTTTTGTCTAATAAGACTCGAGTTTTTTGTTAACATATGGCTAGGGGGGTAGCTGAAGGACACACGACTCTATGAGTGAGTAGAACACTTCTGCTTGCTGTTTGTTATTTTTGGAGAGCCTTGAAAATGCTTTTGATGAATGGATTTTGGTGCATGTGAGAGAGGAAATTGAATTGGTTTTTCCTCAATATTGTTTACATTAATTATGATAATAATTATGCTGATGTCTTGGATATTTTTGACAGCTGCACATAAATTAGTACAATATAAATTGCATAAGAATGAAACACTGAAAGACTTCAAGAACAGAATGAATGAACCATGAGAGTGAAACCTCGACGATTTGCATTCCAAAACATTATTATTCTTATTAGTAATCCTATTATTATAAGCATTAATTTGTCAATTCTCATTGTTATTATATTTACAATCGTTATAGTTGCTTTTTTTCTCGCTTTCCCTAATTTTCCCGCTCTGCTTGAGCAATAAAAATTGATCATCCGATTATCCCGTTGACAGCAGCTTAGGCTGGCCGCAGTTAAAGTGGAATTCAAATGCCTAATGCTAATGTCTCATTTATGAGATGCACAACAACAACTACAACAACACATACTCACTCATACTCCCATTGCGTGTGTGCTTATTAAATCATTTATGCAGGCGTGCTTTATACATTTTCATTAAAGTTTAATACATTTTGGTCGAGGCGAGGCGGCAGCTGCTTAAGTCAGAGTCCTGTTGCTTGAGCGAGTGCTGCTGCTGCTGTTGCTGCTGTTGCTGCTGCTGCAGCCTGTTGTCAGTCAGTGATTATGTAAATATTTCAGCACAAATTAAAATCAAAATTAAAATTACAAAAAGCTGCCAGCGGCAACACATGTTCGGCTGCCTGCGGTTCTGTTTGGGCGAACACAAATCTCCCAACTGGTGCCTTGGTGGGTGCCTAACACTTTGCCGCCTCGTTGCCCTGCTTAGAGAAGAAGCGAGACGCTGGCGAAGCTGGAGAAGTTTTCTGCACGAGCAGAGGCTGTTGCCTGACTGCCTGTGCCCCCTTTGCTCCAAAACCATGTGTGTCTTATGGGAAATTTAAATAAAGTCAGCAGGCAATTTATTTGCATTAACATGTTGTCTGTGTGTATGTGTGTGAGTCTGCTTCTTCTTCTTCTCTCTGTCTCTCTCTCTCTCCATCTACTTCTGTGTGGCGTATGTTGCCGTATGCAAATTTCAGCGCCTGCTGTCAGCCGTTTGCCGTTTTGTCATTTGGTCGCTTCATTGAATTTTGCCATGCAATAAAATCAAATTGTTTAAAAGCTGCGTCCATGGCAACAACAACAACAACAATGGCAACACCAATGCAAGCCTGACCGCGCCCACTACCACAGTGCCGCCCACATTTGGCCATGCGCTGATTTATTGCTCGATTGCAGTTCGTTCTTATTTTATATTTTGTATTTTGCAGCCCGCCCAAAAGTATGCTACGGTTTTTTATATTTTCACATTTCCCACTATAAATCAAAAGCAACAACAAAATTGCTGTCGCCCATAGCTGTTGCTGTTGCTGTTGCTGTAGCTGTTGTTGTTGCACTTGTTGTTGCTGCTGTATTTAATCATTAACGTTTTTATGCTTGCCACGCTCTTATTGTTATTAATTAATCAGTGGAAATTGTTTAAAAGTCAGCGAGCGTATGTGAAAAAAATAGCACAAAAAAATAAATCAGAAATTAATTTAAGTCGAGCTGGAATTGCTCTATAAATGAAAGGGAGTAAACGAAATGTAGGCATATGGATAGGTGGAAAGTTGGAGAGAGAAATTATCCGTATATATAGAAAAAAAGTGAATATTATATTATGTTTTGTATTTATTTATAGTTCATTTATATTCCATATACATTTATAAATATTTACAATTTTAAATATATATATTTTTATAAGTATAAATAGTATATATTTTATTTACTTATTTATAAATTTGATAAATAATAAAAATAAAATAAAAATAAAATAAAAATAAAATAATTTCAAAAGCAATATTTTATTGCAAAAAATATATAATAATATTTACCCATTTATACTCTACCTTAATTTTGCAGTCTTAAATAAGAAATAAAATACAAACAAGCAAAAAGCGAAAAGCGTAAAAAAAGGACGTTTACAATTGTCATAATATTCGCATTTCCGTCGCTCTCTGTTTCTGGCCGAAAGGTAAACACAATGCATTTCAGCTGACAGACCACTTATTGTTTATTTATTGTTTATAATTTTTGTAATTTTAATTAAATAAGAGCGCCAGCCTTAATTAAAGCCAAGCTGATGGCTCACTTGCCAGCTGACAGCTCGGCGCTGAATTATTTTATTTATTTATTTGTTTTTTTTTTTTTTTTTTTTTTTTTTGGGGCAGCTACATGAACTTTAATTTGGACTGCAATGAAGCATTTCCGACACATTAACAGCAGCAACAGCATCATCATTATCACTGTCAGCAACATCATCATCACCGTCATCACCATGATTATGAACATTCTAAGAGATGGCATATTAAATCAAAGTCAAGTGTAAATCGTCAGCCAAGACAAGTGCCAAATGACAGTTGCGCAAATCATTACGATTAACAAATTAATATAAGAGCTAGCCATAAAAACAAATGAGCTGCAAGGGAGCAGCTCCGTGGCGGCTAGCTGGCTGGCTAGGGGGCATTTCTCGCTCTGTGGACAGATTTGTGGCGTGTGTAAAAATGCTAAATAAACAGAAACAGAAACAGAGCCGAGTCGGACAACTGATTGAGTGCACTTCATGTGGGCGCGAACCCTGCTGCTGCTGTTGCTGCGACTGCCTCTTGAGAGCTGGCGGATAACTCAATTTCCTCGCCACTTGATGCTGTTTAGTTAACGCCAAAAACCAAATGATTAAGAGCGGGTGGGCACTGACTAACAGATACCCTAAGTCATGAGTAAAAATGCTTAATGTAGAATGTCAAAAAATATGTTTATTAATTTTATAGATGAGTTGGTCTGGTATCCAAAAGAGGAATTTCGCATCAGCTGTGTAGTCCTTACAGTAAACTATAAACCAAATGTGAGCAGGATAACTTCTAAATTATTTTAGATATATTAAAAAAACAGCAGTTTTATAACTAGATCTATGGAATATAAAAGGTTATTCATGATTTGAAAGTAAACTTAAGATGAGTATGCTATAAGAGACGAGCAGGTAAAATTTAAAGTATATGCATCCTATAGTTGCCAAGTTCCTTTACATCTATTGCATATACATATATATACATATATATGAATAGACTGACTCATAGAGAAACTCAGCTGAATTGCACATTACCCCATATTTTCGTATATTTAATTAGTTGATTTACTTGCATATTGTTCAACCAATATACCCCTTTTATTTGTTTTCAATTGCCATAGGGTATTCAGAGAGTGAAACCGCATTCTTCTCAATTTGAACTCAAGCGCCTCATAAAAATGGCAAATTGAGTGCCGCCCCCGTTGAGTATCTCATGTCCAGGCCAACACCAACACCAGCCCCCTCGCTTACCTGCACCTCCCCCTCTGCCCACCCTGTCCATCTGCTGCAGTGCGTCTTGCCAGCATTTTAACTAATTGGCCAACAGTCAGGCCTCGATATTTTGGCGCATAGTCGCAATAGGTCGGTAAACAAACAAATGCTGCCGGCCATAAAATAGCGTGTGGTAAACTGAAAAGTTCCTTGAGCATCATCACTCTAATTGCTTTTTTCCCCGATTTCTAATTGCAATGCAAACATATTTCGATAGCGCCGCAGGTGTTCGCTCCACAATTGCATGAATGAATTAAATTGTTGGAAAAATATTTGGCCAACGGCGATTTATTGACCAATTAAGCTGGAGGTGGGGCCAAAACGCTTATCATAACGGACTAAATATATAAACAGACCAACAGATCAGCTAAATGCGAACCGAGGGAAATTTCTTTAAAAGTAAATGTTGAAAAAATGTCTCTCTATGTGAGGGTAGTTTGAATACTTGTCAAACCTAAAGGAATTTCTTCACATTTGAAAATTGTTCGCGTTTCTAGACTATCCTGCGTTTTTCAATACCTGTATGTGCCTAGACTATCTTCTATAGGGCCACAACTCCATGCTTACTTCATTATTAGCCTACTTCAGCTACGACAAAGTTGGCTGCCTTTATCGTTCGACTATATTGTTCAACAGAGTCCCCAATGTCAGTGGCATTTGTCAACAACAGAAGCATTTCGACCCTTTAGGTAGCTGACCACAAGTGAGCCGGCCGGCAGGTCTTACAACCTGCTTACATAGCTGATACAAAGCCACCCCTAGCTTGGTCCTCTCAGGGGGCTGGGGGCGCTTTGTTTTTGTGTACTTGGTGCTTGCTACGCGCGTATTACAGACAAAGCGAACAATAGGAAATATATGCGCTCTGAGCTCATGCGCATTGCAATGTTTCAAATTCCAAATTCCCCATTTGAAATCCAATTGGATTTATAAAAATATGTTTAAATCACATTTGTAAATTGTTTTTCTTTAAACTACAAAGTAAAAAGTTTAAACTTGTATTTGAATCAACGTTATCAATTACTTAAACTCGCCTCGCTGCTCATGTTCAATAGCCAATTCAAACTTAACGCTTAAAATATCAAACGAGTTGGCAGCCCTGGCAACCGCAATTCGCAAACGTTTCGGATTGTGACCGGCGCAGTAGACAGCTGTTTGTTCTCGCTCTCTCGCTCTCCCTCTCTGTTGTGCTCTTTTTGTCGCACATTTTGGCGACGCGCTCGCGATGTGCACGATAGACGAAGACACAGACGGCGGTCCGGTTGGAAAAGTCGCTAGAAATGTCAGTTAGCAAGTGGAAATCACCGGAAAAACTACGCAAAGCGGCAGAAACCAAAGCGATTAGCGGCAAACAGCGCAGCAAACGCTAACGCACAACAGCAGAGCAGCGCGTAGGGCAGCAGGTCGGTCGGTGGCTGCAGTGTGTTAGAGAAGTAAAAGAATGCGTAAATGCGAAATGCGAAACGCGAAAGCATACATAAGCTGAATCAGCAGCAGCAGCAGCGGCGGCGGCGAATGCTGATAACAAAGCGTACGGCGTGTTAATAACAATAACAAAACGTCGCGCGTTTAATTAACAGACAGCGGCCAGCAGCGGCAGCGCAGTCGACGCTGACGTCGCGTGTGGGAGTTTAATAGCTGAGAGAGTGTGAGAGAGAGTGACGTTGTGAAAGGAGCTGCCAGTTGAACTGATAAAAACTGCATTTGATTGCAATTTTGGCGGCATTTGCAAACCGAACGGCGGCGAACGCGCAACGCAAAAAGAAATCAATAAAAACAAAGCAACCAAACGGTAAACGACAAAAGCCTGCCAACATTGGCTACTCTGTATTTGTGTGTGCTAGAATGTGTGTGTGCGTGCGTGTCTGTGCCTATGTGTGTATCTAAATGGCAAAAAGTTTGTGAGCTTGTGGAGCGCAGCTGTTTGATGAAAGTGAAGTAAAAATCATTGACGTAAAATGCAAACAACAACAAAAAAATCAAATGCAAAAAATACAAACACAAAAACAGGAACAAAACACAGTTGCACAAAACTCGCAACGACAACACCAAACACAAACAAAGCAAAAGAGAGCGAACGTCGACGGCGACGGCAACTGCAGCGTCTCTGTCGCCAGCTCAGACTACGAATAACGTTTTTTTTTTTGTGTCGTTTTAGCGTATTTACGAGACGAGCTAACAACAACAACAGCAGCAGCTAGAGACATGCCAGACACACTTTGTTTTTATTTTTGCTGTTGTTGTTACTGGCTGCAAAAAGTATCTAGATAATTTCAGTAGACACGCTTTGTTTAGCTTTAACAGAGTGCAAAACGGAATTTAAACTTGCCGGCAAAAATATTTTTCTTTTAGAAAAAAATATACATCTAACATATACACTTGTACATGCATGTATGTACATATCTATGTATATACATACATATGTATTTAAAATGCATATTTTTCTATGAGCCAAAGGGCTAGCAGCTATTTTGTATATGCGGTCTCCCTCCTGCATGTTGGCTGGCAGTCAGCACTCAACTTCTGTCTGCTGCTTTAATTGAGTTAGTCTGGCAAGGCAAAAACAGAAACAGCAACGGCAAAGGGAGCTCACGCACGGCAAAGAGAGAGGGCAAAGCGCAAAGCGAATCCTTCTTTCTACTTACATTGCTTGAACAGGGCTGCCACTTTAAAGTGCAACGACAATTTAAAAGTCAAGGGAAATTTCTAATACAAACATGTATGTGTGCGTACATGTGTGAGAATGGGCAAATCCTAGGGGGAATAACGGCATGGTATTTATAGTATTTTATATGCAGAGAAATTAAATGGAAATTAAGGGATAGAGATAAAAGGAGTGTAATAGAAAAAGTAGGGGTAGTCAAATCTAAAAAATATGTATATACTATACAAATATACATTTCTTATTAGATTTATTATTTTGATTCTTTTTAGTATTTTATATGCTAAAAAATGAAAGAGAAATTAAGAAATAACCATAAAAATTAAATAGATTAAAATATCAGAATATAAACGCTCATAGTTAAATTTATTTAAAAAAATTTCTTATTAGCATTTTTCTTTTTAGATATGTCACGTTCCAATTAGCTTCATTCACAACTTTTGCTAATATTTACACCAGCAAATTATTTAAACGAGTTTTTATATAAAAAAAATATAAAAAAGATTAAAACTAATATTTATATATATATATAAACATAAAGCAACAATTTCATAATATAGTTTCTGTTTTTTATCAATTTTTAATTTTATACATTTCTAAAATTTGATAAAAATATATTTTACAAATTAAATAAATTAATGTATATTTTCTACATAATATAATATTTTTCTTTTTCATATAAAAACTTTATTGGCTTGTTACCAGAAATGTTTATGCAGCTCATATATAGTTAGTCATGCCGTAAAGAGCTGCAATTTGCCGTTAGTTTTATCATATGTTTTTATTTATAACAAACACTTTAGAGAAGGGAAAAAGAGACAGAGAAACAACATGACAAACTCAAATTTGTGCTGTTGTTGTTGTTGTTGGCATTTGTTGTGCGCCTTTTGAAATATCTGGCATTTTTTGTATTAAATTGTCAGTGAAACGAGTTGCTTCACGTCCTGTGCCTGTGCCTGTGCCTGTGCCCAGCTCCCAGCTGCCAGCTCTCAGCTCCCAGTTTCCCAGTTTCCTAGTCTCTTTCAACAATTCAAAACGTGAACTGCCACTAAAACATGCCAAAAATCTGCGCATTTAAAATATTTGCCCCAGAGCCCATTGAGAGGCAGCCAACCGGGCAGCGGACTCGAATTGTTCAACGTAAAATGTAAGAGGGGGAAGGGAGGTGACTGGGGGTATAGGGACTAGAGCGTTGCCAGCTGGTTTTTTTTGTGTATGTGTGTGTGTGCGTGTGCTTGTGGGTCCGCCACTTGGCTGCGATTTGATTTAGTTGTTTAGCCTGCCGGGCGGCCAGACCAGGGCCAGGGACAGCGACAACGGCGTTTGCCGTTTACCGTTTGCTTTTTACTGTTTGCTCTTTGGCTCCCTTTTTGGACCAGCAAGCTCGCACCTGGTTGCCATTCGGCGTTCTCTGTTTATTGTTTGCTCTTGGCTGTGTGTGTGTGTGTGTGTGCTCTGCGTATGTATCTGTGTTTTGCCACGTGCGTACCTCGTTTATCTTTGGTCCTCTTTGTAGCCGGCTTTTGTTGTGCTAGCCCGCGTTTTCCCTCTACCTCTCCCTCTCTCACTCTCATTCTCTCTCTTCCGTTTTTAAATGCTCGGCAATTACAAATCAATATTTCTACAGGTCCGCAAAATGGATTAAAATAAAAACAATAATCGAATAAAAAAACAATATAAACTTTCAGCAATCATCATAAATCTTCTCTCGATGTTTTACGCATAATTTAATAATTAAGAAGCAATCGCAACCGTTCCGTTCCGTTTTGTGCTAATGCAAAAAGTATACGACATACAAATATACATAAATCTTTTAACTTCACTAAAGTGCAATAACTATCATATAAAAAAACCTATCGAATAAATATAAGTCTATAAAAAAATATATGCGAATGCCTGCGACATTATCTAGTTGAAATATATACATAAACTGGTAAGTAGTATTAATATATATTTAAAAATCCATGAACGCTCCAAAACTTAACTTTAATACTTAAAATAATTACAAAATTATGTTTAACATACAAAGAAATATAGTTTCAAGTTAACTGAGTAGAAGACGTAATCAATTTTATTATAAAATAACATGAGAATTCTTAATTCAAAGACCTTGGCTTTTTCCATTCTCCCGAAGAGACATCCTAATGTCAATCAAAGCTGTTTGTTGTCAATAGAGTGCCTACTAGCTATTAAAACTCTGCTACTCCTAAATCATGTGGCTAGCTTAAATTTCTAGTTTATTTGTCGTCTCTAGTCTGTTTGTTGACTTGAATTCGGTTGCAAACACTAAAAACGAACTCAATTGGCTGCCAGAACTAGAGGGAAAATAGACTTGAATGACGGAAGGAGGTGGATAAGGGCAGAGCACAAAGACAGTGGGCTAGAGGGGAGAAGAGGGCGCTACAAATAATCCCAAACACTATTCAAGGGCAACTTTCACCAACTGTGGAGTGAAATTCATTGCTCTTCCTGTTGCCTCTCTACCTCTCTCTCTCTCTCTCTCTCTCGACTCTGTGGCTGCTGCTGCAGTAGCTGTGTGGCTGTGGCTTTGCCTCTGTGCCTGTGCCGCACCACCCGGTCGCTATACGGCTTGGCCATCAGGGCTACCGTCTGGCATTTTCATTTCGCTTGCCGCAGTGGTCGTCCACATTGGCAGTTTTCCTTCTACAATTTGTATTTTGTTTTTGTTGGCCCGGACGTCCATACATCAGGCCAAGTTCAAATTTCCTTTTTTATGAGTGGCGAAAATTGTTGCTGGCGCTCTTCAAGCTGTTGTTGTTATTATTTCTGTTTCGGCTGCGTCCCCAGCGCGAGAGGAAAGAAAATTTTGAAAATGCCTGCCAGGCTCGCAGGCTCAGCGGCACATGGACTGCCATGGCAGACTGGCAAGGACATGGTCACATGGAGCACAAGAGCTACGTCAATGGCGGCGTCTCGCACCTTAGCCAACCACCCCCAAAATGCGTCCAAGTCCGTCGAACCCGGGCACATAACGATGCAGGAGGCTCTGTGCCGGGCTCTGTCTCGGCAACGTTTTCAACAATTTCCACATTTTATCTAACCACCCCCAAAAGTGTCGACTGCAGGAAAAAAAAAAAAAATAAATGAAAGAAAAAAGGGAAAATTCTGCGAGCGAGAGAGACAGAGATGAAGAGAAATAGAGGAGAGAGCGAGCACGAGCATGAGAGTTAAATTGTAGACGTTGCAGCCATTGCTCCAGTATTTGCAGTTATCGCAATAACCGTTAGCCGGGTATATATGTTAACTTTGTTATCAAGTTTGTTTATGCTGCATGCAGCCAAAGTTTTCAAAGAAGAATCTACGGCGGAGTCCGTCTGCAGACTAATAGTAAAACAAAAATAATAATACATATCTCTCAATATAATATTCCAATTTGTAAGCAATTTATCTTCATTTCTCCCAAAACTCTGGCAACACTCACAATACATGATGTTGCTCCAATGGATGGGAAATTATGAGTGCAGTAAAATGTTTTTGTTACATCATTAAGCTTTCTGTTAAGCATAGACTGTTGCTTGAATTTAGCGTTGCCAGATTTGGTTTTAAGTGCAGCATTAAGTTAGCTGTGCTTGTGCTAGTTGATGAATTGATGCATCAATAGCATATTTTGGAGTGCATTTGATTTTAAAACCAATTTTATAAATATAAAAAAATAATATAATTAAATTATATAAAAATATAAAAACAATTAAATGACAAATTATACAAATAAAATTAAATATTAAAATAATAAATACTTAATACACATTGTAATATAATTAACAATAATATTTATTTAAAATATTTTAAATTTATTTTGCTATGTTTATATGAAAAATAAATAATCATAAATATATATAAATAACAGAGAATAGCAGAATTTAAATGTCTGGCTGCTTTCTTAGAGCATCAAAACTTCGTCTGTTTTTCTAAAGTTTTTCGCTTTCGGTTGCTCGTTTGTTTTTGTTCTCGTTTTCTTTACATTTTTGTTGTTTTTATTGCTGTTGCGGCTTGTTCCGGGGCTCTTCACCTAGACAAATCACAAGCGACAGACAGCAGAAAAAAAGGAATAAAAACAATCGGAAAACGTGTTTAACATTTTCATCTGGCGCTCATTGCCACTTTACAGTTTGCAGTTTTAAACAATTTCTCTTGTTGCTCTCTGAAGGATTTCCACCTAACCCTTTTTGCACATGTGAGAAAAGGGAATAGAGAGAGAGGAAAAAAAGGAATAAAATAAATAAATAAAACGTACGCTGGAAAATTGTTTTTCTTTTGCTTTAATTTCGGTAATTTTTCTTTAGCCAAAAGAAAAATCGAGTTGTCGGTTTTTCTTCTTTTTTTTTTGTTTTTGTTTGGGGTTCGAGTCCCCAAAACGATTTTTGGGGGTTGGTTTTAGCGTTGCCTTTGCCGTCGCCTTGTACTTTATTTTGTTGTATGTTTATGCGCTACGCGTTTTTCCCAAGATTGACTTTGACATTAGCCCCAAACGCACACACACACACACACACAAACACATAGAGCAACACACACACACACATACACACACAGCTAGAGGACTAGGGCTATGCTCTCTGGGCGCTACGGGGCGCTCTGCTCGCTTTCGACACGGTTCGTCGTCGTCGTCGTCGCTATTGTTGTTGTTGTTTTTGTTGTTGTCGTTGTCCGCCATGTTGTTTTATTTTAGCACATTTACGTCATAATGGCATTTCCTTCCGCCTGCCTTTTTTCCTTGGCTTTCCCTTGACTTTTCCTCTTACTTGGCTGTACGCATTTTTATGTCGCTGCGTCTTCTTCGTCTTCTGCTTCTTTGTTGTTGTTGTTGTTGCTGTTGTTGTAATTTTCATTGTGTCTGCTTTGGAAATTTATCAGAGTCCCGCTTTAATTTAGCCTTCGTCTTCCTTTATCGCATCGCCGTCCTGCCAAGCTCTGCTGTAATTGCTCTGCTTTATTGTCATTATTCTATGCGTCTCTCTCAACTGTTTCTTCTTCTTCACTCGTTGTTGTTGTTGCTGTTGTTGCTTATTTAATTTGATTTCTTTTTGATTTTTATTAGTTTCTGCCACCATACATTGGCCTCATTTTCCCTTTTTTCCCAGCGACTTTTCTCCTTTCGTTTCGTTTCCTTTCCTTTGCCTTTCACTCGCACAATTTAAGAGATCTTTTCAGCCCCTAGTTTCACATAGTTGTAAGCAATTTAAGTTGCTGTCAGCCCTGCTGCTTGCACCCAGCACCCTGCACCCTTAACCGCATTGACAGCAACGACTGACGGCATTGACAATGATTGATTACCAAAATGGGCAACTGTATTTGGGGGCTACCGCAATGGCTACCCAATCTGGCACATTTCCCCACCTGCCCGAACACATGAACCTGCCGTCGCCCAGCTTATCTCGGCCCACACAATCATTAGATATCTGTATATATACATATATATATATTTCATTATCTTTTTTGCTCGTTAGTTTCTCCCTCGCTCAGTTAATTGTAATTACACATAGATAGCCGCACGATTAGATTCAATTTGTGGGCGCTCTCCCGCCTGCACTCGATTCAGTGAGTTATCTGACTCTGGCTTTAGCTTTTCACATGCTATATCGAGTTGTTTAATCTGATTTTTATGTACACACACCGAAAAGTTGTATTTTATTTTATCAGCTCCAAAAATACTTGATTTTGTAATTTTAGTTGTAGCCAATTATGGGGACACGCCAGATAAGTTCTGTAGACCTTTGTTCGAGCGTTGGGTAATCTACTATTGGCTCTGTAGGCTGCCTAGGGGGAGCTACCGAGATTTATGAAGAACCACTCACTGAATTGTGCCATAGAACTCGAGCAATTGACAGTTGGTTGAGATTTACGATGAAAGTAAATGAAACTTTTAACCTAGCCGCAGCCATTGGCTGCACTCAATGTGGCAACACCAGCGTGTGATTTATAATATGTTTTACTTCTGATTGCCTATATAGACGGAGGTGCTCTAAGGTACCACTATAAATACATATATGTTTCGGTCCATTTTTCTTTAGATTTTTCAAGTATTTTATCAATCTGGCAACACTGTATGTCTCTTAAGATAACTCTTAAGCATTTCTAGCTGAATAAACTATGTTTATAGATGATGTTCATTGTTCTTTAGAATGTTGTCTCTTCTTACTTTACAATCTGGCAACTCTGCTCTTTAAGCGCTCCCCTCTCTATAAAATGGGAGCGGCTTTTGAACTCCAAGCTGACACATACAAATGGGTCACCTCATCAGGCTCCCAGAGTGCCATTATCACGGACATAATTTAGTCACATTTCGGCGCTACATCTGACTGCCATCTGGCAACCCTTGTCAATGTTGAGGCGCAGCGCCTACAGCAAGGGACGTGTGAACGAAAATTTGGTTTGCTTCGGTTTGACAATTCTTTATTAATCAATTAAACTGTTGTAGGAGTGAATGAGTATCTGTGTGTGTGTGTGTGAGTGTGCATTGGTGCTGATGCTCTGTCTCTTGCTCTGCTTCTGATGCTGTAAGTAATTAAATTAAAATGCAAACATGTGTTTTTTCACAGCATCCTAGTATCCGCTTGAAGCCCAGGGGATTACCCGCAGGCTGCGTCGCCTTCGATGACGGTTGACAAAAGCGCTGACAGCAAGACGGAAGACGAGCACTGCGGGACTCCCTCAGCTAGAAGTTGGAGTCGGTTGACAACGGCATTTAATCAATCAATTCTGAACGGTAATCAAGCGGGCAGCTTAAACTAAAGTAGGGGCTGGCTTAGGTAGTCGCTCTCACAAATGGAATAGCTCTTGAGCAGCTGAATTTGATTGATTGGTCGAGCGGGCTCAATGGATCACTCTCAGTTCGCTTGAGTTCCGGCTGCTACGCACTTTGCAAATCGTTTAATTTCCAAATTATAAATATCTACAGGAGCAGGAGGATAAACGAGCCCAGCTGACATTTGCTTGATTAACTATGGGGAAGCGTGGCTTTCACTTTAATTAATTTTCCAATTAGGTGATTGAGTGGCTCAGCCTTCCTCTGTTTGAGGGTAGGTAAAAATAAAAAAAAAAATGAATCTAGGATACAATTGAAATAGGATTTTAGAGTAGAGTAGAGATGGAATTTCATTGAGTGTTTGTCTATTGTAAACTAAGGACAGTAGCTAGATTCTAGCATGAATGAATGCGAAGCCAAAAATGTTCTTTGACGAACTGCTGCTTCGACACTTCTTTTTGCTCAATTCCTCTTCAATTTGTAACTTCAATTAGTCAACACCTTTGGCTAATTTCTGTCACCTGTGCACACTTTGTCAAGTGAGCAAAAAAGCAGAAAACAAAAATGCCAAATTTGTCCAGCCAAAAGGCCAACGAGTGCCTGACTTTGACTGCCACTCGGCACTGGTTCCACTTGACTTGATTTCTTTCAGCTGTTGCCAATTGCAATTAGTCTCTGCGCAGCACAATTGCTGCACAGCTGCTGCTGATGCTGCAGAGTAATTGTGCTTCATTAATTGTGCATATCAATCAAAGGTAAACAATTTGCATCCAAATGGTAAATTTGGCCAAATTCATAATGCTGACAACATGCGATCAAAACAGTTTAAACGCCAATCAAGCTCTGCGGGTCAAATATATGTATATATGTATATATACATATATATGGGTATTAGATGATTATGCAAGGCCGTCATCGACATCTGCATAAATAATAAAAGATAATAATAAGCTATGTGGAGGGAGCCCTCAGACTATTTGTCGTCTAACACTTGTGACGACGGCACCTTTTGATCTGTCGATGCCAATTTAGCTTTTTTAGCTAGTTTTCTTTTTTTTAGCTTTTGTTTCTTTTTTGTTTTTGTTGCGAGCGAATTCCAATCAAACGGGCTGCGTCTGCCCTCACTCTCTCTCTCTCTAGACCCAAGCGCCCTAGACGATGCTAGACTGTGTGTATGTGTGTGTGTGTGTGTGCGTGTGCGTGTGTATATGTATTTCAAAGACAAAAAGCCGACGACGCTGTAAAAATTTGTTGATATTATTGTTGCCATTGCCGTGTGGAAGTTGGTGCAAAACTTTTGATACTCATTCGCATTCACTGAAATGGGTATATTGGTTATGTGTAATGTACGTCTGGCTGTGCTGCATGATGTTTATCTGTGCGTCTGTTAATTTCATAATTAAAGTGTCGAGATCTTCTCGATGTGCCCATTGGGGCTGTGGCATATCAAGAAATCATAGGAGAATTGGAAGCGTGACATTGGGATGTGGGGTCTGGCAGTGTTGGGGCCTTGAATGAGTATTCTGTTGTCGATAATGCTCGACTGCGAGGTTTTTGCTTATTTTTTTCTGCAAGAGCAAGCGACAAAGATAAGCGAAATAGTTGGCAACGCGCAGAGCAAATTTTACCCATACACCCACACACGCATAAGCATACCCACACACACACACACACAGCCGTTCGCTCTGTGAGCACCTAGAAGTTAGCTAATATAAATAATAATTACTTGCAGTTGGTTATTGCCGTGATTTGTAGCAGCAGCAAATGGAAATGCTATAGAGCACAGAAATTTATGTGCACGAAAAGTTTTTGGGCTACTGCAGAGCGCATTAAATATTTCATAACTCATATTAATGCTTATTAATTTTTATTGTTATTATTTGTAGCCCATAATTAATTGTCTATTTTGTCTGCCTTGTCGTTTGGTATTTTTATAGCGCGCTACGCAGCTCGAGGTGCTAACTAAATTCGTATTTGTTTTATACATATGTATATGTGTATATCTCTCTTTTTATATTGTATATATTTTTGTTGTTTTTTAATGAAAATTAATGCGTGTTTCAGTTTTTTGTTGTGCTTTGGTTTTGTGTTTCGTTCAGGTTTATTATGCAAATCGTTGATGGCTTTAATGCAAATGGCAACACTTGCTTGGAGAAATAATAGAGCGACAAAATTCAAGTTATTTGTGTTTTTTTTCTTGTTGTTTCAAATAATCTTCAAATGTTTTTTTCGGACTGCAAAATGCTAAGAAAGTGCCAGTTGTCTTTATGCTTAAATCTTTATTTATTTTGCTATCTTGAATTTTAACTGCTATTGCTGGAATTTCCACCGGTTTATTTTGATTTGGCAATTGTTATATATTTCTATGAACTTATTTTTATGGCACTTCCGACTAAAGATAAAGATATTAATATATAATAATAAAATATATAATAATATATAAGTATGTTGTGTACTGAATTTGAGTCGAATTAGGAATTATAAAAGACGTATACATACATATATCATTAATGTATTGCTTACATGTCAGTTATATAAATGTGCCATGCATATAGATATGCTACCCAGTGGCATTAATTGCGAAACTGAAAAAAAAAAAAACAAAACATATAATACATCAGAATCGCTCTCACTCTTGCAAGAGCCTTTGGTTCTTTTCGTTTTGCTTCGGTTGAGTTGATCTATTCATGTGATGATCGTTTGATAAACTTCGTTAAGCAGAGCAACGATTAAAGCTCGCACAGTGAGACTTAGCAGGTGAGCAAATAATAAAATCCCATGCACCTGCTCACACTCAATTCACGAACGCAATTGGGGTGTTTAGCGAGCACTCAACTCAGCCAAAAGGTACGAGAGTAAAAGGTTTCTGTCCGATCGCAAACGAACTCGTTGAAGAACCGACGCAATCAGTTGCTCTCTGATCTTTCTTTCTTCGAAGTATGAGTGAAAGACTTTTATTTGCAGACATCGAGAAAAGGTCAACAGTTGCCTGCGGGCTGTGGTTAAAGAAGAATCATAATCAAGACAATATTTTATATTTATTTAATATTTTTTTACAAATATTTCATATATAAAATATTTTAATATATTTTTTATCATATGTGTTAAATTATATTAAACCTGTATTTAGTTTTTTGTTTGTCTTTCTCTTCTTTAAATATGTATATGCTAAATGTTTTTTATTTATTAAATCATATTTAATCATACATATATAAACAATTTTTTTTAATAATATCTTTAATATTTTTTAAGTATATAAAAAATGTGTTATATTTATTAAATTATGTATAAAATATATTTACTACTAAATTAAAATTAATATTAAAACAAATTTGAAATATTTTTATATTTTTAAAGTAAAATATATTTAATTTTAAATAATTTAAAATAAATTGAGTAGCATAAAGGTTTACCAAAATATGTTTAAGCTGAATCATAAGGCATATATATATTTTGAAATGAAATTTCCTTCAGCTTCGACTAGTTTAAAGCAAGCAGCTGCGCAGTGCGATGAAAAGAAAAAAGAAAAACAGAAAAAGAAAAACCAAACCGTTTTCCCTTGCTTCAGCGAGTGCTGGCAAGTGTCTGCACAGATTGTGCTGTATCGTTTGCAACACGCGCTGATACAAGAGTCTGGCGATAGTTGCGTTAATAGCTCGTTGCACAGGCCTGGTCGAGGCAGACAGCAGAAGCAGAAGTAGAGTAGAGGAGCAGGGGCAGGAGCAGGGCAGGAGCAGTAACAGTAGCAGGAGTTGGGTTCGCTATGCCTGTGCTGCCAAAAATTTCATGCAGTGCCATGTGTGGCAGCTACTGCCTGGCCCCAGCTGTCCCCCAGCCTGACTGCCCCACCACTGCTGCTGCTGCCAACATTATTGCCACAAAATGTCACAGCGCAGTTGCCGCTTGGCATCCTTTACTCCTCCCTCCCTTTCGCTCGCTCTTTCTCTCTTGCCTGCTTCGTTAGTTGTCGCACTTCATTTAAAACTTCATTACACGAGGACGAGGACAACGCAGCAGCCTGTAAAGCACTAACAACTGTCTCACTCTCATTGTCTCTCTCTCTCTCTCTCTCTCTCTGTCTCGCTCGCACTTTGTCAGCAGCATAATTGAAAAATTATTTTTATGGCAATGCACGAATGCGAATTACTTAAAAATTTAATAAACTTTTAACGCACCGTTAAAAAAAAAAAAAAAAATCAACCGCGAAACATCAAAAGTCAATTTGTGTTCACAGAATAAAAAAAAAAAATGGAAACTTTTATCTGCTGCACGCATAGCAAGGGGCGTGGCAGCGGGACATGGCCAGATAAATGTGGCAATTTTACGCTTTTGCGGCGTTAAATTTTAATAAAGGAGCCGCCACAGCCACCGCCGCCCCCCAAAAACTTTGCCCCACTACAGTCAAATGGACAACAGCTCGACATGTCCAACTGTCCGTCCGTCCGTCTGTCCAGCTGTCTGTCATTTTGTCAGTTTGTGTGCTGGCTAATAGTTATGCGGTTCACTGTTGGCATTTTGGCCAATTATGAAAATGACTAGACAGCTAGCTGGCTCACTCTAACTCTAACTCTATCTCTGTCTCTCTTGGCTCACCATTGGCGCCTAATGCGATTTGCATAAAAGCCGCGTCAAATATTTATTTTGATTAACCAATGTTAATCGTTATGATTCGCACACATATACATATACATAGACATACATACATAATAAAATATATACAATATATACAATATTTACATTTAGTTTTTGTGAAAATTGATTTTCATCAAAATATGTAAAATTGTTTTTTGTGGCTGGCTGCCATGCAGTCGAGCGAGCAATTTATTTATTATGCTGTTAAAAACCCAAAGAGCATTCAGCAAACAAATTCAATTTGAAATATATGTATATACAAAAAATAAATATATATTGCATATCTGTAAAATGTAAAATGTGAAATGTATTTTGAATTCATGTTAGTGTAAAAGACAAGTGTAAAAAATTTGCAAATTTGCATTCGCTAAAGTGGAGCCATGATTGTGTGTCCAAAAGAAAAAACCTACTTGAGCGAAATTTAATTAAAAGATATAATGAAAATACAATTTAATTGAGCGCATAACTGAATGACATATATTGAAATATAATATATGTATAACAAAAGAGGATTGAAGAGGTTCGATTTATGTTGTTCTTGAATCTTTGAAATCAATTTGGATTTTTCGATAGAGCGCAAAGATAAGTAAACAAGCAAAGAGAGTAGGCGAGAGCGAGCAAGCATCATTCCCTGCCTCTCTTTCAACTCCAACTTCAAGTGTTGCTCCTATACACATAATTACGAATTACTTCACAATATTCAAATTATAAATTAACAGAGAGTTAGAAAAACTTCCAAATGTGAAAAGTCACAAAGAAAACACAGAGTTCTTTACATTAAATAAACACTGTAAAAAAGTAATTTATGTTTCACTTCAGATCTCAATTCATTATTTTCGTTTCTGATTCCGATCATAGTCAAAAATTAATTGGATTTTCCCAAGTGAACCGGTGCGACTCTAAGCCGATTATTCACCATCAAATGCAGTCAACAGGAAAACAAAGAATTTCCCATAATATTCATAAATCAAATCAAGTTATTATTGAATTAGTTACTTTTCACATAAATAATAGCCACATATGCTATGTTGATAGCCAAATCCGTAATGCTTCAAGACTCAATTTCATATGCTTTATTCATTTGCTGAACAAATGCGAACAAAAGCCGCTTAAAAATATATGTATGTATATATGTACATATATGTATATGTATATATATGTGTGTGATCGAAACAATTTGCCCACGCAAATGCGAGAGACAATCGAGCATCGAGAATCGAGTGTGGAAATCGAAAAAACGAGCCGTGACAAAATTGAGCTGCTGTCAATTGATGTCTCTCCGCTCGCCACAGCTGCCCCCAAATGTAACTTGAGACGTAGATGGGGGGCGGGTGACGCGAGACGAGGGAGTGAGGGTGAGACAGAGAAGGCGTTGAAATTGTAGAATGACGAGGTCGTGTCCGGTCGGACGTGAGCGGGCTGCAAAGCTGCGGCTTAGGCCAGCTCACGTGAAGTGGAGAGAGCAAGAGAGAGGGAGAGCGGCAGAGATGCTGCAGATGAAGACGTAGATGGAGCTGTATGTAAGTGGACCTGTGACATAGCCAAAATGTAAACAAGCCCCGAAAGGTGTGTAAATAATGCGTAAAAATAATAACAATCATAATTTGTGTTGACTGTTTCGAGTTTCTATGCGCGTTTTGGCCAACCAACCAACCAGCCGAGCTCGAGCGGGGCTTATGGGCTCAAGTCGCCGACTTATAATTAAGCATAGCTGTTGAAATGTTTGCCCACATGGCAGCGTTGACACTCAATTCAATTACGAGTACATTTCCCGGCCTCAAAATAAATAAAAAAGAAACCCAAAATGACAGAAAATAAAAGCTAAATAAATTATAAATTGCTTAATTCTGTGAAACCAGTTAGCCCGGGCTATGGCCAAGTTGGCCACGTCGAGCCGAGAGGCGCACTCCAAATTGTGACGCGGACTGGACACTGTTTGCATCGCCAACTCGGGCCGGGCAACGCGTCAAGTCCATTAAAGCCAACAAGTTGCAAAAACTGACCAAATCCGAATGCTAAAATGCAACCAAACCGAGGCACAGCCCCAAGCCCCAAGCCTCCAGCTTCAATGTGGCAACTGGCAAGTGGCAAATGATGCTGGCCAGCTTTGGCTTGGCTCTATTCGGCTCTAGATGCGGCGGCTGTCACGCCACTTGACCAACTGCTGCCTGACTTGGCTCCACCGACGGCCACTTGATGTGCGAATGCTTCGCACTGCGTCTGTCTCCCAATATGATTCGCTTGGCTGCATCCCAGACAAATGGCGAAATTGCCTCGGAGATTCTATTTAGAATGGTGGCGAGTAGGCCGATGTCGAGGCCTACAAAATATTTAATAAAATGTATTACATATATCTAAAAAATTAAAAAAAAAAACAGTTGTTTAATGTGGAATTAAATTAGAAAATTATTAAAAATACATTTTCTAGCTCTTATTGATTTGCAATCATTTTTAAAAGTATTTTTAAATATCTGCTATTTAATTTAAATATCTTCAAATTAAACACTTTTTAATTTATTTATTTTAGCCATAAATAAACAAATATTTTATTTGTTTGTTAAATATGGAGAGCAAAAAATTAGAAAAATGAATGAGAGATATTTCGTAGCTATTTGTAATAATTTATAAAATTATTCTTTAAAGTCTGCTATCTATTTGAAATAATTAAAATTAAATACTATTTGATTGAATATGTCTGGCCATGCATAAATAAATTACAAAATATATATTTTTTAAATATAGGAAAAGGACATTTATTACATTTTATTTTATTATACACATTTTAAAATCGGCCATCTATTTATAAATGTATATTTAAACTAAATATTATATAAATATTATATTTAAAAATTCAAAAATAAATAAAAAGAAGTATATTTATTAACATTTTGTAAACATTATTTTAGTATTCAAAAATTATTTAATTTTAATTTATATACTAAAATAAAGTTTAACAACTGGTAAATAAAATTTTAAAAATAAATATTAAATGCTTATTTTTCAATTTTTAAAAAATTAAATAAATAAAATCTAATAATAATTTTTTAAAATAATTAAAATATATAATATTTAGCTTTAAAATATTTCTAATGGATAACAGATATAAAAAATTCGTTTAAAAATTATATTGCATATGAGAGTGAAGTTTTTTGAGTAAACTCAGAGTCGGCGAGCGAGAGCAAAATTGAGCGAGGAAGTACACATAGATCTGTGGACTTCCTAGGGTTGGCTGAGTGCAACAACTGAGAACATCACCTTCAGCCCTCTCTGGGTGTAGCGCTCATAAGAGTTGCTCCAACAGAGTTTGCTCAATTGCTCAGTCTGTGCATACACTGCTCATACAGGATGTTCCATGTTTAGAACATGTATTATTATACAAGCAAAGGTTTGATTGGTTTTCCACTTGGCTCTAATGTGTTTTCAGCATGAGCAGCTTAAGCAACTCACTGCAGCTTGCCACTGAAGGTCATTTGTGCTCAGCTACAGCGTTTATCTCTGGCTGCAAATCATAAAGCATTTAAGACGCCGCTGCCATTAGAATGTGAACTTCATTTTAATATATCGCTCACTGTCTCTCTCTCTCTCTCTCTGTCTATATATATAGAGACGGGAATAGTGTCATTGCCCAGTCGCCTACATAATGCGACAGCGAGTGGGAGTTGAGTGGATTCTCTTCTTTTTTTTTTTTGCCAGACTGTTGGCCTGCTTTATGTAAGGGCGCCTGCTGAGTGCCGCTTCAAACCGGAAAAGTAGGCAAAAAAAAAAGAGAAGCAGAAATGTGAAATATTTAAGGCAAAGTGTCACATAAAAATGACTTATCTGCTGGTATCAAGTGGCAGATGGGGGCCGTTTAGAGCCGAGGCCGGGGCCCAACTTGCCACGCGCTGAAAATTGTCCAATGGCACATTTGGGAGCAGCGGCGCAATAGTCGAGTCCACCAAGAGGGAGGCTTACGTACTTTTTTTTTTGCTTGCTTTTTTTTTCATTTTATGCTATTCTCCCTGATATGACGACAAGAAGGAGCAGGCTGTTGTCTTATCTTTATGCCAAATCCAGTTGGGATTAATTGGTGTACGCGGGAGTTGAGAAAGGGAGAAGGGAGAGTAGAGAGGGTGGAGAGAGTATCTAGAGTGTATAATTTAATAAAGTGAGGCAGGCACCAAGGACGTCGTCTGCTAAGATACGAGGCCGTTATCGTTATCAGTTTAGATTGTTGTTGTTGCTGTTATTGTTGTTGTTGTTTCTCAGTCATTCAGTCATTCAGTTTCGACAAGCATTCAAGTGGCCCGCTCAATTTGCCCCGCTTAAATCGCATTAAATTGCGCGCTGTGTCAGCATACATTTCGCTGGCACTGTAGCTACACTAAATATATGTATGTATACCCACACACAGACACATAAATACATATATATGCTTGCTTCTAAATTGAGTTTTAGTGCATGTTTACCCACGCAAATTGCTCGACTGACTTTGCCATAAATCTAACTAAGTGCGACGGAGGCAGCAGAGCAGCAGAGCAGCAGCAGCAGCTCGAGTGATACGATCCAACATCAGCTTTAGCATCAGGCATCGACTCATATCGCAGCCAAGTTGGATTTGCTATGCAAAAATAAATTATAAGTATTATGTACTTGACTATTTATTGCTGACAATGGCATTATAGATAGACCCACAGACACACATACATACACACCCAGCCGAGGCGAGGCGAGACAACAGACAAATACTTCAATAAAGTGGAGCAACTGCAGCGCCTCTTAATTATAATGCACTGGAGCGTAGACGGGAATCAATCGACTCGATGGCGTCAGCTTTAACTAAATTTGTAAAATGACTTCAATCTAATTGGAATTGTGCGCTCAATTATATTGTTAGCTTGCTGACAGTAGGTGTAAAGGCATTGAAATGGGTTTTTTAGTGAGTAGAAATTATGGAAATTTATGCAATAGGCCTGTGAGAGTGTGTAAATGCTGACAAGTCATATATGCTTTTGAAGATTGAAACCAAAGGATAAAGGTATTTAAAATCAAGATAAATAGTATAGCAAATAGAGCAATAAAGAAAACTATTTCAATCGTATTAAAGCCACATCATGTCTAGCATAGCAATTTTCCCATTAAACAATCACTTTTCTACGTAATTCTCATTTAATTCAATCATTCAAAATCAAGATAAGCTAATGAAAAAATACTGATTTAAACACCTATATATCTGCCATTAGATTTGATCTAGAAGCCACCTTTCTCTTTCTCTCTTAGCAAAACCCGCCTTTCTCTGCAATTCTCATTAATTAACATGCAACGCTAGCCAGATAAGCTAATGAGAAAAGTGGAAAAACTTGATGGCAGTGCCGCTTTGGTTAAGCTTTACTCAAAATAGACAAAGAGACAAAGAGTGCACAGTCTGCGAGTATATAAAATATAATTATAAATAATAAGAACCTGTTTGCCTCGTGCTGGCTGCATTTCCCACTCGACAGCTATGCAAATGAAGCCACATGTAAAAGGCAATAGGCTAATTAAAAGCATTTGCCGACTTGACTCGACTAGCACCTACTCCCAATCTCAGCTCTAGCTAAATAGTGGGCGTCTTTGTTGTTGTTGTTGTTGTTGTTGTTGTTGGCGTGTAATGAATCAGTCTGAGTGCTACATTTGCAACTGAATTTCTATGTCAATTGAGTGACTCTGCTCACTTGACTCAGTTTTCAAATCAATTCACTTACAGCAGACTGAAATTGCTGATAGAGAAGCTGTGTCACAAATCAGTGCAGCATAACAAATTCCTCAAGCAGGAAACAGCGCACAGAGCAGAGAGGACGTTCAAGAAAAATGCTTATGCAACATGAGAGGCGACACAAAAGGAAAGTGTTAATGACGACAATATGTCATTGTCAGTGCCAGCTGTTTGTAATCAAGTAGAAAGAGAGGCTAGAGAGACAGAGAGAGGGAGAGGGAGAAAAGGGTAGCGTGTCTGGGTCGCTGGAGAGTCTGTGTGGCCACTGCACATCTTCCATCATAATAATGTGTAGCTGTAGCTGTAGCTCTGGCTTTATCCAAGTCCCTTTCAGCCAACACTAATGGCATACAGAGCTGTAAACACGCGGCGTATGCGCAATATCTAAGGGTGGAATCAATAAGCGGCTTTGCGTGTGAGACATTAGTACCCCCAATAATCAAGTAGCACTAAGAGGCGCCTCAGACCGCCCGCGGTTCGTCTAGCTCATAAATTAGCCCCAGCCCCAAGATAAGCCCAAACAAATCAAAGACAGGGACCAAACCTAAATGAGAACGTGTTTCGCCTGTCGGCCTCAAATGGAACCGTTTGCGAGCGAAATGCGAGCAAAAATTTGCATGTAACACTTAAATAAAATTTAATTACGCTTGTCGCCTGTCAGTCCTCATTATTCGGGGCAAAACGAAGCGCGACGGACATGGCAGGATGAGCAGGAAGACGGCAGTCGGTGTACGGACAGCAGAACACCCTCTTACACGAATTCAATTAAGGTGCAAGTGGAGGCCAGCCACTCCAACTGACAGGTGTTAGAGACTGGCCAGAGTTGGCTTAGACAATGAATTAATTGGTTTTGGATTGGATGTAAGACCTGCATCAGAGGCACTAAGCGAAATTGGGGTAAGGCATAGGGAAAAATTCAATATGCCTTATTTGCGTGGATTAAATCGATACCGAGAATGCCCAACCTTTTTCTATTCTAATTGCTGTTTGAATATGCCTAAGGTTTTTTTTGTTGAAAAGGAAGTAAAGCAAGCAGAGGAGGCCAATATTTTGGAGTTCGATATGAGGAGGAGACCCGAAGACGACTCTGCTCTTTGGATACAGTTCTCAAATAAAGCAGTATGGGAAGAGCTTCTTAATACTATAGACATGCTATACACATCTGATACTGGCACTCAGAGCACTACCGGTTACATTACTTATGCTCTACCTCTTCGTCTTACTCTCCTAGTTTATGTTCTGCTATGTTTAGAACAGCTTCTAGTCAGTTACGCTCTTTTATTTCAAATGCCAATCTTTCTTTGACCTATGTTCCACTTCCTGCTCGTTCCCTTTCAGTTACTGTTTAGTATTATATAGGGTGGTGCGACGATGAGTAATCTCGCACAAGTGAAGTAAATATTCTTCCTCTCCAGCAACTGTTCTCTATCTTGCAAAACTCTATTGAAATTCTTTTCATAACCAAAAGTTTTTCAAAATGCTGATGAAGCATGCATTTGATTATTAACTAGCAGAACGATTTTGGCTTATGGCCGAAAACTTTTCAGCTTGACTGTTCGAAATGACAAATTAACTCGTAGTAGCTGCAGTCGGCACAGCTGCTTGTTATTGAGCTTGATGGGCAAACAATTTCTATTGCTTCGGCGCTTTAAAGAATTGATGAACATTTTTAGCTTTGGCCATTTGCAATCGAGACTTGGTCCTACTCGATCCGATCTGACCCGACCCGACTCGACTCGACCCGACACCCGGTGTAAAACCAACGACAGGCGACAACAGCTGCCTGGGCATGAATTATAGCAGCAGCAGATGAAACTTTTGCATTATTTTATGAAATTTTTGTTAAACAAATTTGTCGATGTTGTTGTTTTGCTTAAGTGTAAACAGTGAAGACCCGACTTGTTAGCCCCCCACAGCCCCCATCTCTCCGTCGTTGCCAGACCAGCTTCCACCTTTTAAAAGTTGCGCAGTTTCTGTCACATGCGTCCCAGGCCAAAACACACACCTGAACGGTGAGCTCCGCTATGGAGTTTGAGTGGATGGGGAATGTTCTTGTTATTGAGCAGAGATAGAAGCAGAGCTACGACTGCTGCTGCGGCTGCGGCTGCTGCTGTTGCTCGTCTCTCGGCTCTGGTACTGTAAGTATGGTATTATAACTTTTTTTCACGGCATAATTTATGCTCACTTTATGCAAATTTTTTCTCTATAAACCGTTGCCTGAGCGCCCGAGCTGAAAGGATATGAGTATATATATATATGCATATGTGTGTGTGGTTGTTGTTGCTGTTGTTTTGTTGTGTGTGATGCAAACTGTAAGCGGGCTTTGTGGGCGAGAGATATCCAAGCGAAACTCTATGTAAACGCTCGTAATTATACATTTTTGTAAAAGTTTTTGCCACTCAGGTAAAGCGAGTCTCTCTTTCTCACTCTGCTCCTTTCTCTCTCTCTCTCTCTCTCTCCCGCTCTCTCTCACTCGCTTGCTCAGCTGGCGCTTAATTTTAATGAAAAAAGTTGGGCAGCTGGCGCGTGCCAGCAAGTTCTAATTGATTTTCAGATTGATATGCAAAACAGCGTGTCCACACTTTGGACACGCCCCCGCGTGGCATCTGCCCCCGCAGCCCCTGCCCATACGCCAAGTTCAGTCGGTTGACATAAAAGTTTGACTGCCGCCAATGGGCATATAAATTTTCAATTAAAATACCTACAAAATGCTAATGATCATTTGATATGCAGCTCATTTGCAAATTGTGCGTTTTTTTGTTGTTTTCTTTTTAGCGGATCTTTGGATTTTATTTAAAATATTTTATTTGTGTATTTCGAGAATTTATTACTTTTGGCTTAATTTGAAATCCATTTAGGTATTAGCTATGGACGAAAGGTTTTTTGTTGGTATTTTATCTATTTATGGTAATTGAAGTTTTAATGTAAATGGAATGGATAGTATTTTTATTTATTTATTTTTTAAGATGAATTTACTTTATATTAAGGCTTATTTTCAAAAACTATATTTCCAGTACTATAAATGATCACTTTAATATAAAATTTATAATAATTTATTCCTCTAAGAATAATTTAAAATTTAATAGAGATGGATAAATAGAGTCGATTGCTTTTAATAATATTTTATATTTTATTTTATTCCATTTTACTAATAGAATGGATTGTTTTTAATAATAAATTATTTTATACTTTATTTTACTAATGGCAAATCTTAATTTATTTAGTGTTTATAATTATCTTATATTTAATATTTTTTTCTGCATTTTTATTATTTGCCAAAACTGTCAACTAAATCTATTTCTTTTACCTGACTTCCCATTGCCTTCAAATAATTCCTTAAGCCAAAGAATTCGTTCATTTAAGAATACATTTACATATTAGTAACTCCTATGCGATTCCCTGGTCAGTGCTTCGCTCGTATAGTTCCATTAAAAAAAAAGTTTGCCATAACGCTGAATGTGCTGCAGGCAGCTGCTGCTCCTGCTCCTGCTGCTCCTGCTGCCGGCGCTAGTTTCTGCACCAGCTGCACTTTAACTAAACTCTAATGCAAAATTCATGGCCGGGCGGCACAAATAGCGCCCGGAACAGACTTGTCTACATTTAAAATGCAGCCCGGACATGGTCGACGGGCATGACCACAGCAACAACGACAACACCAACAACAACAAGCCAGAGGGCGGCTGAGTGGGCTGGGTTGAGCCGTTAAAGTGAGCAATGGCCGCCATTTTGTTTTTGATTGATAATGATGGGCGCCCAAAACAGAGTTATGACCGGCCCCATAAACGGGCTTACTCAAACCCATTTATATATACTGATAAATATGTAAATATATATACAATATATATGTAAAAGGCAAAACTAACCGCAAATTAGCTTATTTGGCATTTTTACAGTCATTTCATTTAATTTACACAAACAAATTTGCGCCTGGCCAGACGAGGATGGGCTCCTCGCCCCAGACAATGGGCCGAGCCAACGAAGCGCGCCGCCAGCCTCATAAAAGTAATGAAGCTGTTTAGGCGTCTCTAAGTAGTCGTCGGTTGTCGACAACAACAACAACAACAACAACAACAACGACAATGACGACGACGACAGCGAATCGTGTAGGACTCGCAGTGCCAACTGTGCGATGCCTGCACGATGAAAAAAAAAAACAAAAACTGAAGAAGAAAAGTCAGGCAAAGGCTCGGCACAGGTTCCGGGTTTAGTTTAGCCTTTGCGTTCATTCAAAATTCATGAAGTTGGCCCCAAACTTGGCGCCATTCTAATGCCAGTCTCTCCCTGTGTGTGCGTGTGTTGTGTAGGTGTTATTCTCCTCTGCTGTTAACGCTTATTATTTTGCTGGGGCGTTGAAAGCAAGCGCAATTACCTCAAGCTGCACTGCAGCCAATTGCCAAAAAGCCTTTCAGCCTCAACTCCACATTTATTGGTTGCTCTTTAGTGGCTCGTCAGCAGCATGTATGTGTGCGTGTGTGTGCGTGTGTGTGGAGCCCCACCATCTATTCCAATTAGCATGTCTGTTCAAATGTTTGTAATATATGGAGATGGATTTATAATCACTGCTTCATATGTCTACTACTATTTCCACAAAAACACAGCTGCAAATATCTACTACTATTTTCGTAAATACAGCTGCGAAAGCAGCTAATAAATATCTACTACTTCATTGAGAAACTAGGCTTCATATATCTACTACTATTTTAGTGAGCACAGCTGCATAAATTTGCTACTATTTCTATAACACAGCTGCAAACATCGGGAAGACGAAATATGCGAAATATCTACTACTATTTTCTGCTGTATACTTTTACTACGATTTCCATAGCTGCAAATGTCTACTACTATTTTCGTGAACTCAGCTGTATATTTTAACTACTTTTTTCACAAACACATCTGCATATTTTTACTGCTCTTCTCACAAACACATCTGCATATTTTTACTAATATTTTCATAAATAAATATATACTACTAATTTTATGAAATTTATACATTTATTTCATTTATTTATGTAAGCACATATTTTGTTAAAATGTTGTGCTGTTTCTTTTTGATTGTCGCTAAATGTTTTCCATGTTTATATTCTCTGAATTTATTGTTGATGGGCAAATGTAAACAGAATTGCTGCTGAGTTGCTTACCGTCGTCAGCTTGCTTTTCTTTTACCTTTTTTAATAAAATCCATTTTCATACGTAATTTAGCCAGAGGCGGCTCGAGGGGGTAAGGTGCAGGCATCGCATACTGCGGATGATTTCCTGCAACGCCCAAGACAAAGCCGCACAACGACATTGCTTTGTGTCTGGCCATAATTTTGACAGGGCCTGACTAGGGCAGCTCCTTGGCAGCAGGCAGCAGGCAGAGGAGGCAACAGGAGCTGGCAAAGTCAAAGGCAAACGATTCGAGCCCATCGAGCGACTTGCCGCAAAGTTAAGCAAAACTTTGTTATTTGTTTTAAGTGGCAGGTTGTGCGGCGCACGCTCCAAGGACTGACTGTCTTCTAGCTTTAGTTGCCATTTGCCAGTTGTGGAGCTGCCGAGTTGCCAGGCTGCCTGGTTGCCGGGTTGCCGTTTCGCTCAACAGTTCATAAAGTTAATTTTGCCACAGAAATTATGTTAAAACGATATATGGTAGCCAAAATTTTTGGTCTATGGCTGTGCGTGTGTGTGTGTGAGTGTGTCTAGTCTAGGCTAAATCCCCCGTAGCTATGTGGGAACTGCAACAGAAGTTATTGAAATGGCTGTCGACTGGGCTAGGTTAAGGAACTTTTGTAACTTTTGCAACCCCGCAACGCGGCGTATGCGTAATTAGTGGCCAGGGTCTCAGGTAGTTGGCAATAGTTGTTGGCCTACAACTTTTCTTCTTCTACTACTCTATTTTTTCTCGGTTATTTATGAAAATTAAAGAGTCATAGAGACAGACAGTCAGAGCGGAGTGGGGCTGGCTTATTGAACTGTCAGCGTTAAGCCATATAAATTGCGCATACGACATGAGGCGCGACTTGGCGTTGGCAAAATGGCAAAACTATTTGCGAAAGTTCAGAGAAATCAAAGCACAGAGCGCAATCAGCGCATATAGTCAAGAACTTTTGATTATAACAAATGCTTTTGCGGCAAGCAGACACAGATGGGCAGACAGACAGACAGCATCAGCAGAGAGATAGAGAGCGAGAGCGAGAGACATAGTCTGTATGTGCGTGTGGATATATATCTCCTTATATATGTAGAGTGTGGGAATTAAGAGCAAGCGAGCAAAAATGACAGTTGATAATAAATCTTTTGGTCAGTGCTTTGTGCTCGCCATTAGGAAAGTGGCCAGGGACTTGGCCAACAATAAAAACCCAAATGCGAACCGAAATGTAATTTCTGTTTGGCACGAAAACTTTGAGCAACAATAGAGACTGAAGCCTGAGCATTCACTTCATATGTATGTCTAGTTTGCCATAGACTTGGATGTGAAATTGCGAATTGTGCGGCTCAGTTGAAGTATATTGCTTTTCCAAAGAGCTTCGACCAATAATGAAGGCTCTGAGCTGTGAGCATTGAGTGGAAATGAACAATTTGATGAGTCAAATGAAATTTAAAGAAATGTATATAAAAGTAAATTGGACGATGAAATGATGTATGATATGAGTTTAAAAGAAATCTAGCGCAAAAATTATTATATCAACTAAATTGGGTTGATATTAAAAAAATAAATAAATAAATAAAAAAAAATATATAAAAAAATAAATATAGATAAATAAAAAAAATAATATAAAATAATTAAAATAAAATAAATAAAAGAAAAATTCGAAATAATTGGATAAAGAAACAATAATATTACAAAATATAAATAAAAAGTAAAATAAATAAAGAAATAAAAAAAATACCAAAAAAGTAACAAATACAAATAATATTTTAAAAAAAATGAAAATTATATATTAAATGATTTTTTACACTCTAAAAACGAAAACTTCCTTCATTCATAGAGCATCAAGTCTTTCACTGATTTGCCACGCATATGTCTAATTCGATTTTCTTTTATTTATTTCAATAAAAATAAAACGAGGAACTGGAGAAAAGAAAATAAAGATGTAAAGTAAAGTAACTTCCGCTGGCATAACTGGACTTGGGTCCAGTCAATGAAAAACTTTGTGAAGAGCCAACGGCAGACACTTTTCATTAGCAGAAAGTCGCTCTCTGGCCGAGGTTACAAGCAAAGTTTGCAGCAAGTTTTGCTGCCCGAGGAGCGAGCCGCTTGCCCCTTTTACTTTTTCATTTTATTTATTTTTTTCGTTGTCAAGTGACCTCTGCATGTGACAGACACGCCACAAGTAGACACGAGTAAGGCTGTAATGGCATATGTTTTGTCGGGCGGCGTGTTGTAGTGGACTTTGCTCGATCGCAACTTTTTCGGCACTAACAAACTGTTTTTCTTTGCAGACTCTGGAGTTTGGGGCAAGCCTTTAAGCTGGCATTACAAGCGGACAGGCTGGACAGGCTGGTGGAATAACGGTAAGTGTCAGAAATGCTTCCAAGTCGAACTTCAAGCCGAATGCGAGTGAGCGAGTGAGTGAGTGACATTTGCCGGAGCGCCTAATTGTAGGCAATTAATTTGTGGCACATCAAAGCAAAGAAAAGGACCTCAATCCCCCTCAAGCCCTGGCAGAGCAAACAGACGGAAGACAAAAGCAAATGCAGCTGGTGTCCACTTTAGGTGGTTGTTTCCGGTGTCGCGGCCGTGGCAGGAGTAACGTGAAGCGTGGCAAACCGCACCTTTTAACCCTTTTGACGTTGCCACACGCCATTTGTTTTCCCACTCTGAGGGTTGGCAAAGATACAGAGGAATGGCAGCACATGTTGTGCTCTAATATGAGCGAAAAGGAGTGAGAGAGAGAGAGAGAGAGAGACAGATAGAGAGAGGTAGAGAAGCGCCCATTCCAGTGGGACTCGTCCGAAAAGCAATTTGCCTAACATTGCCAGGGCGTTAAGTAATAATGACCCCAAAAAGTAGGAGAGCATATTGGCCGACCGACCTCGCTGGCGTATACGCAATGTCTATCTGCACAGCCTGTGTCTATGTGTGTGTCTGTGTGGATTTTTATACCCTGAACCCATTGAAAATGGGAAATCAGGGTATAATGGTTTTGTTAAAAGTATGTAACAGGGAGAAGGAGGCGTGGCAGACCCCACAAAGTATATATATTCTTGATCAGGGCGACAAACTGAATCGATTTAGCCATGTCCGTCTGTCCGTCTGTCCGTATGTATGAACGCGTCGATTTCTGAAGATATAGAAGCTAGAGACTTCAACTTTTTTTTAAAATGCTCGTATATAGCGCGCGCATATCGAGTTTATCACTAAAAATCGATAACTCATCCCGTTCTTTTTTTATCGATCAAAAACCTTATCGAAAACCAGTTATAAAATTATATCTCCTACACCTTTAGAGCTAAAGTCTCCAAATTTTAAATGTAGACTCGACTGCATGTGATAGAATTTCGGTTTTTGTTATAATTCACCCCCCACCCCTATATCCACCCCCTTACCCTCATCTCTGTAAAAGGCGTATTTCAAATACTAGAGACTTGAGCTTTGGCAAATATACGCATAGTAATGATAAAACCACATTCTAAAAGTTTCATGAAGAACGTACGTCCAGAAAAAAAGTTATTGAACAATTAAGTTCCCATAGTAAGCCCACACTGCAGCCCATGCCTGTTAATGCGTGCGTGCCTATGGGTGTCTATGTATATGTTTGCGTGTGTGTGTGTGTTTGTTTAAACTGAATGACACTAAAAATTATTGAAATGGCTGTTGCTCGGAGGGTTCAGGGTATCTCGTAGTCGAGCAGTCTCGACTAGAGCTTTCTTACTTGTTTTTTATCGTTCGGTTTCGGGTTTTCGGTTTGTTACCAGGACTTTGGTCCTTTCGAAAGTTATGCTCCTGTGCCGAGGTCAAATAAAATATTTATGAATTGCAGGCAATGCGGGGCGGCTTAATTGCATTAGAGCTAGATGTGTTTCTCGATAAGTCTAGGGTAAAGTAGTCATATGCCACCCGGCCTGGGCGGTATTCGAAGGAGTTTGAGGTAAGAGGTGACAGCGGCAGCGGCAGCGGTAGCGGCAGCGGCAGCAATTGAACCGGCTTTTTGGGTAATTGTGGCTACGGGGCAAAAGGCATTACGGAGCGTAGAGAAACCAGCCCGACAGCTCGGCCCAGCTGCTGGGTGGAATGGGCCTGCGGTTGCTATTTCGCTTCTGGGAGCACTTGCGGCGAAAATTTGCGAAATCAATCGTGTGGAAATTGTACAAAATGGCTTTTCCTACACTAAATCACAAGGAAGGGGGCAAAAAACAAGTAAATACGAATGCCGGAGAGCTCGGCCAATGACAAAGGTTGAGGCACGGAGAAAATTTGATGAAAAGGAAAGGCATTAGTAGAGCAGACTGCAGAGAAATGGGTGGGACACTATAGGTGAGCGGTGGAGACTATGAAATACCCTGTACACTAGGTAGAGGGAGAATGCAATAAAGTAAAATGTGCTGAGAATATGACAAATAAAGTAAAAGATATAAAATTCCCTGCAAAAGTTCAAATATAATGTAGAGTACTTTATAAAAAGCGAGATAAAGTTAAATAAAGTTAAAACATAATATCTGAAAATACCCTGTAATTTAGAATGTAATATAAAACATTTTGACAATAAATTTGTACTAGAAGAAAAATCAGAAATATTTAAGGCTCGATATATAGTGGATTTCTGCTTAGGGGAATAGAATTAAAGAATTTTGTCTAAAAAAAAGAAAATTAGTTGAAGAGATGACAAAAATAAACTGACTGTATGTAATACCTTAACTGAAAATGACTTGGGAATCCTTTAGGCTATTTAAAAAAAATTGATCTATAAAGAAATTGAATACTAATTCAATACAATAAAGTTGAATTTCATTTCATTTTGTTTCATATGCATAATACCTATGCACAAATTGACGTAAAAGGATTTCTAGAAACATATTACGTTACAGCAGCTCCTGCCTCCTGGCTCTCGCAATTCCCTTTTAAGTGCTGCTTTATTCGCATCGCCTTCTACTACTTTTTCTTCTTCTCTGATTTTCAATAGACTTTTGCAGCTTATTTTTATTTATTTGCTCTTCACTTTTCATTGTTATTTTTGCCATTAAATTCTATTTCAACACATTCACATGCAAATCGCTATGGCTCACACTCAAATATGTGCTGCTATCTCTCTCTCACACACATTCTCTCTCCCTCTCGCCTTGTATCTGTGCGCGTTAATGTGCTCAATTGTTTGTCTGCCTCGTGCCTCGAACATGTAAATGTTTGGGTCTTTCCACACTTTCTGGCGTCTGCTGCTCATCGACTTTATTGTCAACGCAGCGCAGCGCAGTGAAAATTAATCAAAAAGAAGAAAAAAAAAAAAACTTTTACCAACAACATTTTCAATTGACAATTTAAACTTTTATCTCGCAAGACATTTTACATAAAAGTTTTGTGTTAAAAAATTGCGCTCAACTAAAAATGAAAAATGTTGCGTCGTTCTCTTCCACGATGCCTGTCAATGGGGTCCAGCGAGCAGACGCCGGAGTCGCTCCAGTAGGCATCTCACAAGCTATCAAAACTTTTGACGCTTAACTTACTCAGCATAGCAACGCACCGCACAGCGCGGCACAGCGAGTGGGCGTGGCTGGGCTGGGCTGGGCAGAGGCATTTTCCTTTGTGCTTTGTATTCTCGTTATTATTGTTGATGATAGCTGCGTGCAGAGCAGCGCCCGAAGGGGTGGTCGGCCCGCCCAAGGGCTGCTTCGACTGCTACTGCCGGCCACCCCTTTTCATAGTGCGTAGAAAATTGGTCGCATAAAAGCACGCCAAGCGAGGCTCTAACAAGCTTAGGCAATTTCCTCACACACAGCTTGGCTCAGACTGCTGTGTTTATACGTGCTCAATATTAAGATTAAGTTCTTAATATTAAAATTGCTTGTAAAATTATCGAATGTATGCCATTATTGTTAATGGTCATTAGTGTGGATGCCAGTCAGTAATAATCATATTAATAATACGTACATATTAGCATTAGTCAACACTATTATTAATTTTCGTATGCATGAATTAGTATTAGCATTCGCATTGGCATTAGTATTAGTATTGATATTGGTACTGATGATATTGGTATTTTGACTGTTATTAGTATTGGCATTGGTGTTAGTATTACTTTCAGTACTTTTACTAGTATTAGAATTAGTCATTGTATATGTATCAATATTAGTGTTTGAGTTATTATTATATTATTAGTATTTTTTTTTACTTAAGTATTTATTTCTGCAATAATAATATACTATGCATATAATTGTATTAGCATTAATATTAGTATTAGCATTGCCATTATTTTTAATGTATTAGCATTAGTATTGATAAATTATTATAAATATTTTAGTATTAGTATTGGCAGTATAATAAGTGCTTGTATTAGTTGCACTATTTATGTAGGATTTTTCATTGAAATATTATTATTATTATTATTATAAGTAGTGTATATAAATAATAGTACAACTACTAGCACTAGCATCAGTATATTTTATTATTTTTAATTTAAGTATGACACTCAGTAATAAAAAGGTTTTAAATATATGTATAAGTATTAGTATTAAAGTTCTCATTAATATCTATATTAGTTATTTTTAAAGGTATGATTATTTGCTGTAACATTAGCATTATCATTCTCATTTATATTAATAATTGTATTAGTATTAGCATTACTATTATTACTTGCATTATTATAGCTCTCTAAAGTCCTCCGCCTCATCTGACCAGCAGTTAGGAAAAACTCTCACTTGTCTCCCGCGAGTTAAGCTAATTACACTTTGTATAGTTTCAGCCATTCATTAATCATAGTTTCTTGTTTTTCCATTAAGCATGGACATTTTAAGTTTGATTCCATCCATCAACTGTGCAGTCACTTTACAGCTTCCATCAGCTTTGTATATGTACGTCTTATGTGTTTTAATTTCTGTCACTCTTCCTGATTTGCTGGCACGCATAAACCTCTTAACTGGCATAACTACACAGACAAAAATGATTTTCCTGCTCAACGTATTTATTTACATTTTACAAGGCAGCACAAAACACACATAAGACTGAGAGAGAGAGAGAGAGAGAGGGAGAGGGAGAGCGGAGCGGGAGGGATCAAGAGGAGTCATGAAACATGACAACAAGGCGCAAAATTATGCACAAAGTTGCCATTTGCTATCTCACTCTATGGTTGTGCGTGTGCGTGTGTGTGAGCGTTGAAATCCCAACAACGTTGTTGTTGTTGCTGCTGCTGCTGCTGCTGCTGTTGATGTGTGTGACAGCAGCTGAAGCTGAAGCAGCAGCAATCAGCAACAAGGTGGGTTGAAAACCAACAGACAAACTCAACCAGGCAGCCCAAGCCCAGACACATAGCAAAATTCAATATGGCGGCAGGGTTGCCAACTTCTGACAGATGACTGCCTCAGCCGCCGTCTCCTGCTCCCGCTCCATCTTCGAAGTCCAAGTCCCAGCACCCAACCTGGCTGCGTTCTCATGTGTGTGCGTGTTGGGTTGTCTGGCTGCAAAGTGTGGAAATTTTGATAGCATTTTAAATGCTCTACACACACTTGTTCATCTTTTATTTTATTTTTTGCTTTTTGGGGTGTTGAGCATGCTTTAAAACTATGCAAAGTATATAAATATTGTGAAGTGCCGCTTATGATGGTATATGATGCTACTACGCTCGCCTCGCCTCCAGACCCTGGTTAACTTTTTCATTATCTTAATTCCTTTTACCTTTTGATGTATATGGGCCGCACAACTGGTGGCAGGAATCTACGGCTGAGTCAGATTTGTATAGTCTATAGCGATAGACTTGGGTATGAATATGCTTATATATGGGCAGATTAACTATTTGTTGCTTCTTTTGTGGAGTAAAAAGAATAACACTTTAATAGATATGAGAAGATGGGAAATACTTGCTGTATTAACAAGAAATTTGCTCTCCACTCCAACGCTTTACTCTGTCTCTTTTCGACTTTCTCTCTCATTTAGCCTTTCCCACTCTTCACTGTTTCTTTCATTGTCTTTATATATTTATCTCTATCTCGCCCTCTCTTATTCTGCATATATTTTCCCTATTGCGCTTTAATATTCCTGCTCTAATCAGCCTTTCTTTTCCTTCTTTTCAGCAATATATTTGATAAGTCGCTAGCTTTCTTTTACCCATAGATGCCAAGAGAAACTCCTTCGCTATATTGAGGTAAGTAATTCTTGCATACATCTAAGTTTTAGATAACAACTCAAGGCCAGTTCATATGCCACATTATGATAACTATCAGGACCTCATTCACTTTACCCTTCACCTTTACTCAACCTCTGTGCCAAAGTTGATGCTGATGCCGTTATCCTTGTTTTTTGTCAAGCTCTCATACTCCCACTCGACTGTCATCTGTCAGCTGCCATAGATGTCGTTGTCGCTGTCGTTGTTTTTGACTGTCGATTGCTTTGGCTGGCAGTGTGCAAACATTATTTAAGATTTTGTGCTGATGCTGATTGAGTTTGATTTGGTTTGGGCGTCTGCCGCCAGTTGCCAGTTGCCGGAAGTGTGGATGGAGCTGTTGGGCCAAGTTTTTGAGCGAAAACTTTTAACATAAATTGCTTATCGCGGCAAAGCAAATACATTCACTGCAAAATGCCGTACAATAATTTCTGCTTAAAGTGTGTGGGCGGGGGTGAGGGCGGGGGCACGACTTGAAATCTAATTTACCTAACAATAATTACGCAAGAGCCAAGCGAAAATTATGTATTATAATTTATGTTAATTACTCAATTACATTTATGCCATAGGCCGTGGCATTGCTACCTTCCCCTACCTTACCCCAACACCGACTGCTGCCCCTCTCCCTTCAGCTCTGCCCAATTAAAAATTCCAAACACAAATGCGCCTCATTAATAAATATGAAACGTCAATGGAGGTCTGGCCACTATCGGGCTTGGAGTGAAAATTCGAGTTGGAGCAGGAGCTGTAGCTAAGCAGGAGTCGGAGCCGGCGGGCGTGCCGCAAAGATTACGCAAGAAATCAATATTCAAGTGGGCCAAGCGAACGGGGTTCTTCCCAGTGGAGAGTCTGTGTCGCCTGGTCCTGTTTTTATCCAGAAATTTAAATAAATTACACACGTTCGACTTTCGGCTCGAGCGACTTTTATACTTTTTGGGGTGACATTTGCGCTTCGTCTGACATACGAGAGCCTCATTTTTCAAGGGCAGCAACAATTTCGCCCAGCTCGGCAAGGTGAGAGCGGATTTTGGTTTTTGGTTTTTGGGTGTGCGTGTGTGTGTGTGTGTGTGTGTGTGTGGCTCTGGCTGTGTGGCGCCCTCGTATAGCAATTTCCGTGCGGCGTATGTTTTTTCCTGTGCCATTTTCCATGGCGCTGCCATTGCCAGCCAGACCAAAAGATTAATGAGTTTTTTTGACAGCGAAAAATTAGGCAAAATGTGATTTAAGGGTTGGCTCCGTCCATGCCCAGCCCTCAGTCCTTCTGCCGCCATGGCTGGTGTGGCCAGAGATAAGCTCGACAAGCGCCGGACGAGCGCTGCGTAGATGCAATTTATTTAACTTGCCGTGTATTTGCTGAACTGAAGTTACAAAAAAAAATAAATAAAAATAAATAAATAAATAAAATAAAAATGATCATTTCGGCTCGAACTTTGCTTTTGTTCGTGTGCAACACGGTCGAACTATTTATTTGATGATGTATTTTTATTACCAACGAATTTATTATATTGCTCTAGCTGCTCAAATTGAAAATATAGCTAAGCATATGTGTGTGTGTGTGTGTGTGTGTGTGTGTGTGTGTGTGAATGTGCGCTACGCTCCAGACCCATTCGGCCGCAAATTTATTTATTTACGTAATATATTTTGGTATTCGCTAGATATCCATTAATATAGAAAAATTGTTGAATGCCTGCTCAAGCTGAAAACTTATTCCTTTTATTATGTTTATAAATTATTTATACATAAAGTAAATGAGGAAGCAACTTGGGTGCTGATTAGTAAAACTAGAAAATATTATAGAAAATTAACCATATTTAAGATAACATTAGATGTATTAAATATAATGTAAATACATTTTTTAAATAAATACTCTGTGTATATTGTTTATTCAGCAAAAGAATATTATATATATATATTTTTTTATTTTTATTTATTTATTTTTTATTTTTGCATTTACAGAGTAGTTCTCAAACTAATTTATGTTTGTTTTATTCGTTTATTTAAATCTTTTATCAAATTAAAAAATATTAATAAAATTGTTCTTCTGCTCTCTTTAATATTTAATTTATAAATATATTTTTGGTTTTTTTTATTTATTTATTTGTATTTTGTTTCATTTTTATATTTCATCATTTTGAATTTATTATCACAAATATTATTTTTCTCTTTATTTATGAAAAAGTTTAGTCTGTTATAAAATAGTTTATTTATTTTTTATAATTAAATAATACAAAATTAGTAAATAAGAATACAAAATAAATGTATATAAATTTCTTTTCTTTTTTTTTATTATTATAATTTTTTTTGTAGGAAATTAATGTTTTGTTTAAAATTATTGCTTCATATTCTTCATTTCTCTGCATTATATAAAGTATTAACATTTAATGCACTACATCAATAGCTGAACCACTACAAATTAAGTTATTGCTTTGCTTGAAGTGCATTTTGGCTTCTTTGTGTTTACATAGACAAGGTTAATAGATGAAAGGCATCATCGACTGTCAATTTTTGCTCTGCCTTTGAGCTGTTCACGCATCACACTCAACGCGCGCACTCACACTTCCTGCGCCCTCTCTCTCTCTCTGCTCTCTCTGTCTCTTTCGTTTCCGTAGGCAGCAAAGTCGCTGACAGTTTAATGGGCGCCAACTCACAAATGTGAAGAACAAAAAAAAAAAAAAAGAGATTTAAAAGCGAATGAAATGTTTTTATAATCATTTGATTTACAACGAATCTAAAAGTTGAGTTTTTTTTTATTTCTTTTCGCAATCTGCCAATGAAATTGTTTGTCAACGCAACAATTTCTCAACATTCTCGAGCAGAGTGAGCGAATGATGATTTAATAAGCGGAATTCAGGAATTCGAGAATTCGAAATGAGGAATGAGAAATGTTTCGGGTGTCGATGGAATATTTCGTATTGGGATTGTGCAATTAATCAAGAGCAACATTTTAACCGCTCGCTGCTAGAAATTGACTAGAAAATCGGAGAGTTCCATGCGCTTTCCATCAGCCTCCGAGTCGCTCACTCAGCATTTGCCGCCGCCTCATTCCTCGCCCCGCCTTTCTGGGGCAACTGCTGCGCCATAGATTTCTATATTTATATATGCGCAGACCCCAGACTCGGTGGGGCTCGGTTCGCTCCGCTCGATTTATGGTTGGCCCGTCTAAGTGCCTTTAGATCAAAGTGAAGCAAACATATTGCAATCAATTTCTGTTGCTAATGAGCTAAATTTGATTTTATTGAGTTGTGCCCCGCGCACCTTCATCAATTAGCGAACGGGTTGAACGCCAGGGTTGGCCATTTAGGCGTATACGCAATTTCTGATCTGAACTGCAAGCCACATTGAGGTAAACGAAAACAGAAGTGTTTTAAATTTACGATTAAATTTTATACATTTATTGGAAATTTTTTTTTAGTAATTAAAAAAGCCAGTTAAAGAAGGGTATATAAAAATTTTATGAATTTATATTTTTAATTAATTAATTTGTCTATTATTTTTATTTTATTTTTTTTTTATTAACTTCTATAATTCAAATTTATGATTAAATTTTTTTCTATTTATTTAAGTTTATTTTTGCACTAAAAGAAAAAAATATTCTATTCAAAAATTACATAAGATAATATAAAATAAATTTATTTATTATATTATATTTTTTTTAATTTCATTATATTTGTATATTTAATTTTCTTTTATAAATATTCTTATATCAATTACATTTATATTAATCTTAATTTTAAAAAAAAATATATTTTTTTATATAATTAAAAATAAATATTAATTTTAAAATAATTTTGTATTACAAATATTTTATTAGTTTTTTTGAAAATATTTTTTAATTATTTTAATATATATATTTTTTATTTTCTCAAATGTTTTTAATATATTATTACATTTTTTTAATATAAAATATGTATTAATGCTCATATTGTTAATAAATTGTGTGTTTTTAATGCAGTTAATGAACATTTAATGAAACAAATGGCACATATTACACTTGTAGCTTTTATAAATTGCGTAATATTATTTTCTTCAATCTGCTTTACAAAATTGCTTTATTTTTTTCAGACATATTTCAAAACTCTGTAATATGCCACCTCCTCTCAAGCTTCGGTTAGCCGCTTGTAATCTCTGTGCGCTTGTTTAGCGCTGTTTCTCTCTGTTTCTAATTTAAAACTGGGCCGCTGTCGCTTCTGCCAGCGATCCCAAGCAGCAGGCGGCTTGTAAACATGTCAGGATCTGCTCCTGTTGCCGCCTAAAACTCGTCTTTAGCTGTTGCTGTTGCTGCTGCATTTGGAGCGTCCTGAAATTAATAAATTAACTTCCTTGTGCCATAAATCATTTCTCGTGCCTGGCTGGGTCTGCCAACTGCGAACATTTTGCGCCATTAACCAAAGTCGTTTCTTCTTGCGGTGCTTTTCACTTACCCTTAACTGCTGGATGGGGAGCCGTCCCCCCCCAAAAGGAAACCGCAGCACCCAATTTAAATGCCTGGCTCTCTCGCTCGGCCTGGTCTCTGCTCTAACCGGCTTCATCATCATCAGGCTTTATGGGAACTCGGCAGCTTGCATAATCATCGCGTTACAGCTGCTGCTGCTGCTGCTGCTGCTCTGCTCCAGTTGGGTAGGCCTAGTTGGAGCTCTGCCAGTGTCTGCCCAC
Source organism: Drosophila mulleri (assembly GCA_035047565.1). NCBI lineage: Eukaryota > Metazoa > Arthropoda > Insecta > Diptera > Drosophilidae > Drosophila > Drosophila mulleri. The sequence goes on along the minus strand of JAWNPK010000049.1, from coordinate 1,561,879 downwards.
TGTTCTGTCCCAATCATAATTTGTGCTTTACATAAATTAATGGCCACCAGCTTCATGGGCAATGCCTGATTTCATTTGCTGCCAGCCAGCAGAGCAGCAGCAGCAGCAGCAGCAGCTAAAGAAAAACTCAAACCAAAAATATTTCGCACATAAATTGCTACATGCTCAAAGGTGCCTAGCTCTGTCTCTCTCCCACTCTTGCAGCTCGCACTTCAGCTGCCTCAGACTTAAGTATCCCTTTGCTCACTCTCTCCCTCTCTCGCTCTCACTCATAGTCTCTGTTATTTACACAGTCTTCATGTGTTTTATGGCATGTTTTTCGGGTAGCTCTCAAGATTTATGACTACTGTTGTTGCCTGGCTGGAAAATGTGCCTCCACAATGGCTTTAACCCCACTTGGCCGTTGCTGACTGGGCCTGGCTTAAAGCCGTTGCCTGAATGAATGTCTCAATAAAATCATAAAATCCAAACATTCGTGCTGCCCTAATTGCTGCTGGCCAGCCGAAATTTCAAAAGAGATTGCTCATTAATGTGACTAATGCTAATTGTTATATCAAATCAATATTTACAACTTTATTATGACTGCTCGGGCAAGATTCACTCGGGTCTCTCCCTGAATCCGAAATCCGTGTCGTAAACATGAAATAAAACTGAAAGCGCACTGGTGGGAGGAGGGGCGGGGGCACCAACAAAATCATAATAAAAATGCATTCATAAACATGAAATACGATGCAGCCGCATAGCAGGAACCATGACGGGTGGGAGGGTGAGGGTGAGGGTGAGGGTGAGTGTGAGTGTGACTGGGGCTGTAACTCATGGGGTCTTCTAACACTGAGTCTAAGCGCGAGTCTATTAAAAGCGCATAAAAATAACTTTAACGTTTTACGACGGCCTCGACGAGCAGCGAGCAGCGAGCATCGACGCTGCTGGTGACCCTCATCATGTGGTCATAGTCGACGCGGACGTGGACGTGGATGTGTGCATTCGCGGGTTAATTAAATGACGCCTCGACGTTTGCCCATTCTTGGGTTTTCCGCTTTTTCCCGACTGCACGCCGCACACGTGTTTGCAATTGTGCGTGGGCGCGCGCCTCGGCAGCTCCCAGCGCTCCCGCATTTTGTGTTTGCTGTTGCTGTCGCTTGTTTGGAATTGGTTTCGTCACTGGAATTAGAAAGACGCTCGTAAATGGATTGTAAATGGATTAGAAAGACATTTTGAATTGTTGTGATGGCCCAGCTGGAAAAACCGGGATTAGGCTGCCAGCTCCTCCAATATGAGACGTATAACACTCATGTTACACTTTTTCTATTGGGGAAATATGGGGGCCGGCAGCTTATCTTTAGTTTATTAGATTGCATCAAAATTGGGCAACGCTGCTGCTGATCGATTTATGAGCGCTTATATACCATAATTATTATCATATGAATGCGAATATTGAGGACAGCTGATGGAAGGTTAAAGAAAAATCAATGGATTATTATTATTATTATTATTATTATCAGAAGAGCGTTTTATAGAGTTACAATTCTGGTTAAATGTTATAGGTTTGTAGCTGAATATTTATTTATTTTATAATATTAGTATACTATACATAATTTATATCTGCAATACCCCTTTTGGCTTAGCTTCTGAAAGCTTGAAATGTTGTTTAGTTAAATTTCAATTTGCTTAGTTTAGAAGATGCTTGCAGTTTGGCAGCTCTTTTTGGCGTTACCACACTTTAGTAGTAAAGTAAATATTTCTATAGAGTATATAAACACACATCAACTTTCTATATAAACACAGGTTCCTCATAACTTTTACTGCAACGCAGGCTCAATCAATTGATGTCTTCCAATCTCGTAGTCTCCGTTGGTTGACCATAGCTCATTGAGTGGCTGACAGCTGTCAGCTGAGCCGCTCCCTCTGTAAGGATTGCTAACCCTACGCCGCCCACCCCAGCCCACGGCCTCGTCATCGATTTGATCATGCGTCCGCATGCTCAGCCGTCATAATTGACGAATTTATGGCACTTCTTGGAAATGAAACCAGCCTGGTCAGTCGCCTCCTCACTCGACTCGCTGGCAACTCACATATTTATATATATTCGGTGCAATAGTTGGGATTGTTTTTGTTTTGTGCTTTTTCCTGTAGTCTGGATGGCCGCGTCGTATGTGTCCGCAATTGTTCATAGTACGCCTACTGGGCTCGTTGCTTTACTTTGTTTTGACTAACCAGACGTGCGAATTGCTCAATTCCTGCTGCGGCTTCCATTGACCGCAACCGAAAGAGCAGCAATTCATGTTGAATGTGGCATGTGGCATGCGGCAATGTTGGGTGTTGTACATTAATGATTTCTGTTCTTCTCTCTCTGTGTGTGTGTGTGTGTGTGTGTTATAGTCTTGTGTAAAACCGACAAAACTCATTTTCAAATTGTGCGCTCGCTACGTGACTTCCGCGAGAAAAAATATCAAGACCTCAGCAAACCGCATCGGTCAAGCCAAACGAAACCAAAAACTGAAGCATGCAATCGCAGCAGCAACAGCAACAGCAACAGAAAATCAAAACCCATCAACGTCATTCCTAATGCTAATGGCATGGCATGTTGAGCGTTCCATTCCAAATGTTTCATTTCAATGCTCTACACTAATACTTAGCACTCGAACGGTTGACTGCATTTGATCAAATTTAGCGAAGAGCAATAATCACAGAAGCAGACCAGAGGGGGAAATCAAAACACACACATTAGCTGTTCCATTCCATAGATTTTATTATATTTGAATGAGTCGAACAGTTGTACTGATAATGAGTCGGAATTTATAGTGTTTCAAATGTTCCAAATTAGAACTACTTGTACTTGAGCACTAAATATTTCCATATGAGAAAAGAGAAATGCAGAATACTTGTAGAAAGTGTTACCTAAAAATGTCAAATGCTCCAATATATTACAAGAAAAATAAAATCATAGCCTAACCTATTATATGATTAATTACAAAAAATTAAATAAAATAAAATAAATAAATAAATAAAATTAAAATAAAATAAAAAAGAGCCAAAACAAACTATAAAATTGACTATTATCAAATAATTTTGTTTTAGTTATGGAAATAAAAATACAACTAAAATGTAAATTCAAAAATTCCAGTTTATAGGCTAGACTTAAACCAGATTCAGAAAAAAAAGCGAAAACCTAAAACTAAAAACCAAATAAAATGCCAGCCGAAACACTCGAAATTAGTTTAATAGTCTCTGCTATAGCAATATCCATAAGATAAAAACAAGTCTTTCGGCGCATCTTAGAGTCATTTCCAATAATATCTCATGTCCGTTCGCGCAGTTAATCGATTTCTTTTGTTTGCTCCAATTGCACTTCATAAATCGTTGGACCAATTGGCATCTAGAAATGATCAGCAGTCGTTATCTGTCCGTTATTTATGCGTTTTTAAATATTCAAATCGAATCGAATCAAATCGAAGCGAAGCGTATCGTATCGAATCGCTTTGTATGAGATCTCTTAAATGGCAATTGGGTATTCGAAACGGAAAGGTTTTAATTAAAAACAAGTTTCCGTTATGGCCCATATAAAGCGCATCTCTTGATTGTCGTCGATTTTTTGCTGTCGTTGTCTTATTGCTTGTATCTTGTTAAAATGTGACTTAAATTATGCACATAAAATAAGCAGAGCGACGCTTAATGAAAAGTCTCATTACGAGCAACGGCTCTGTCACACTTAAAGCCAGACGGCTGCAAAGTTCCCAACTTAAACAACGGCAACTTGGAAAAGAAAGAGTTGAGTCTTAAGTCGGTGCTAAAGTATATATAGTATATCCTCAAGCTCCTGTCGGAGCGCAGCTTCTTTTCTTATGCCAGACACGTGCGCGCGTCTCGAGGCAAAACTCTCAGAGAGTTTCAGAGTCTCTGGGTCTCTGTCTCTGTCTCTGTCTCTGTCTCTGTCTCTGTCTCTGGCGCGTTTGGCTTTAAATTCTTTCGCCTCCAAATTGTTGACTATTATTTTTGTGGGCATCCTTAGCTTTTCATGCACTTGTTAGGCTGGTGTGCGGGCTTTCAGCTTGGCTCCGTTTCAAATGGCAACGGGCACATAAATCTCATGTTAATTTATGCAAAAACTAAAGACCAAAACAAATTTTTGCTATTTGGGCGGTACAAGCTAAAGAGGCTATGCTCTGCTCAGAAGATACCCTGTGAAGAGAGGCTAAAAAGTACTGGAAAGAAAATAAGGTTCTTTTATATATACCAAAAAGTAGAGCTTTGAAACTACTCGCATAATATAATCCATTTCTATTTATTGCTTTAAATAATTTATATTTATTATTTTTATTTTTATAAATTCAGAATTTATTTATTATATAATACATTTTTTATATAATTTACTTAATATTTTAATATTTAACATTTAATGACTTACAGTTTTATATTTACATTTCTTTTTCCCATTTTAGTTCTTATTGCAATTATTATTATTATTATTAAATATATTATATTTTGAATTTGAAGTTTTTTCGAAATTGCTAATTGGACATTTCTATTTACTATTTATTATTATTTTATTTTTTATAAATAATTTAGTTTTTATTTTAATTTTTTGTTTAAGATTTATGTATATTCTTTTATTTATTTTTTTTAACAATACTTTTTTAAATAATCTTTTATTTAAAATTTATGTATATTCTTTTATTTATTTTTTAACAATACTTTTTTTAATAATTTTTTATTTAAAAATTCTGTATATTCTTTTAATTATTTTTTACAATATTTTTTTTTATTTATTTATATTTATATATATATTTTTTTTTTGTTTTTCTTTATTTTATAATTAATAATTATTTAAAATGTTTATCTTTAAAACTCTATATACTGCTCAACTTTTAACCTCTTCACGCCTAAATCCCCTCTGCTCTCCGCGCCTACAGGGTACGGCAAACACAAATATTTTGTTACCAGTTTTTATGCCTTTTGTCGCGTCGTCGACTCTCGACTCTTGGCTACACTCGGCTCGCTTGTCATAAAGAAATTTTAATAATGTGCGGCGCCAAAAAAGTTTTTTTTTTTACGAGCCGTAAAGCGACAACGTTGACGACGACGACGACGACGACGACAACGCCGACGCCGACGCCGACGCCGACTTCAACGTCGACTGCGGCTGCTGCGTCTCTGACACAAGAGCAGCCAGCGCACAAAAGTGTTAAAACTCAAATGAGTTTCGAATGAGCGCCGCATTAGGCCAAACATGAAAATGGCTTTGTCAGCCGGGGTCAATGTGGCGTATGAGCGATATGAATTTTAGCTGATTACATAATGTGGCAAATGCATATTTATATTGTGGGTAGGTCAAAGTAGAGTTATAAAGCTTATAAAATGGGAGTTCATTCAGGATATGAAATGAGTGTGGCAGGCCGAAAAAGACATTAGCGAAGCCTTGAATCATACTTAGTCTGAATAAAGAGGAAGATATTAATTTTTCTAGATAAATTTGTCTGTCTACTCATTCATATGTTGATCTGGCTGACTGCTCAGCTGTGTGCGCGTCTCTATGTCCAGAAGTTTCTCTGTCCATCTTATATATGGTATAGACTCTCTCAATCTCCATCTCAAATGACCTCAAGTTCTGCTTTCTCATATCTCGGAAACCCAATGGCTGAAGAAGCAGATTTGAGCCACAGCTTACCTTAAACTATATTCAGATATCAGACTGGATTTGCTTTATCTGCACTACTTTAAGTTATTCATTATCAGACTAAATTATTTCTGAAGCTCCTCATAGAGAAGTATGTTCCAGTCGTGCAGTTCCGTCTAAAATACGCCAACTTCATCATAGCTATTTTATAGCTATACTCTAACTTGCTCATAGCGATTTTATGGCTATATCATTAGACAGACAAACGAGTTAATTACTTTTTATATTGTATAATATAGAATATCTATTGTGGCTTATTTTATGGCTACCTCATTAGACAAACAAAGCAGTTAATCACTTTATATATAATATAGATTGTGCATATATATTCTGTATTTATATATGTACATATATATATCTTCTTCATTCAGCTGACACAAATCAAGGGGCATTAGGCTGTCGCGCTGTCAATGCATCGATCTTGCCAGAAATCTTTGTCAGCTGCCAGAGCTCTAGCTCTGTCTCGCTCTGCTCACTTCCCTCTACGGCTCGCTCCTTTAGTCTGGCGTCGCCTTAGCCTCACTTTTAATAGCGCCGCATAAAATCCACAAAATCATTTACACAAATTAAATGTTAACTCAGGCATAAAATTACCAAGTTAACACCCGTTGCATGCCTGTCCCCCTCTCCCTCTCTCTCTCTCTCTCTCTCTCTCTCTCTCTCTCTCTCTCTCTCTTTCTGTCTCTCTGCCAGTCAGCCCATAATTTAATGGCAAGTCGCATCGACGTCTCGACAATGCAGCCTGTCCCAAAACTGGCTGGCTGGCTGGCTGGCTGTCCGACCGGACCTGGGCCACGCCCGCCATTGGCCAACAGCTAGTTGGCTGACAAGTTTTCCCACTCCTTGCTTTTACTTGGCGCGCACTTTTCATTAAAAATTTCCGCTCACCGGGCGCTCTTCTGTAATTTTGCAAATTTTCTAATTGTCGTTTTGAAATTTAAGCCTTTTGGCCAACAAACACGTCCACTGACGTCCGGAACGTAGCCGGCCAAAGCTTTTGCCCGAATGTAGGTCGCCTAGCTCGCCCAGCCCAGCCACATAGAGCTTAATTTAATGGTAGGTGTTGCCGCTGATACTCAAGCTGGTCCTCGACTCGCCTTTAATTGCAATTAAGTTTTAGTTTCAGTTTCAGTTCAGTTCAGTTTCAATTTCAGCTTTATGAATTGAGCACAAGGCAACAGCAACAGCAGCAACAGCAGCCGAATCCAATTTGGCCTCTCTTAACACACTTTCGCGGCTAGGCCTGACAACATTTGATACCTCTCAGAGCTGCCAGAGCTGCTGCGGCCGGGTATATCAGCTGCATTTGCCTGTCCATCAAGCGGCCTCACCGCAGCTCAATCAGAGACCGCAATGCTTGATTATCTTGGGCAAGCGATATCAGGTTAACATATATACATATATATATATGAACGCTTTTTAAAGATTTTTGTTTTTTTTTCTTTTACGTAAAGAGTTATATAAATTTATTTGTTTCCCCCCTTTCGTTTTCATTTTTTTGTTTTTTTTTTTATGTGCTCTAGCCATAAATAATTCACAATTCATTGACATATTTTTATGAATATGACTTCCGATCGTTAAACAAGGCGCATAAAATGCCGTCGACTATCAGCCAGCCCCCAAGCAGCAGCATCGGCCCCCAACCTCCAAGCTGGGCGGTGGGAGCCCATTAAAACAACATGAACGCACAATTTAATTTATATTTTTTCAAGCGTGTTGGCGACACTTCATTGTTGCTCTCTCTCTCAAAAAAAAAAAAAAAAAAATGAATGTATACAAACAGTGTTGCGACCCCTATAACAGAGCCCCAGCTCGCCGCCTCCTGCCAGCCTTGATTCTGGCTCATCGTCAACCTTTTCGAAAATATAATCACAGCATAAAAATCAATTCCAAACGCGTGTGCAAAGAGCAAACAGACAGCGGCACAGTCGAGCGTCGCGAGTCTGTCGCACACACTCACACTCACACACACGCACGCACACGCACACACAGAGCATCGAGGCAATCGAGAGGTCTCCACAACAATTTCCACACATTTTCCCTGCTTGCCCCGCACACACAAGCGAATCTTCTGCCCCTTCCCGTGCACAAAAAAAAATGTCACACATTTGTTAAACATTCGCGAGTCTGCACGAGCTGCTGCACCCCTTTCTCCCCCTTGGGTAGCACATGAGCGCCCCTCTTTTTGGGAGCCATATAAACAACACTGTGCTGCCAAACTGCGGCCCGGAAAAATCTTGCATGCAAATAAAATAAAAATAAAACAAGCAATGAACAAAATAAAACCTATTAAATGGGTTATTGGCAGCTATGAAAATACCCTGGAAATGAAAATAGCGTAAAGCATATATGCGTGTGTGTGTGTGGGTGTGTGTATACCCTGTAGAGAGTTTAAAGAGAATATGGGCTTAGAGATTGGTTAAGAGAAGATGTAGCTTACATGGTGTGGAGTGTAAATGATTGAGCGGGGTATATATAAGAGCTAAAGGCAAAGGAATATTTCTTGTATGAATATTGATGTGTATTTGTATAAATTTATGCTTGTTTACAATTGAGAGTGTAGTGGAAAATGAGTTAATCCAATAAACGTTTCACATATAAGCATGATTAGAAATATATTTTTGATATTTAGCTAAATATTCCATATAATCTATATAAGCAAAAACAAAAATTTTAATTTAATTGCATTATTTTGTCCTTAGATAATTACTGTAAATATATGTATATAAATATATAAAATGAATTCTAATTTCATTTCATTTTCTATATAATAATTAAATATATATTATATATATATTAAATATATATTATATATGCCTAGTCAGACTTAAATTAAATATTTTTTATATATTTAGTTTTAGTTTTATTTAGTTTAAAGCCAGATCAACCAAAGCCTTCAGGCAGTAAATCAAATATAAATTGTAACATTCCAATAAGAATATTTGCAAACATTTTCTATATAATATTTAAATATATATTATAGGCTAAACTCTTAAATTATTCTATAATACTATTCACAAAAAACCTGTAGTTTAACAAAGCGCGAAATAAATTGAAATTGAAAAAATATATATAATATATTTTTTATCATATTCTTAGTTCATTAAACCCCAGTATTTAAACATAAACAAGCATAGTCTAAGTAAGCAAAGCAGCCGTGGAAGTACATGTGCCCAGCTTTGGAATTTACAGGGTATTCCGTTAAAATCATAAATAGCTTAAAACCAAGCCAAAGCAAGCGCCTGGCAGGAGCCGGCTCCTAGCTGTGACGCTGGCTGACGCGAGGCGCAAATAGGCTGTCAGCTACATACCAGAGACTCCCATTACCAAATGCTCTCCCTATGCTCCCCACCTATTTACTCTATGTGTGTGTGTGTGTAGGCGCATTAATGTAGCCTGCAAAAAAAGAAAAAAAAAACAGATGAGAAGAAAAACAAAATGTGTTGTAGGCAGGCAGCAGCAGCAGCAGAAAAAAAGCTGAGAGAGAAAAAAATTGAAATGCTTTTTGTGATTTATGGGAATGTGTTGCGTAGCCGGGAGATTTGCTATAAATGTGTTTCCCGCTCTCACAAACAGTCGGTGCTCCCTCTCACTCTCTCTCTCTCTCTCTCGCTCGCTCGCTGTGTCAATGTCACACACAAAAATGTTTTACAAGCAATTTTCCAGCTTTTCTCTTTATGTGTGTTTGTGCATTCGTTTAACTATTTGGGCATAAAATATGACGAGCCCAGCAATGAGAGCCGCTCGAGAGTCGCTCCACGCCCGTTTGACGTTCCGGTGCCAGCAGCGGCTCCCTAGCCCCAAATAGCTGACACTTTATGGCCCCGTGTCCTTGTGGCTGCTCCGTCGTTCGCTCGGCCCCACCAAAGTCCGCTCCGATGTGGCTGCGAATATGCGAAATATTGCTTTTTATAGTCAGCTGACGAAATTTCCGTCAAGGCACAAAGGTGCTTGGCTGTTAAGTACAGTAAAGCCTGCGAGCGAAGGGCTGCCGATTGGAAATGGAGTGGGAATTATATCAAATTAAAATTGATTATAAAATGAGTCATAAATATATATACATAAATATAATATAGAAAGGAAAAAGGATAAAGAATAAATTATAAAGAAATTACTAATGGATTCCATGAATTATATAATAATATATAAAATGCATCATAAATATTAATACATATATAATTAATATTTATAAAGAAATTATTCAAGTTTAATATGTTCAGATTGTTGATGAAATGGGAATAATATGAAATGAAAAACATTATTATATATATTTATTATTATAGCAATGACATTATTTATATAATTATTATTTTATATATAATAATAATATTAATGATATTTTATAATATTTATCATATTAATAACAAAAATATGATTAAGATTTGTTGTTGCCTATAAAGATTATTTATATATTTATTATACATAATAATAATATTTATAATATTTTATAATAGGCATTATATTTATAAAAAAAAAAATATATATATATATTAAGATTGAATTTGTTGCTGTCATATATTTATTATACAAAATGATAATATTTATATATTTTATAATATTTATTACTTATATATTTTATAATATTTATTATACTTATACAAAAAAAATATTACATTAATTATATATATTATTATAACTGAAAATGGTTACGATTTGTATTTATTTTGATTTGAATTTATTTGGCAGCACTCAGTGTCTTAAGAGATTTCTAATCGTACTCTGAGAATGTATATATAAATTGATTTCATTCCATTTCATACCTCAAGCTGTTGTTGATGTTTGAGTACTCCACGATCTTTTCCAGAAAAGACCCCGAGAGCATACATATATTAAATGCACACATTTCATTCCATTTCATACCTCTCCTGCTCGCAACCTCCTGCTGCACGGCCTTGAACTTTAGTTTTATTGATATTTGAGTATTATAGATTTTAGTAAATCAGCCAACATATGTTTATAGATATATCCTCCCCATTTGGCATATCTAAGTGCATAGTATACCCGTCAACTTTTTGCCACGCCGCCAACAACTATTTGGCGCTCTTCAAGTTTGAAGTTTTCAAGTTTTTTCTTTCTATCTCTTTTTTCTGCTGTCTCTCGAGTTGCGCTGACACTTGAAGCGGCCAAGTGTAAGAAGTACAGCAAAAAAAAAAGAAGGCCCCATCAGTTTTAGTTGCTCCCACTGCCAACTGTGGCCCCAGTGCCAGTGCCAGTCTCATTCGTTGTGTACGTCAGTCCCGAGTGGCCCTTGTCGCAGATTTTAACAACTTCATTGATGAGTCGCCGAGTCGAGTCGAGTCAAGCTCCAAAAGCCCCAAAAGCGCTTCGTGCCACTTGTAAGCAATTTTAACTGTCAATTTTTAGCTGTTGTTGCTGTTGCTGTTGCTGTTGTTGTGAAATCTGAATATGCCATATGAGCAAATGCTAAAAAACAACAACAACAACAACAACAAACTGCTGAGGTTGACACCCAAAACGGGCACCAATAACTCAGCTCGCTCTGAAATGCCTTGTGGAATCTGTAATGGAAACTAGCTCTGCGGTCTGACTCAAGCTGCGACCAATGTGAGTGCAATCCATTGCTGATTTAGCGAAAAGCAAACAGAGACCGAGACTAAGAGACTGTGAGACTGTGAGACTGAGTGGAAAAGTCAGTTACAACTCCCACAGCTATGTCAATTGTCCCAAAGTGGCGCCAAGCGATTTGCAGTGCTCGGTCTCCAAGCAAATCCGTCACCAACTGTGCGAAATGTCCGTCCATCCGTCCGTCCGTCAGTCACTCACTCAGTCACTCAGTCAGAGTCAGAGAGAGGAATCGCAGCAAATCAATTTGGCTGAGGCATCGCAGCTTTACATAATTTATATGGCTCGGCCTATGGGCCACAAATAATTTTCGCAATTGGCTAGCCCAAGGGCCATAGTCCAGGGCGGCAGAGAACACACAAAACATTTTCAACAGTGGGTGGAGCTGTGAATATTGGCCATAAAATTTATGCCCTGAGATAATAACACAAGCGGCAAGTCGTTATGGCCTGCCAGGCAGCCAAACAGCCAAACAGCCAAACAGCCAAACAGCCAGGCAACCAGCAACCAGTCAGAATGGCCAACAAGCCATCCCAGTTAGCCAGGCGCATCGTCCGCTAAGGAGGCTGGCTAAAAATAAAATTATGGCCCGGCAGACCCGTCTCGAGATGCAAAGGCAGCGATAGAAGGCAGGCTAAGGTTGAAGTTGATGCTTTGAATGCTTTGCTCGTGGTGCTCGTGGTGCTCGTGGTGCTCGTGCTGCTGGCCCAGGTGGGTACCAAACCACTTGGCCAATTATGCGCTCCTCTGCTGTTTCTCTCGACTCGAACTGCTGCCAAGCCCCGTTTAAGCCAGCTGAGTGCGGGGCATATTGCAGAAGCTGGCAATAAAAAGTCCACTTATATATGTCTTATGTGGGGACTACGACGAAATTTTATGGCTAAACAGCAAAAGAGATGGACCTAAGACGGGCATTATTCATTGTTGTAACTATTACTGGTAGAATATGTATTATTATTGTTTTTATTATAACTATTATTATTATTAGTTTTATTATTATTATTATTTAAAAATTTGCTTATTTTTTGCATGCTTTTTAATATTGTCAATGGATTAGCTATTAAACTATTATTATTTATTATAATATGTTTGTAATATTCGTATTCGTATCAACATTGTTATTATATTGTTTTTTATGCTGCTCATTCTTATATGTTTGTTTGGTGTTTATTTTTATTTTTATTGTATTATGAAATAAGTTTTTTAGTCTCATTACTTTGCCTGCACTCATTTGCTAGGACAACCTCCTCGTGCTCAGTCTCATCATATACAACTCCCTTCATACGATGCTCGTCTCGAACGATTTTCTCATTTCAAAGCCTTTACAGCGCATCTTCAAGGTCTATCAGCGCTGTGTGTTGCAGTTGTAGCCTTTTGTTGCAGGTCTGTTGCAACAACATTGGGTTGCCAACTTTGCCGTGTATCAACAACATTTAGGCTGCGGTCTCCTCTTGTTGCATTCACGTTTCTGCACCCCTTGGCTGCTGCTCCTGCTGCTCCTACTGCTGCTGTTGTTGTTACTGCTATTGCTGGCTCTTCTTCTTCTTCTGCTTGGCCTTGTTTGTGTGTTTGGCTTTGGCATCGTTTGCAAATATGCTCAGTTTGTGTTGAAATCGAAATAGACGGTAGCTGAAGCGAAGCCTCTTGCCAACACACACACACACACACACAGACAGGCAACATAGACAACAACTGAGAGATACACGAATTCACATCCTTTGCTGCTTAGTTGTCCGTTGCCCCATTCAATGTTGGCTGTTGTCTTGGTATCTGCTTTTTGCCTGCAGCTCATTTGGCTCTTGTGTTGATGTTGGCCAACAGCGAGCCACAAGCTCATGCTCAGCACCATCATCATCATCATCATTATTATTAACATGTTCTTCATTGTTATCGTCATCCGAGCTGTACCCTAGTCATTGGCCAGCTGAGAGCTGTTTTGGGCATCTCATCAACGGTTATCCCGCCTCCCCTCGCCGCCTGCCTCACCGTGTTTGACTGCAGACTGTTTGGCATGCTAATATGCAAACAGTGCTGCCAACTTAATGAAATTGAAATGAGCAAATTAGAAATGTTTGCCAGGGCTCTGCATACCCCACTCCCCCCGCACTAGCAGCGCAGCTAAGCGTATTAGCAGTCAACTTCTGTTACCTTCTCTGCTCTGCATACAATGTCAAAGGGTATTCGCTTAGCTAGATAGTAATATGAATATAATAGTATTAATAACAATCCTTGTGAAGCTGTTGGCATAATATTTATAATTATCTTAATATATATAGCATTCATAATAATGAACTACGAAATGATTTTAATAATGAACTATATTTCTTTTTTCTTTCAGTGTTGTGCATAAACCACTTTCACTAAGTAATGGAAATCACAAATTAAATGCATTGGGTGAGTATAGTAAAAATATATACGTAAATGAAAATAAAAACAAAAATTCCATCCATATATAACTAACTGTCGAATGGTTAACTCCCAGGAGGTCTGCAGCCTCCTGCTAGTATAAATGAATAGACAAGCATTCATCAAGTCGCCTCGATAAAGAACGAAAAATTCAAAGCGACAGTTAAACTAATAGTCACAAAAAAATAAAAAAAAAAAATAAATAAAAACAAGAAAAGAAAAAGCATTTCAAAACGTAATCCATTGAAACTAGCGTTATCCTCAATGCTTAGCAGAGCCAAGCAGACAGTCAACCAGGCCAAGTCCCATAAATCTCGGCCCAAACCTTTTATTTGGTCAAACTCTGACCAGCTGCTGCTGCTGCTGCTGCTGCAATGTGAACTAAAAACTAGTCTAGCCATTGCAGGGACCAATAAAAATGCTTCTGCCATACAAACAGAAGAAAGACAGAGATGAAAAAAAAAACATACACACACACACATACACATTGAAAAATAAAACTAAAAGAAGCAAAATAACTGAATTGAAGAAGGAAAGCCACATGTCATGGAGTCTACACTTGAAAAGCACTAGACGCACCCAACTACTCCCAACCTGAGCTGCGTTCTCTCTGATAGATACAAACGACTTCATGACGATACAAAAGAATGATGATGATTTGCAAAAAACAACAAGTAGGAGTGTGGTAATGGGGAGTGGCTAGCTAAAAGATACCCTAACTAGCTGAGAAAAATCATACAAAATATGTAAAATCAAAGAAAATAATCTTAGGTCTAGAATATGGCATATATAGTAATAAACGAATTAGGTATACAAAAAAAGAATTAATCATTAGCTGTGAGTACTTTAGAGGAATATGTTAGCCAAGTTTGTTGACTTTAGCTTTTAACGTATTCGAGCTATCCGCAAATTCGGATAAATATGATATTATACGATATATATCCCTCACTTCCCTGCCACTAACTGCTAAAAGTATTGCAATAAAAACAGTATACCCTACAAGCAGAGGCACTAGGGTATTACGGCCAGATAACGTCTGTTTGGCTATACGCTCCGGGCCCGTCCAGGCGGTCCGGCATTGAATTGGCTGTGCAAACGTTTGATAAATTGATGAATTGCAATGCTCAAGTGGCAACAGTTTAGCGAAGCAGCGATCGATAATGCGACGAAGAAGAGGAATGCGATTGCCAATTGGAAGAGTAGGGGGGAAACAGGAGTAGCAGCAGCAGCAGCAGCAGCAGCAGACTTGTGCATCAGGAGGGGGGCTTGGGGCAGCAGTTGCAGCTGGAGTGGAGGCACAACTCATTAGTTCATCAGACGCAGTCGAAGTCGAAGTTGAGTTTGTGTGTTGTGTTTACTTAAGTTTAGCATAAAAAATGAAACAGTCATGGAGCGTGAGTTGAGGGAATACACACACACACACACGTATATATAGACATACATATGTACATATTGTTTTTTCTCTTTATGCTCGTTTACCGGGAAGAGCTCATAAAAATTTATGTTAATTTCGTTTAGAGCCGCTGCTGCTGCAGCTGCTGCAACTGCATACGTAATGAGAGAGGCAGAGGCTGAGTAAACAAGGACTGCGCCAAGGCCTAATAGACGTAGTACCAAATTGAAATAATGATTAACAGGCTAGAGACTCAGCGGCCGGGCAGGGGGAGTGGAGAGAGGCCATGAGCAACTTGATCCACCTACACGTTAAATCATTTCTAGAGAGAGATTCGTGCACTTCATGCAACAATAGAAAAGTTCGACGAAAACTGCCGTTGTGAAAAATGCAGCGTAAACATCAAAGATAAACACAGAACACAAAGCAGAAGAAAATTGAACACTCAAGTGAGGCTGAGCAGCAGCAGCAACGTGAGCTACACAAATTAAGTGCAAGCAGAGACGCTGCAACGCGTCGTATGAGCAATTTGTTTATTTATTTGTATTTATTTTTCAGTCAATATAAACTATGTGAATTTTTAGTGTACATAAAAAAGAATGAAGAGAAGCGAGCATTCGGCATTCGACATGATAATAATAACAACAATGAACAACAACATGAACGTCAACCGTGCAACGGGGCAACTAAATAAATCAAATGTGGAGTTTCCACGGAAAATGGGGGGGAAACGAGCAAATGGAAAATGGAAGTCAAGACGTGAACTTTAAAATAAACAAATGAGAAATGAGAAGTTTTTCTGATTGAATTGAAGAGCGCCGAAATTTGTTTAAAGTTTCGCCCCGTAACTGTATTTACATTTTCGAGCCGTAAAGTTTGCGCTTTTTGTCAAAGTCATTTGCCAGCCCCGAAAAAGCGAGCAGCAGCTCATCAACACCTTTTGGCCAGGTGTCGGTGGGCGATAGTCGTTCGCGTGGCAAATACGCAAAGCCCGCTGCACACTAAATCCACTTAAATTAATTGCAAAAGGTGATTACGTTGCTGTTTTGCCTGCACCGGATACTGGCAGCAGACAGCTGAGAAATGAAGCCAGGACCGAACAGGACGCAGAACGAACGACAAGCTAGCAGGATATGCCAGCAAACCAACCCATTAGCCACCCGCTACCAGCCACCCGCGCTCGGGTTATCAAGAAGCTGCATGCTGAACGCCATTTCTCAAATGCCAGCGGGCAAAGGCAAACAGCAAACACTTGGCTTGGCTCTGGCAATGACTGCAAAGCTGCAGCGCCAGTTGCTCAAGGTAGGCAAATGCTGTGACTTGGTCTTGGCTCCTGGCCGCTGTTTGCCGGCTGGCTCCTGCCCAGTGTTTGCGCATCTCTGAAAAGATTGGGTGTGGGTGGGGGGTTTGGCGCAACTGTCGCTACATTTTTGCAAAGTAATTTGCAAAAGATGCCAAGACAAGGCGCTGAAGAGGGCGGCTAGAGCTAAAAGCAAGTGCCGCCAAAATGCAGTCAAGGATGAAACAGCAAAGGAGCTGCAGACGTGGCAAGGTGTTAACGTGGCGCTGTCAGTGCTTGATTGCGTTTATGCGTAGCAAAGTTATCTGAATAAGGGCTAAAGTAGCAGTAAATCCGACGAAAATGCACAAACAACAGTTAAGTTGAACAAAATACAAATCAATTTGTTTATGTTGTGATAAATTTGAAATTATTATGACATAAACAAGCAAAATCCACAAAATGTATATTTACAAAATATGCAAAGCAACAATGCGTATATATTCGGTATTTTTTAGCGACTAAATGCCAATTGACCAGCTTTGAGTCGCTTGCGTTTTGGTATTAATTACAAAATATATCGATAACTTTGAAAATGACCTAAATTCTCGAAATAAAAGCAATTGACATTTGCATTAGATTTTAATGTAGCTTGTAGAATTTTGTTAATACAACAACTACAATAAAATGCATACTGACCTCTTTACAAGTCATTTGAGTTTAATAATGCAAAGTTTCCGTTATCTTCACTCGACTCTTGTGGTATTTGCAATTTGAACATTTTGCCACGCATAAACACAAATGCTGTCCCTCTTCCACCCACGCGACTTTCTACTTTACTTGTTTGTCTGTGCGTGTATGTGTGTGTGTGTGCTTAAAATGTCATTAACTCGCTGAATGGGCGTGAGCATTGAAAGCAAACGACTCTAACAGGAACTGGGTGTGAGGGAGTGAGTGAGAGCGAGAGGGACCGATGGCAAACTGTAGCGACAGCTCATAAAGACAGCAAACGCGGCGGACAGCGAATTGGGCGGCATCGGAGCAGATAAAAGAGACTCAAACAAGATTCAAAGACAACCCAGCCGCATCATATCCTTAATCAGCGCCTCTCAGCTCACAGCAAAGCTTTCCCTGGGCGCGCTTTGTGTATGGCTGTGTGTGGTTGAGAGAGGGAGAGGCCCTGTAGCTTCCGTTAAATTTATTGATAATTGATTATTGCTTCGTTAGGTCGCATTTGAGGCGGCGTTTGGCGAATTGGCTTCACGCTGTTGTTGCTGCTGCGGCTGCTGCTGCTGCTATCAGCGTTGTTTGTTGCGTGTTTGTTGTTGCAAATTGAAAATGCAAATTGCTCGGCTGATTTGGCGGCTCCCGATTGCATTGAGTTGGCGCCTCGACGCACGGCTTTTGCCTTGGCTTTTGATGTGTGCGACGCTTTGGGGAAAAACAAATTTTCATAAATTTTTAAAACAAACAGGAGCAACAACAGCAAGCACAACAGCACAAAAAAATACAAACAAAAAGCGAGAAGAAGCAGAAGAGCTGCTGTCGGATTTTTGTACGCCATTTTGTTGCCGCACTCGAGCTGTTGTTGTTGTTGTTGTTGTTGTTGTTAGGACGTGCCTATGCGCGCTGCTTTGCTCACCTTTTGAGCTTTTAAATTATTTTCCAAGCACGTAGCCTCGTCGGCTGTTTGCGTATTTAAACGTGCACGGGTATGTGAAGCGCATAGAGAGGCGCTCATCACCAGAGAGTGAGGGAGATAAAAGCATTGGTTGGTGTGAAAAGCGCGTAGAGCGGCAACTGCTTTGCCTTTAAAAGGATTTGCGCAATTTGCATGCAATAGGGGGAGGAAGATTTTCTTCCTTTTCATACACATTTTTTTTGTTTTTTTTTTTTTGTATTTTGTTGTATTTTCTTGTGAAGGGTTCGGGATGTTTGCTGTGCCGCCTGCTGCTTTCGTTGTATTGACAAACAAACAGAGCCGCTGAGTGACGGCCAAGACAGACAGCCCAGCCAGTGGGTAGCTGGATTTGCAAAGACAGTTGTTGGCGTCGACAGCGGCTCTCTCTCCCTTTCTCTTTCCTTCATTGTGCGAGTGTGTCTGTGTTGACAATGTCCTTGCTGGCATTGTGGAGCACCGCGCGCCGTACGTGACTTGCATTTATTTTTTGCGGGCTCAAACTGCGAAAAACTCGTTAGTAATTTAGCAGACAGTGGGAAAACAGTGAACCAGGTTGGCCAAACTCCATGTTTTCAAAGCAATCAAACGCTCGTCTATATTCATATGAAGCGCCCCAAATGCAGCTAACTAAAAATACTAAACGAAAGCCCAGAACCCAGAGCCCAGAGCCAAAGCCAAAACTAAACAAAAGCAAAACACACACAAAATTACAAACTGCAAATAATTCCATCAACACCACAAACTAAAAACGAGAGCTGAAAACGGCAATGCGAACGATTGATAGCCACTTGAGTTGCACACATAAAGCTGCTCTCACTCGCTCCCTATCTCTCTCTCTCTCTCTCTCTCTGTCTGTTTGTGCTGCATTCAGTCTTTAGTCTAACCCATTGACATTGCTGAGCGCATTGGGAGGGCTTTCGCACAGTGGGGCACAAACAGCAGCAAACAGACAAACAGAGTGCGAGATTCAAGTGCAATTCCGAGTGCCTACACCCAAAAAAAAAACACAGTATAGGAGCAAGAGCAGCGCAGTAGCAGCAGCAGTAGCAGCAGGAGCAGGAGCCGCAGCCGTCGAAAGAGTTATTGAAAATGTTTTATTGTGTGCATTTGATTGCTGTAAGTGTTTAGCTCCCACTGTGTGGGTGTCTGCATATGTGTGTGTGAGTGTGTGTGTGTGTTTGTGTTTGTGTGTTTGTCTGGTGTCTAACTTATAAATATTTCAATAACATTTGAATTGCGCCTGGCTGGTGGCTCAATTGGTTTTGGGATTTTGGACCGAACGCAAATGGAAATGCACTCTCCATTGTGTGCGAGTGTCTAGTGCTTGGCCACTCCACAAAGAACTCCCCGACAGTGGCCACATTACCGTACGGCTCTAGCCATGGCACTTGCCATATTTGGACAATGCAGAGGCAGGCGGGCGGCAGCAGCAGCAGCAACAAATCAAACTGAACTAAAGCCTAAAATCCAAACGTGAAACGATTCGCCGTTAGTTCATGCGCAGCAGTGGAACGTGATAAGTGCAAAATGGGAGAGAAAGAGAGAGATAGATAGAGAGAGAGGGAGGGAGAAAAAGGCAGACAACAAGTGAGAAATCTAGTATGACAGAGATAGACAGAGAAGGAGATTGAATGAAAGTAAGGATCAGAAAGAGAGACAGAATATCAGCTACAGTGCATTTCAGTGAGAGCGAGAGAGAGAGAGAGAGAGAGAGAAAGATTCTGTGAGAGAAAGGAAATAGAGCGAAAGAGAGAGAGAGAGAGTGTGAGATAAGGGAAAAGGGGAGAGAAAAACATATATTAGCAAATAGAGAAATTTTTCATGATCATGATCTATAAGAACCACTTAAAAATAAATCAGAAAACAAACAGTTTCTTCTGCATATTTTTGTTTGATATTTAAAGCATTTTGACAAGTTTCTGGTCAGAAGAAAAATGTATGGAACTCTATTTTAATTTAATTGGAATTTATGGAATAAATAATTTGAAATATTTCTTAAAACGAAAAGCAACAAACATTTTACAGAAATTGGATTTGAAATGTATAGTAACTCTGCTCTATTTATTTTTGTAGAATTTAGAAAATATTTGTATATTTAAAATTTTAAATTCCCTAAGCTGGAGCTGTTCATATATCATGAATTTGGGCACGTATAAACATAGAATTTTTCAACATAGCTCGCTATGCTTCTTTTTTTCGTGTGTGTAGTGCATAACACTTTGGCACGTTCAATGAGGGCATACTTTCAATGTGTGTGTGTGTGTGTGTGTGTGTGTGTGTATTTTAAAACTTTCCATCGAGTAGCCAAAGAGCTCTGGCAACATCTTGTGATGCAATCGCTGCGGCATGGCTCAGTGAAGCCTGTGGCATGGCCTACATTACAGAGCGGCACAAAAGCTTAACTCAATTACCAACGGCAGTTGCCACACGTGACGTGACGGAGGTGGTGGCAGGTTAGCTGGATCAGGTGGGCGTGAGCAATCGTGTGATATGAGGGGGGCGGGGTCGGGTTGGGCTGGGCTGGGCAGCATCACAGCTGAGTCGAGCTGACCTGCTTAGCTGGCCAGGCGAGTTGCCAATGAGCAGGCGGCATTCGAGCTGCCTTCAAGCGGGTCAAAGGACACTCACACACACACACACACACACACAAATCCCTTTTTCTGAAAACTCATTAGCACAAATTTGTGCTCGGACCAAGTCGATGTCTACCTTGGCACGCCCCAGCAACTGTGCCGCCTAATTTGGGGCGCAGACGAAAATTTATGCTGATTGTGCGGCAATTTACGAAAACTCAAAGCCAAAACTGGAAAATTGCAGCCGCCTCACGTACCAGACAAGTAGCTAGCAAAACGCTCTGAAAGAACTGAAAACAGAATCAAGAAAACTGAAGCTAGACAACCAACTTGTCTATGCCATAAATATAAGGCACTCAGCCTTGAAATAATGAAAGCCTTTAACCTTTTTTCCCGCATCTGTTGTAATATTTTTCCTTTTCTTTTGGCATGGGGTATTTGAGTTTTGGCATAAGTTGTAAGACTCCGAATGGAAACGCAAATGAAAAATTATAGATTTCTAATCAGTATCAGCAAATGAATTTACTCAGACATACATAGTCTTATACATATTCCTGTCTATGCTCCCTCTCTCTCACTCTCACTCTCACTCTCCCTAACTTTTTCTGAACTGGTTTTTTAAATTTAAGAATATTTTTAAGATATTTTTTTCTTATTGGCATATGTAGGTATTTAGCTGGATGATATATTAATTTGCCTTGGATTTTAATCCTTATAAGAACTAGATTTTAGACATCCAACTGGATATTTCATTGACATTGGCATTCTCTATAAGGTTCAGTCTTCCACGCATTCCAATTAGCATGCGTCCAATTAGAACTCGTATTATATATATAGTTCCATTTTAAGCCAATTGAAAAGCTGTAAACTTTCTCAAGACTTCTAGCTCTACTCGCATATCTCTAAAAATTCTCCTCAAGTCAACTGACTCGATCAGAAACCTTTCTTTACTACTACTGTAAGCTACTGTAAATACTGTAAATTCTCTCATTTAAAATTATATTAAAAAATTCTTAAAGAGCATTGAAGCTTCGCTTTAGCCCCGTTCATTTCCATTTTTCTATTCTTTTTTCTAATATTTCTATTTTCTTGCTTTTTTTCTCCCTTGCAGCGCTTGACTTTTGTCTGGTATATTGAGTGAAGCTACCGAATAACGGTAAGTAACCTTTTCTTAACCTTTTGCAATACAGTCTATGCAAAGCAGTTTCACCTAAGTGGGCGATTGTATAACCATAGATATGTATATTTGTCGGTGTGTGTGTGGGTATTTCGACAAAGTCGCTTGGTTTCCGTTTCCGGCGCTGGCTTTGGCTTTCGCTTTTTCATTTCCGCCTAATAAACTACATAATTAAACTGGCAGCAATGGGATTAAAGGATTCCTACTGCCTGCTCCTGCTGCTGCTTCTCCTTCTCGCATTCCTGCTCCGGCTCCAGCTCCGGCTCCGGCTCCTGCTCCAAGTCAACCGAGTCATGTGGTATGGCTGAATCTTTCGAGCCACTCAACTTCAGCTTGGCCGTGGGTTATATATTTTTTGTTCGTTCGTGCTGGAAGACTCACTCCATTAGGTTGGCGCATGACCCCCAGCCTCTGCCACGCCTTCTAGGCACGCTCCAAGTAAAGTTTCGTCGGCGAATTAAGCTAACTTAATTTTTGTGCTTTGCTGTTGTTTTCCTCATTGTTGCTGTTGCTTCAGCTAGTTAAGTCCTTTGACTTTTGGCTCGTTTGATACATCTCTCTCCCCTCTCTCTCTCTTCTATTTCCCCTTCTACCGCTTCATATTAAATTAATGATGTGTTTTATGCTGTTGTTGTTGCTTTGTCGAAAGAGAAAAAATCACTGCAAATGCGATTTAGAAGGCAACGCGCAACATTAGCAGTAAATAAAATAGGATAATGCGGCAAGTCGACCGCAAAGCCAAAATCCCAAAATATGTTGAAAACGAACAAAATTACAAAAAATATACGAATAAATAATAGAAGAAGTAAAGCCGCAGCGGAACTGCTGCAACGACAGCCAAATGCGCTGCACAAAAATATAAAATGCAAATCAATTAAATTCCAAATAGTAAAAAATATATCAATTTATTACAACAATAAAAAATATACAATATAAATAAATATATAATATATAAATATACGTATATAAAAAATAAAATAATTTAGCTGATTTAATTAATTGAATTCAATAAAATAAAAGTTGACATAATAAAAAAATCTAAATATTTTTAAAAATTTTAAATAAATAAATAAAATTTAATTAAAAAAAATAAATATTTTATAATAAACTAATTTTTATAATTCTAATAACGTAAAATTAAAATTAAAATAATAAAAATTAAAATTAAAAATTAAATAAATAAAAATAAAAGAAAATTACGTAGAGCTTGTCACAATAAAAATTCATAAAAAAATATATATATATATACATATTATTATATTTATTTAATTAGGCTTCAGTCTCCAATAAAATGCAGAATTTTGCTAAATGAAATAATTTATAGATGTACTAAAAAATAAATATATAAATATTAATTAGTTCTAGCCTCTTTAATATTCGTTTTGCCCCTTCGATAGAGCATTTGGCCAGACCAGTTCCCTAATTCTATTTTTTTATTTTTTGGCACCCGAACAGCTGCAGCAGAAATATTTTGTGGTAGGGTTGAGAGCATAAAGGACAATTGCTGATCCTGCCCCTGCTGCTGCTGCTGCTGCTGCTGCTATGACAGTTGAAAGGATTAGGCGCTCCTAATGCCAAGGCGCTCGTTTTATGCCCGTCCACTGCTAAGCCTGGCAATTTTTCATGCTAACCCCATGGCCGAGAGAGCCCTGCGAACCCGCTCGCAGTCGAATCACCTGGCTTAGGCGCAACTCAAAACTCGAACAGAGAGCAACACGCACAGACTTAATATAAAGCCGCTACACCTAAATGCAAACAAATAATAACTTCTTTTTCTGTTCACATTGCTGTAGTTGCTGTTGTTGTTGTTGTTGTGTCTTTGTAAACAATTTGTTGGAATTGCTCTTGAGAAGAAATCAAAGCAAAAACAAGATTTGTGTGCTTCAAGTCAACTGTCGATGCTTCGTCTGGTCGCCGTCTCCTTCCGACTTACACAAATGTTTTGACAAAACGCCTGCTGTTTCCACATAAATATTTATATACATACATGCCTTGTACAACTGCCACACACACACACACAAGGATACAATCACACACATGCAGGCTGTCTGCTTGGCCTGTTTATCGCGGAGCTGGCATCTTTACCTGCAGCGAACATGATATGTGAACCAGGCACCAGCATCTCTTGTTGCTATATCTTTAGCATCTACTCCTCGACATATACACACACACACACACACACACCAACACGCACACACTGGGTGTCATGCGTATACAAATTTGTTGTTGCCTCCTTGGAAATCGAATCCACAAAAATGCAGTTAAATAAATTACAAACGCTCTGTCACCCAACAGTTGAGCGGTTTAGGTTCAGGCCGTGCCTTGAGGTTGGGGCGCATGTTGCGGGATTATCGCCCGTCGGGCATCGCCTGGCCACGCAGCGACAGAGAGGGGAAGAGGGATCGAGAGAGAGAGAGAGAGAGGCAGGAGCTGAGCCAATGATTACGTTGATTATTCCTATACGAATTTTTCTCTTCTTTTTAATGAATTTTGTCGCGTTTGTAGTCTGGACTGGGAGCAATCCATACCCCCCCCCCCCCCCCTCCCCCTCATATCCCCCCTTCAGTCGAGTGGAGCTGCATTCTGTTCTGTTTCTTCCCTTTATCTGACTTTTGCGTGCTAATGAAATAAATGCCTGGACAGCCAGCTCAAGTTACCCAAACATGAGCAATATGTGACACAGACCGAGTGTCCTCTCTCACTCACTCACACTGTCTTTCTCTGTCTGGCTGTCTGTGACAGTGCCTGCAAGAGATATAAAATCAAGATACAGAGAGCAGAGTAAAAAACTGTAGCTTAAGTTATGAAACATGCGAGGCACATAAATTCCTCAACGTGTGTGGGTTCAAATGGATGGCATAACACACACTATAAACCACACACACACACACAGACAGAAAGTGAAGTGTTCTGTTGAAGGAGTTCTACTAGTTGCATATGTAAACTAAGAAAATTTGTTTTATAATATGCTTCTGATCATTGGGAAATGGGATATAGGGTATGCTGCTTGAGAGCTGGCGAATAATAGAATAGAGTACTATGCTAGTATTAGTATTAGTATTAGTATTATATTATTATACATTAGTATTATTAAAATATATATGCAAAACCATAAATAGCTGTAGGACAGCTAAGAGTAATAGTTTCTCTTCTATCTCTATCTTTCATATACTTTTATATACATACATCAACTGTCTATATAAACATAAATATAATACTGCCCAAATTTCTTATAAATTATTTTGTTTTACGACTAAATTTATTTGCAGTCTTGCAAAATAATCGATTTCCTGCTAAGCCAGAGCTCGATTCACTCGAATTTCTCAAACTATTTTCTCTTCACTCGAATCCAATGACAACTGCTGAGATCCGCTCCCCCTTTGGCCCATGAATCATGCCTGGCATCCGGTCCAGTGGCAATTGCAATAAGTTAACGCTGTGGACGACGCCGCCTACTTAATTATTAATTTCGCATTTACCACAAAACGATTATGGGCTACAACAGTCCATAGAGCTGGCTCCAAAGCCCCTCAGCCCTGGCGCTGTCTAAGCAAGCTGCGTGGCGGGCGGGGGAGAGGTGGGGGCCGGTCGAGCGCTGCGTTTTACCATTTCCTCAATTGCATAAATCGAAAATTTGTGCTTTGGCGCGTGTCACGAATAACCAAAGGAAATGCCGATCCCAAGGTCCCATCACTGGAATAAGAACTCCTTCTCTAATTTTTGAGACAATGTGACAGGGCCAAGGATGGAGTTGTTGCTGTTGCTGGCGCAGTCTGTTTGTCACCCAAGTCATTTACATGCTCCACTCGCGTACGTGACTCACATATAGTTATAGTCTGATATATATACATATGTATATATGTATGTATGTATATATATATTTTGAAGCTTTTTGGGGAATTTGACTGCGGCTGCGTCTTGGCTTACATTTGATGAAAATGCGAGCGTGGCGCTGTCAATGTGGATACGCCTGTCCACTGGGAGTCATTGTCGTCGTCGTCGTTGTCTCTCTCTCTTTCTTTCTCTCTCCCTCTCACTCTGTCTTTGTCGTTGTCTGGCCTCAAGTGAGTCACGCAGCGCATCGATAAAATATTTAAAATTCATTTCTAAGCTTTTAGTAGTCAACGACTCAACTGCTTCACCTCAGTCCACACTCAGTGCTCCACTCTCCACTCGCTTATCAGCCGGGTCTCTCGGCAATTGCCGAGATAAACGTAAGCCAAAAACTGCAAATGTCGACGACGACAGCTTGGCCCGACTGCAGCTCCTTTGCTTTGCTTCGCCTTGCTATCTCTCGAGTGTGCATTGATTTATGTGCGTGCAGTCATCGTCGTTGGCTTCGACGGCGAGAGGCGAGAGCCAAATGCCTCTGCGGCCAGCTAGCTGAAGGTAAATAGCAATACTCGCATCGTGCCATCGTTCACCGTGCACCTGGGCCAGCGCCCCCTGCCCCTCCCACCCAACCGCAATTCACAGTTGCAATTGCACTTTATTAGTTTTGCTATTGAATTTCATTTTATTGCGTTTCCCCATACGCATTCCACATATCTATCAAATACCCTTCAGTGCGTCTCACTCACGCTTGCTCTCTCTATCTCGCTCCCACTCTGATGACTGTTTTCATAAATGTCTCGACTGTATATTATTCTAGCTGATAGCGTCTCAGGCATGCTCTTAAAAAGAGCTTGAAGAGAGTATATTAAATGTATTATATATTTATATTTATATTTATATTTATATTTATATTTATATTTATATTTATATTTATATTTATATTTATATTTATATTTATATTTATATTTATATTTATATTTATATTTATATTTATATTTATATTTATATTTATATTTATATTTATATTTATATTTATATTTATATTTATATTTATATTTATATTTATATTTATATTTATATTTATATTTATATTTATATTTATATTTATATTTATATTTATATTTATATTTATATTTATATTTATATTTATATTTATATTTATATTTATATTTATATTTATATTTATATTTATATTTATATTTATATTTATATTTATATTTATATTTATATTTATATTTATATTTATATTTATATTTATATTTATATTTATATTTATATTTATATTTATATTTATATTTATATTTATATTTATATTTATATTTATATTTATATTTATATTTATATTTATATTTATATTTATATTTATATTTATATTTATATTTATATTTATATTTATATTTATATTTATATTTATATTTATATTTATATTTATATATTATCTCTTTATAAACTTATCTAAATTTTTATTTTTTATTCAAATAAATAATTCCATCTTCTCTCTCTCCCTCTCTCACGCTCCCTCTCCACCAGGGTATTCAATCGTCGATCAATTACATTTAAATATCTCCATTTCCATTATTATTATCATATGATAGTTGATTTCCACAACGAGTGCAATTGCTGTGTGGCCTCTGGGCCTCTACACCTCTACCTCCGCCTCTACCTCTGCCTCTACCTCCGCCTCTGCCTCAGCTGGGATCACTCTGTACGTCCCGCCGTATAGTATATCTGGTCTGGTAACGCACTTCAGTTCAATTTCAATTCCTTTGTTGATTTTTCTAGATTTGAAGCACTGATTGTGCGCGTTTTACAACCGGCTACGCCCCGGCAAGGTGTGAATTGCAGTTGCCCTAAGCCCCATGGCTGGCAATCGTTGGCTCTGCGCATTTTGATCGACAGCTTGCCTAAAACTGTCAACGTGCGTTTAGCTCCGACCCACCTGCCCCCTCCCTGTGCCCCTGTGCCTACCCCTGCTGCTACTCCTGCTGTCTCTGCCTTAGTTTTATGGCGCATTTCTTTCGATTTTCAACGATTTATTTGAGTTAGCTGCCGCTTGATGTTTGCACGGTTGCTGTTTGTTGTTGTTGTTGTTGTCGTTGTTGTCGCCATGTAGCGCTATCAAGCGGTTTATATCGCAGTTGCCACTACATCAATATAGGTATATGTATATATGTGTATATACATACATTATCTATCTGCTGACGCTTAGATTAAGATTAGTTTTTTGTTCCTTTTGGCAGTTGCGGCTGTTGCAAGAGCCGCCCTGTCTGACATATTTGTTGGCTCTTTTGGCATGTCAATAAATGTTCAGATATACATATACATATGTATATGTATAAGTAAATACCATAAATCAGCATGTCAAGCATGTCAATTAAACAATATGGCGCTCAGTCAATCAGCACTTGAAATATATTGTAAATGAATTAAGTGAAAATAGTTGAAAGTTTTTCTTGCTTAAATGAACTTTTGGCTGGGTTTTTCCAGCTATAACTTTCTCAATAATCGCTTTTTTCTTTAGTGTGTGTGTGTGTGTGTGTGTGTGTGTTTTTGCTACTTAAACTTTGACTCTCGTGTCGCATATTTAATCAATTTGCCATAAATCACATGGCAAATCAGCGCCGCAGACTTTCGCAGCTTTGCTTGGGGCACACTTCAATCATTTGCCTGCAGCTGCATACAAAATTGCTTAACTATATGGAAAATTGACAAGTTTTGACTGACGCTGACAGCGCGGTCTCGCTCTAACCCTCAGTCTTTCCCTCTCTCTCTGTTTGAGAACTGCATAAGAGAGTTTAGTAAAATATTTGTGCTTTGGTATAGGTATGTGCCTTGACGTAGCGTGTTGCAGCACATTTCTAGCCAATTTAAGAAAATAGAAAAAGTTTTCGCTTAGCAATCGCCGTCAGACATGACATGACTGATAGACAGACGGACAGAGGGGCAGGGCGACAGACAGACGAACCGAGTTGATTGAACTGCGACGACATTAGCCCAAATTGATTAGAAAATGGCGAGCAATTTGTCAACAGTTACTCAAACGAGCCATAATATTGTCTAAACAATTTTCTATAAATCAATGCGACGCCGTCTCGCCGACAGGATGCAATCAGCAGCAGCAGCAGCAGCAGACGCAGATGCAGGCAGACGCAATGCAATGTCACTTAAATGCCAGTCGACGTTCTAATGAGTGACTGACTGCCGTGACCGAGCCTGGCTTAGTGGCATTCGACCTGCATGTCCTCACACAATTGTGATTGTGTGTGCGCTGCATTTCCTTTGACAGGCAGGACAGCATCCGCTTATATTTTTTGTTTCGTGAAATTGGATTTTCACAGCTGGGAATGCATTTGGTGCATTTAATGCGCTTTATATCCATTTGCAATGCTCTTGTTCAATTTGTCACAGTGAGAAAATTCTATTTACAATTGAACAATTTCAAGGCTCATCATTTCTTCTTTCTTCTCTTAATTGCAAACGTTCGTCTTTAGTCTGCCACGCATATTTCGCTCATTTCCATTTGGTTGTTGTGTGCGTGCATTTTGCACGTTTCACATTTCACAATTTCGACACCTTCAATTTGGCTGCGCATCGTTAAGCTATCGCTCGGCCCAATTTCCGGTGGCCATTTTGCTGTCGAGTCGTGTAATTTCCTTTGCAGCCACTAAACTGCATGCGGTTGATGACAGATAAAACTTCCTTCCCACCAAAATGCTCTTAACCGCAAATATCCCAGCGAAAGCCACATGAATAATTCCCAATGGCAGCTTCGCCTATCCTTTCATTTCAATTTCCCGCTCGCTCTCTCTCTCTCACTCACTCACTGTTGCTGTTGTTGGTGTTGCCCAAAATGGCCGACAGAAAACTTGTGCAAATGCATTGAATGATTTATTTGCTGCGATTGCTTCAAATAGCCAAACACACACACACACACACTCACATAAAGTAACATACGCAAGCTGTCCTCTCTGTCACTCTTTTGGCAACTAGTACTTCAACTGCGTGAGAGTAATCAAACATCAGTTGGCGTTTGCGGTCGACAGAGGGCGCCCTTTTGAGGCTTTGTGCATTTTAATTGGCCGCTGCGAACGCTTGTGCCAAGTGTTTTGATTGCTTTGTCATTGCTGGCGAGGCGCACTAATCAGCGCCACTCCCTCACTCACTCTTTCAGTCTCTCTCCTGCTCATACGCTCGCTCGCTTACTTTCGCAGTCTGTGTAAGAGTGAAGCATTTATTAATTATAAATGCCTTCGATTGCTCAAAGCGCACGATAGGGGGCGCTCTAAACGTTTTAACTCCATAACAAAGGGGTATATTAGACAAAGCAAAGGATTTCATTTGCAGGCGAATGTAAAGTTAATGGTAAAATGAATACCTTAAACCCAAGATACCCTAGTTGATTGATTAAGCCAAAGAGTTGTATGCACATTTGATATAGTTTGATTTAAAATTTCCATTTCTATATGAATAATAGTTCTGCAGGGTATCTGGCTGGTCGTCTACGCTCAACTAATTGCCGCATTTGAACTTGTTGTATGAACTATTTGCCATTGATTTCTTTTGAACGCATCAAAGTTAACATCACAGCATGCCATTGCAGTCCATTGAAGCTGAAGTGAATTTCTCTCTGGCAAAGCGAGCAGAGCAAAAAGCATTTCAATTGAGATTTATTGCGGCGTGTTTGGGGAGGGGGAGCCGCCATTGGGACAGATGGGGGTAGAAGGTGGAAGGTGGGAGGTGAGAGGTGGACTATAGGGTCTCTCTCAGTTGCTTTTGCATTTTGCACTACTTTAGAGAACTTCACGCCCCAGCAGAACCAAACAGAAGAGACCCAACAGAAGCTGTGCCTTTAGTTAAGTTTTAGATTGAAATTTATTGTAAAGTCCCCATTCTCTCTCTCTCTCTCTCTCTGGTTCTTTCTCTTTCACGCTTGCTGTCCACGCTTGCTTTGGCCAAGTCAATTCCTTTGATTTGTGGCGCTTTTGCGTGCAATTTTTTAAATTGAAAATCACTGCCTGCACAATCCTTTTTACATCCTGCGAGCTCAACGCTCACTGCGCCCAAATGAATTCGTTTCGTTTCGTTTGGCTTCGCTTGCTTTTTGGCATTCGCTTCAGTTTTTGTATTTTTGTGAAATATGCAGAGCGCGTATTTACTTTTATCGTGATTTATGCGCCACAATTGATATTGAGGTTAATAAATTGAAGACCAAAACGAAACGAAACAAAACACACACACACACACTCACACAGAGAGAGCTAAAATCAGAGCCAAATTGAGCTCAAGTGCAGCCAAGGCATTTTCAATTTCTATTTCTATTTGGATTTCTCAACAATTTTAAAGTTCATTTTATGGCTTCCAATGGGCGTGAAACGAAAAGGTCAGCTAACTATTTAACCCTTTTTCTGGGCAAGTAGTTTTACGACTTGGCTGACCTTGACAAACGGCTGACCGCGATTGCGACTTTCCGACTGATGGGCACAGGATGTTAGGGTTCCGTATTCCGGGTAACCTTTTTCTGCTTCTTCTTCTTCTTCTTCTTCGTCTTCTGCTTTTGTTTGCTTGCATTTCCTTTTTAGCCCGAAAACATTTTGTTTGTGAACCGCCCAGAGGTTAATGCTTTGTGTGTGTGTCTTTGACATAACTCTTAAACAGATCTCTCCCTATCTCTATCTCTCTCTCTCTCTCTCTCTCTCTCTCTCTCTCGTCTCACTATCTCTATGTTTCTCTGTTTGACGCAACTTGAATTCGGTTAGGTCAGCTAGGTGCTAAGTGAGTTTCAAATACTCCAAAACAGCTGTGCAAATGCAAATGTTACCAATGTGTGGTATATGGATTGAAGAAGGGAAGTGAATAGGTCGCTTGGCTCTTGTTTCAAATATACAGAGTAGTTTACATATAAATATAGTTTACAGTTTATATATAAATATATAATAGCTTATATATAAATAGCCCGGAGTATACAGTTTTATTCAGCTATTACTGAAAAGAAGATGTGGAGAATATTTAGATCCAAACTATGAATCAATTATGATCTAAATTGCATTCAGCCTCATCAACTTAGTATTATATCTTAGACAGAATAACTAAATATTTATAATTAATCTATGAATCATATGTGATCTAAATAGTAAATCATACATGATTTAAATTTCATTAGAGCTCTTTCGTTTTAGCACACGTATAAATTGATTAGTTAACTAATGAATCTCAAGTTCATAAGCCATATATGATCTAAATTGTATAGAACTCAGCTGCAAATCGTACATGATCTAAATTTTCATTAGATCTCTTTCATTTTAGCACACGTATAAATTGATTAGTTAACTAATGAATCTCAAGTTCATAAGCCATATATGATCTAAATTGTATAGAACTCAGCTGCAAATCGTACATGATCTAAATTTTCATTAGATCTCTTTCATTTTAGCACACATATAAATGATTCTTTGAATTTAATGCGATCTCAGTTAAATATAGATAATATAAAAGCTGACTCATATATGATCTAAATCTCAGTCTGCTTTATTCAGAGAGATAGCATTTATAGCTAAACCATGAATCTAATTTTATGTTTTTATAAAGTCATACGATAGACAATAGTTCTTAGCTCACATTCACACATACACACGCTAAATGCAAATCATTTTTGGCCATAAACTTTGTATGATAATAAACACCAAGAAAGCTGCCCGAGAAACTTTGTGCCAGCTGGCTCAACACCTCATAAATATGATTTTAATCGATTTGCATTGTCACAGGTGAATAAATTATCTAAAGCCAAAGTTCAAACGGCGTGCAAAGACGCATAAAATATATATATATATATATATATATCTATGTACATATGCGAAAACAATGAAAAAGCAATCAAATGATAAAATGTTTAGTCAAGCCGCAAAACGAGAGAGAAAGAGAGGGAGAGAGGGAGAACAGGAGAGAGAAAGACCAAAGTAAATTGTAAACTTTATATGCGAAAAATAAAGTTTATTTGCAAACAAGCGACGAAACGAGACAAACTATTTTTGTGCATATTTTGTGCGAAAGTTGATAAAAAGGAACCAGAACTGGAACTGGAACTAGAACTAGAACTAGAGCCGAACTCAGTGCAAACTGCAAACAATGCGAGTTAATGTAAAAACAAGCCGCTTAACACAGCGAAACTTTTATGTCGTTTGTATAATTTTCTATATATATGTATATATATTGTATCTGTGCTGCTTCTTCTACTTCTACTTATTTTTCTTCTTCTTCTTCTTCAGCCGATAAACTGCTGCATTTGTAGTTGGTCAAAGTCCGTTTGAGCGCTGCCTGCATTGCCCTTTGGCATCTCCCTCTATTGTTATTATCTGATTTCGAAACTGCATTGGGACCCCGAACCAACTCGCTCGCTCCCTCTCTCTCCCTCTCGCTCCCTGAAATGTGAAACCCCAGCACGAGCAACTTCGACTGCCTCTGCCTCTTGCTGCTCCGCTTCTTCTGCTTCTTCTCTGTCCCTTGTTTTAGCTCAAAGTTTTCTGCTTAGCTCTCGTTCTCTCTCTCTCTCTCTCTCTCTCTCATTTTGGCAGAGTTGTCGCTCGATTTGGCTGCTACAGTTGGTTGATTTTCACATGACTCCCCTTTCGGCTACCCACCTCCCTCTGCCCCAGCCACTTTTTAGGGTCGCCTCATGTGGCATGTTGCACATTCTTTGCGGCAACTGCAATTGTTCCGCATAGTTTGCGCCAAAGTTTTGCTCATTTGTTCAATTGGAAATTTCGTACGTAATTTTTCTCATGTTTTGGCTAAATGAAATTGGCAACAGACTGGGCTAAGTGAATTGCATGGCACACATTTTGGTAACAATTCGAGCCAGTTCGACCACAATTCGAATTAATGCATCAGCTAACAAAGGACTCAATAAGCCAGCTGCTAGGAAAATTGCACTGAAGCTGAATATATTGAATATATATTATACAGTTATTCTGAATATATACTCACATATATATGTATATGTATATATATGTATGTAGTATTTCTATGCATGTTCACATCTAACCAATCAGCCGGGCAATAAATTGTAATATTTTTCCATATTTTTTGTGTATTTTTGGGCCACCCTAGTGCACTTATCTATGCGGGTTATCTCATTTGGCTCCACTGACATGGGTTTATCTACTGCCTCGCGTCTCGTATTGCCCACACAAAGCTGACTAAACATAATTAGCTCTGCTTCACTCTCTGTAAAAATGGTGTAAATTATTTGGTCGATTCCTCAGCTCCCCCTCTAGCGCTCCTCGGCCTCCTGTCCCCTCTCGGGCGTTTATTGCCCTCATTAGAGTGGCATCGAGTGCTGCCGAGCTGTTATATCTTAATTATTTTAATGGTTTATTATGATCCACATGCATTTCAGCTCTTCATTTCCATCTCTCTCAGTCTGTCTCTCTCTCTCTCTCTCTCAGCCTGTCCCTCTCGCGTGATTGACAATTATTATATTTTGTATTGTTTTCGAACAGTTGCGATAATGATAAGCGGTCATAATAAGCATCTATATGTTATTATTATGATGTTGTGAGTGCCATAAATTGTTTTTGTTGCGAATTCATGAGAAATTATGGCAGCAAGTGTAAAACATTATGAGCGAGTGTATCCAACTGCACAATACTCGTTTAACATAAACTATTGGACAAACTATTGAAAAGTTTACCAGGAATCGAACTGGTAAAGTTTATGATCCTAAAACTGTGAGAGCTATAGATAGAGCTGTTAAATAATAATTCATGAAGCGCAAAATGTAGATCTAGCTAAAAAGTTAATAAGAAATTTAAAAATATAAACATGTAAATCAATCCCGTTTCTAATTTCCTGCCGAAGGAACTACCCACTTGAAAATAATCCCCTCAATATATACCCACTTGTAAATTTTCTGGGCGAGTATTAAACGAATTGTTTCGACAAACACGCACATCCAGTGGCACGATTGGAATGTCTGGCACTCATTTATATATATATATAATATATATACTAATAAACTATATATAGATCAACGCTGACATTGATATTCCACAGTTCTGTATACATTCACATGTGTATATATAAATATATATTCATCGAGATAGACGTCGTCGTCGTTAATTGTAATACCAACATGATTAAGCTGATCTTTGACGTGCTGCGTCCCCGCAATCTTTAGCCCTGATCTTCTTTTACGACCTCGGCCACAGTTTTGCGCCCATTAACAATCTTCTATGATCTTCGATCTTTG
The DNA here is from genome assembly GCA_035047565.1 of Drosophila mulleri. Lineage (NCBI taxonomy): Eukaryota > Metazoa > Arthropoda > Insecta > Diptera > Drosophilidae > Drosophila > Drosophila mulleri. Next base: position 1,527,035 of record JAWNPK010000049.1, on the reverse strand, counting down.
TTTTCGTTTTTTGCCGTGATAATGTTCATCCACATAACAAGTTCCGCTGTGACGGCTGGGCCCAGACTAAACATGACTTTTATTACACAGTTTTTATGATGATCAAAGCGATCTTGTTCTGATCGTGAAATGAGCTGAGCTGCTTAACTGTGCACCGATAACAAGTTCTGCGATCTATGAAGATCTAAATGATGTTTTTGCATGTTTGAGACTCCATGGATCATGATCTATACAGATCCAAGTGATCTTCGCTATATTTTAAACTCAATTATATATTTTCTGATTGAATATTATGATCTCTAACGATCTATGTAAAGTGATAGCTCGAAGGAACTTCAATTTTGTAATTGTATTATGATCTATAAAGATCTATGCAAAGTGCTGAGACTCTCATAGATCATTTCTAAAAGTTTACTGATCAGAAAATATATTGAATATAGTTGATATAGCACGTGCAAAAGTTATCTTAAGTTAAAGTTAAGTTAAGTTTAAGTTATCTTTTCTCTTGCTGCTGCTATCGATCAATCTTAATTGTTTTGTTGCTGAAGATTGATGTGCCTTGAATTCAGCTCCGTGATGCTTGATCAACGATTTATGAGCTTTAAATTGATGGCTCATTTGTAATCCGATGTCAATTGGCATGACTGGGCAACAGCAGGACCAAAGACCAAAGAAATTCAATTGATTTGTCAGCGCTGCTGAGCAGCTCAAGCTGCCACCCAGGCTGTGTGTGGCTAAGACTAAATCTGTCCGTCCGACTGTCCGGCTGTCCGACTGTCCGACTGTCCGTTGCGATATCCAAGTGAGCTGTTTAGCCCAGGCCCTCAATGCGCATTGACAGCATTGGCGCGCCTGTTGCTCTGGCTCTTGATTTTGTTTTTGTTTTTGCTTTTGTTTTTGTTTTTATTTTTGTTTTTGCTTTGCCTTTTGCCTTGACTAGTAGTTAAGGCGAATTCCCCTTGGGCAGCTGCGACGACGACGTTGAGAAACAAACAAAGCGCAGACAATCAGCCCAGCCCGATCATCATCGAAGTACATGAAACAAAAGGCAGTGAGAGGCAGAGAGAGGTGCAGAGCGAGGGAGACAGATATATATGTGTGTATGTGTGTGCCACCCAGTGAAAATCACGATCAGGCTGCGCGCGTCTGACGAGCTGATGCCTGCCACAGATAGTTGTTGTTGCTGTTGTTGTTGTTGCTGCCTGTTGCTGTTGGCTGCAACAACGACAGAAGCAACACCTCTTGTTAGTTTTGCTGATCATGATCATGGCATGGCATTGCATTCCCCCCAATCCCCCACACCCTCTCTCTCGCTCTCTCACTCGCTGGCTGCCCAGCGGGCAACTGATTGAAGCACGAGCAAAGTTTTTCGTCGCTCAATCATGAGTCGAGTTCATGTTTCACATTGCAAATCTGCGATCGGCCCTGAGCGCTGACTGTGGGTGTATTTTGTTGCAACTGAAGGTCCTAACGTCCTGCCCACAGCGACAAAAAAAGAAGAAAATAAAGCGAAAAAAAAAATGAGAAGCAAACAAGCAGAAGCATTGTAAGTTCATTAGCAGCCAAGCGGCACGATTTGCTTGCCTCTTGGCTCATCTGTTGTTACTGTTCCTTCTGCTGTTGTTGCGGTTGCTGTTCCTTCTCCTCCTCCTCCTCCTCCTCCTGCTGTTGCTGCTGGCTCCTCTGCCTCGTCTTGTTGCGACAATCGAAATGCATATAAACATGAGATTTTTTTCTTTCTGCAATGTCTGCACATTTCCGACTCCTAACTAGGCAAAATCACTCATAGCCAACATTAAAGAAGAGGTGGATGAGTGGGGGGGGGGGGGGGGGGGGCAGATAGGCAGCAGAGGTAGCAGCAGAAGAACTGCAGCAAGCACCACATGTGGTGCTCCGTCTGGCTGGCTGGGCAAACCGGCTGTTGGCTTCCTTTGGTTTATACGGGGCTCCATTCCAATCATGTTCTGTTGCCACGATCGGATTTTTGGGCTGGGGGCACCCTGCAGCTAGCTACAGCCATACACACACACGCACACACACACACACACACACACATAGGGTGTATTGAACCGTGGACGAAGCCAAAAGTCAAAACGTGAGCCTGGATCGCGACCATTAAAACCTGCCTTGATCTCGCTCTCGCTCGCTCTCTCGCATTTTATCGCTCTTTTAGCGCAGGCGAATGACGCTAACAAGATGATGATGAAGAAGAAGCAGCAGAAGCAGAGCTCGAAGCAGAAGAGAAGCAGTAGGAGGAGGAGAAGCAACAGCAACTCGTTAGGAGCCCATAGCTGCTTGGCGGCGTTATCTGGTAACAACGTGTTACGAATTACTTTTAACAAGACCCTTAGCAGATAAAAACCTGAAAACCGGTTCACCAACCGCAAAGAGAGGGAGAGAGAGAGAGCGCGCTTGCGGCAGAGAGAGAGCAGCAGAACGGACGAGAGAGCCAGAGAGTGGAACGTGCGCTCATTAGCAATTTGTGAGCATGGAACGTCGTAGAGCGTGCACAGGAAGGGATTGCAATTAATGCGAGGGTTTAAGTCGTGTGATTATCGTGCACTGATAGAGGCCCCGGGCGCATTTAATGAGTGCAGCAACTAATGAGAGCGGCCGAGCGAACAAGTGAGAGCTGAGCTGCGCTGAGCTGAGCAGAGAACGAACACCCTGTATATGCGAAACGTGCCTCAATCAGGCAGCAGTTGGTGTTGCCTGCGCTGCCGCTGCTGCTGCTCCTCCTCACCCACCACCTTCCATCGAACTGTCAGCAGGGTGCATGCTGAAGGAACCGCACGTTCCCTGCTGGAAAAACATTTCAAAATTGCCTGGCATGTACGCAAGAGAGAAAGAGAGGAGTGAAAAACCAGAAAATATGCCCAGACAAAACAGGGCGACAGAGGGCGGGTATGCCAGCCCGCCCGATTTCGATGCATGCGAAATGCAGCACATGTCCAATGCGTAACGCAACGCTGTCAATCTAACGGCTTTTGTCAACACGGTGTCACATGCGAGCGCAAATGTGGGGGTTGAGAAAGTACGGAAGAGGAAGAAAAAGGAAAAAGTTAGAGATTTATGTATACGAGCATAAATACATGGAGTATTTACAGAGAGAGAAATGAAATAATGTAAAATAATTAAATTGATTTCTCTTCTGCTCCTTTTAAACTTCCGTTAAATTGCAAAAACAAAGTGCATGCAAATGGTCACATTTGTTTTTGTTTTTGATTTTTCTTGCTCGCATTTATCGCATGCTATTTACAAATATAAACAGCTCGCTCGCACTTGCTTGCAGGCTGGCGCTCTCTTGATTCGTCCGCTCTCCCTCAGTCAGTCGCTCACTCGGTTAGTTCGTCTCTCTTGGTCCGCGAGCGCTCTCTGCGCTCAGCAGCCGCTACACTATGTTACGTTGGCTCAGTTTGTTTTCGACGATCGCAGCGCTTGGTCGTGTCGCGTTCTTTAGTGTACGGTCTGCCGGTCAAAGGCCAATTCGACGACTTTTGCGAGGCGCCTTAATTACACCTTTTAAACTTCAATTAATCAATTGACAAACATAATAAAGAACGAGAAACGTGTGTGTGTAGCTTAAACAAGCAGTCGTTAGCATAGTAGCTATATAGGTATACATAAAAACACATATATTGTATGCTTAACTAAAACACGTGAAGAGGCTGTCATAAATTAAAAAGAAGTTAATAAAACAGCCGCCAAGTGGCATCAAAACAAGAAGCGCCAAACAGTGCGAGAGCGCCAAAACGAGTTATGAACATACAAATTGTATGTTAGCGTGAGTGTCTCTCTGTGTTTATACAAAAATTGTTATAACAAATATAAATATAAAGAAAGAGAAACAAAAACAAGATTTGTCGCTTGTTGTTGTTGTTGTTGTTGTGCGATCTGTGATCGATGACGACGACAAGCGTCAACTGAAAATTGGATATTTTTTATTTTGGCGCTAGGCCGGCGCCCGCAGCAGCCCACTAAGAGTGACAGAGGCAGAGGCGGAGAGCGAAAAAGAGAGAAAGCGCGCGCTTGTCGAGCTGTCTCGGCTGTCTACTTGAGCCTGACACCTAGCCGCATAGATAACTCGTCGGGCTACATGAAATTTTAATTAAAAAATCTGTCCAAAAATAAAGACAAATTTACGGACAGCCAACAGGCAACAGCAGCCAACAAGTAAATGTATCTGCAAGTAAATGTATCTGCATCTGCAGCTGCGTACGTGAAATTGGATTAACTTGGACGGTTGCACCTTGCTTGCTTTTTTTAGTTTTTTAATTACCAGAGTTTCGGATTACCATCAGCCAGCAGCAAAACACAAATCTCAGGTATGTCTCGCTGCACTTGTATCTCGTTGGTGAACAGATACAAATGTATCTTTCACTCAAGCACTCTGGCAATGAGCATATCTGGCTGTCAATCAGCATTTGCAAGCGTCTAAATTGAAATGGGAAATATTTCAGACAATATTTGACAGCTTGATGGAAATTGTTGTTTAGAATATGTTTAAAAGCTCTAGAGATCTAGACAAATATTTCAAGAAAATTAGGCAAAAATGTGAAAAGAAGAAGAACGTGCAACTGAGATGCAAATTCAGCTTCCTTAAAAATGCTGCTGGCCATATTAACTGTTTATATTGACTCTCCAAGAGTTTACATGGACTCTTGATAATTTTTTAAATACAAAATCCCCGCACGAATTCTTCTCTTATATTTCACTTTCAGCAAAGTCCAAGTAATTTTTGCTCATAATTTCCCTTCAAAAATTCCTTTGCGCAGCTCAGTTTGTAGCAGAGTTTAGTGATGACAATTTGCTTAGCTAATTTGCCTGCTTAAGCAATTCCTACTTTTAGTACAGCGCCCTCTCTCCCTCGCTCACTTTTCACATATCAATTCTTTTGTTCACTCTTATACTTGGACAGTTATGCATACGGTTTGTTGTGATTGTTGTTGTCATTCTTCTGCTGCTGCTGCCTACATACATATATCAATATGTTTTTTTTTTTTCTGGTAGCTTGCGCGTTATCTCTGTGCATTTTTGTTGATTTCGATTGCCTACCTACCTACTACTACTGCTGGGGCCGCGCAACGATTGTTGCTCACCTTTCGTTTCATTTCATTTCGTTTAGTTTCGTTTTTCCAGCGTGCCGTTGGCCATTGTTTACCCAACAAAGAGTGGAGCCAAGAAGAAGCAGACAAAAATTGCCTCTTCTGCCGCTAGTTGTTGTTGTTATTGATGTATAAATTTATGTTGTTGTTGTTGTTGTTGTACTATGCGTATATTTTCGTTTTTCGTTCGAATCAATATTGCTGTCAAAAAATGAATGAGGCGGTGAATGGGGTGGGGCAAGGGGTGTTCGGCTCTGTCGGGGGAACTGAAATCTTATCTCTGTGCGTGGCTGCCATGAACATTATTTCATTATTTGTTGTCAAAGTTGTGGCTGCCGTAGCGACTACCTATGGAAACCTAGAGTTATTTTTGGGCAACTCTTCAAATGTTATTGGGGCCAAGCGACAGCTACAGGTGGCAACGCAAAGAGAGGGGGAGCGAAAGAGAGAGAGAGAGAGACAGGAGAAGAGCGAGAGCGTGCCAGTGAGGGCAGGACTACCTGCATCAGCAGTGTAGTGTATGGCTCATTAATCCCGCCTGCAGATGCTGATGGAGCGATAACGATAACGATAAACCAATCGCATGTCGAGACGAGACGATTTTCAAATGCTCAGCGAGCGCATTTTTCTTGGAGCTGCGTCTTAGCTTGGCTTGGCTGAGTTGGTTGCAAGTCTGCGGGTCTGCGTGCCGCTCGACTCTGGCATTTGGAAAATTATAGTTTCTGTGGCCATAAATTATGCGTAACGTGACACCTTTTCCATGTTAGCGTCGACGACGACGACAACGATCAGGGCAACAGGTTTGAGGATCGTTGCTGTCGTTAATATTTTATTTCAATTTCTGTTTATTTGCTTTGCGTGGCCACAAAATGATTTCATTAAATTTCAGTTAAATGAAACAAGCAAAAAATAAATAAAATAAAACGAACATTTTAACGACAGACGCGTTCAAGGTCTTGGGCCTTAGTCAAAGGAAGTAGCCAAAGGTGCAAAAAAAAAAAAAAAGAAAGAAACGAAAACAGAAAAATATCAATTTACATACAAGAGAGTGGGAAGGCAATTCAGGACTGGAAGGGCAAGGGCAAAGTCAGAGAGAAGAACAAGGCAAAGCGAGGAGCGCAGGCAGCGGCAGGCTAACTGCGAGTGAGTATGCGAATGAGAGAGGCAGCAAGAGCGAGAGCGAGGCGCAGGCAGCGGCAGGCTAACTGCAAAATGGGAATTGGAATGGGACTGCCTGCTGGCTCAGCCTGACTGGAACTGGAATGGGACACCATGCGGCGCAGTTTTTCTCTTTGTTGTTTTGTTTTTTTGTCGTTTCGTTTCTTTTTTTTTTGCAGCCCGCACATTGCAATTCGAAATATTGCGCAGTGTCACACAGCTAAAGGATCGGACTTCATGCTGTGGCCAAAAACACTCAAATGCCAGACGAGGCTCGCCTTTGACTTTGTCAAACTCGAGGAAGCCTCGCCTCCCGAACAGGTGATCGTCGGGCTATCCGGGCTACCTGCATCCCATGATCATAAATTATGTTTTTGTTCGATTGCTGTTTTATTGCCGTTCGCCTCGACTTGCCGCGGCCCATAAATTCTCCTGACTTGCCCGTTTTTTTCGCTGTTAAGTTTGCTTTTGGGTGTCGCCCGCTTAATTGTGCGGATTATCTCGTTGAAGTTATTCGTATTTCTCTTCTCTTGTTGTTGTTCTGTGTTGTGTTGTTGTTTTTTTTTACTACAAAATTTATTGACAAGCGCTTTGACACTCAGTCAGTCAGCCAGTCAGTTAGTCAGGCAGTCAGCCACTTGTCACATTCGCAGTCGCCGAGTTAAGTTGTCATTTGGTATCCTGCTTAACATTTTTGCGACTCCATCAGCCAGCGGCTGTCAAATGGGCGCTAATGTGCATACTAATGTGATGCGCACACACAAACGTACATACATAGCACATGCATGCATGTATGCGAGAGTATAGCACGCTTAGACGGAGCGGAAACTATGCTCACGCCTTCGTGTCTATCAATTGGAACGAAAGTTTTTAGTACAACTGGAATGGAAATGTGCGCAAATCACATATGTATATATTTTAATATATTGTATGTGTAGCACTATGATTTTAGTTCGAGTAAATTCATGTTAGAAAGAGATGTAAATATGATATAGTACAATAAATTTATTCTAACGATATATATCATATTATTTATTGTATTATTTCTATCAGCTTATTTTAGACTTGATATCTAAACGCAGACTAATAAACCTTGCAGCATTAGGGGTATTCTGATTTTATTTGAATAAATTTAATCAAATTAAGTTCAATAGAGAGTTTTTACTACGATAGTGGCTACCTACGCAGCTCTACTTGATGTTTATCACTTTTCCGTCCATATATTCTATGTTCTATACTTTACTCTACTCTCTACCACCATCCGTTGCCCCGATCTAGTTTACAAACAGATCATTCCATATGTATGTTTCAAGAATATCCTTCCCGAACCTCTCAGTGCACCCTAATTACTGAGCCCACTTCAAATTGTCTTTGGTGGGGCTGAATTTGTGTTATTGACAAACAAGTTGTACTTATGTTGATGTTGTACTCAATCCGGGAGGCAACGACTTCAACGAGCTCACGTTTTTGGACAACCGATAATTTCCATGCAGCCCGAACAGCTCGACCCTTATAATTATAAACCCATTTCCAGGGCTCTTGGCTCAAAGTCTTGTTTAAACAACATGAGCAGGCTGCAATAACAACAAGACAACAACAACAACAGCAGCAACAACAACAGCATATTGATTAATTTTGACCACAAGGCAGCCCGCAGAAGGTAACAGAAACAGAAACAGAAACAGAGGAAGGGCAAGGAGGAGGAGCAGCAGGAGTAGAGGAGAGCAGGGCAGGGCAGGGCAGGGCACGGCCGTAGTCGGGTCGTTCATCAACTTGGCCAAGTCAGCGAGCCCGTCTACTGCAATTCATCAAACCTTGTATCTCGCGTCTCCCCAGAGTCTCTCGATTCTTTCGATTCTCGTTTGTTTGATTTATTTTGCAGCTACTTCGTGTCATTAGGCCCCCAGCTCCAGATCCAGCTCCAGCTCCACGTTTTTTTTTTTTTTTGGTATTCAATTTGACATGATTGCTGCATTGATCATAATTTCATAGCCAAACGAGAATGCCTTGGCCGGTATTTGTTTTTAGTCGCGGGCTATTTGAATACGCGCGGCTGTTGGCCACGGCTATTAGCCGGTTTATTTATGAGGTCTTGGCCCGTTTGGATAGGCACAGCAATTAGCCACGTCCAAATGAAAACAAGCTACTCATATGACCGTTTATTTATATCAATATAAATATTTTGGTAATTTGTTTAGCTGAATTACACAAAAAAATTGCAATTACTTGAGAGTGAGTGTCGCTCTCGCTCTCTCTGTCTGTCTGTCTCTTTCCCACTCAGTTTGCAGACGCGCCTCTCGGCAACTTCAAATGATTTTCAAACTTGTTGGACTTTTACTTAAAGCCATTGTTTAAAATTTAGCTCGTTATTTGTCTTTGCCCAACAATAGCAACAACAACAACAACAACAACAGCAACAGCAATGAAAACGAGGCGGTAAATTGCGTTTTAATGGCATTTTGGCTAAACGCTTTTTGTTTATAAAGGGCTTCTATTTATTTATATATTATTTATAAGTATACAGTCAGCAAATGTAGAAGACGCACATAAAGTCTGTGCGCTATATACATACATATATATTTTATACAAGTTTTTGGTAATCCAATTCCTATAGATTCCGGGCTGAAAAAAATCATTTGACTGGTACTATTTGATATATTTGATATAGTATATGCATGTATTTGTATTATACGATAATATATCTATGTCTTGAATTCATATTTTATTTCTATATTTACTAGATGATAATAGATCTATCTATATATTTTGTAGAGCCAAGTTTCATATTTAGTTACGCTCGACAATAAATTCTTTGTGTTGTTTATCGAGGCATTTATTATGCATCGTTCGGGCTGTCTGGCAGCAACAGGCTATCAATTTTTCACCATGCCCAACTGCCAAGATACATCAATACAAAAAAAAAAAAAACGAAAAAAAGCTAAAACAACAACAAACAAAAAAGCAAATACAAATAGAAACCAAAAAACTACATTTTAAAGAAGTTGAAGAAGAAGGAAAAGAACAGCTGAACAACAGCAAAACTTGTTGCTGTCTAACTGTGTCGCCAAAGTTGTCAACATTCTGTTGTAGTTGTTGTTGTTGTGCAGATACATTCCATAAACTAAAATGACAAACAACAATAACAACAACAACAACAACAACAAGGTTAGCGCCTGTAGAACTGATGATGATTTATGAGCGTCAGAAATCAAGTAGAAAATTATGGTAATAGAGCAGCGGGGTAGCTAATGTCGCCCCATTCATAGCCCCTATATCTAAAGTGCAGCCGAACCCCATCCACCTGCACCTCCCTCCTAACTACCTTTACACTGCTGTAGCTAGACTAAGATAACAAATAGAAATAAACGAGTTTTAACTAGAATTTAGTACACCCAAATCGATATATTTGTATTCTAGTCTGGGTTTTTTTCTATTGAATATTGAAACATGTTTTTCCAAATATTTAATATGCTAATTGCCAATGCAAATATCGCGCATACGCCTCGTTGAGCAATTTGCATTTATTCATAAATGAATCGAGTGAAAAACTAGACAAAAACAGAGAGAAAAAGATAGAGAGAGAGAGAAAGAGAGATAAAAACTGAAAGTGACAGCTTATAAATTCAAACGGGCATGACATGTGGGTGAATAGACCCAATCACCCTCTCCCTCTCCCTCTCTCTCTCTCTCTCTCTCTCTCTATCTCTTTCACGCTCTTTTTGATATTTATGGCAGCGGGGGCAGCGGGCGGCTATCTAATTCATTTAGCAGCATAAAAACCGACGACCAAATGACACCTTGTTAGGGGTTTGACTTATGGTTGCTTTTTCTCCAAATGTGTGTGTGTGTGTGCATATATGTATCTGTGTGTATCTGTGTGTGTGTGTGGGCTTAGCTGGAAATCTGGCAACTAGGTGTTAATTTGGAACAAGAACAAATGCTAAAAGCTAAAGAAAACACGCATTTAAAACTAAAATGAAATGAAATGAAAAAAAAATTAACAAGGCATGCGGGCAAGCGAGCCAAATGGAATGGAAATCGAATGAAAATGACAATGAAAACATAAATAAATAAACACAAAATCAAACATATTTAACATATTAGCTAAACTAATTTTGGGGAAACCAAAATTAGAATGCAACTGACAATGAAAATAGAAATAAAAATAAATAAAATATATAAATAGACAGTTGGAGCTTTTTAGGGAAAAATAGTTAATGAAAATAAAAAAAATAAATAAATAAAAATAATAAAATAAAATAATGAAAATATGAACCGTAAACTAATTTAAACTAAGAAAAAATAGCTTCACATTTATTCACAATTGTATTTCTACAAATATTAATTATATTTACAAATAATGGCAAATTAAAAAAATTAAAAAAAAAAATAAGAAAACTAAAATAAAGGCTAATTCATGTAGGAAAATTTTTTAATTATTCAAAAAATAAAATTAAAAAATAAAATAATATATTATAAAATAAATATATATATATATATTATATGTATATCAATTATACAGAAATATGTAGCCCACAGCATTTTAGTTATTAACAGCAATAAAAAAAAATTACAAAAAAAATATATTTATAAAATTAAATTGAGAAAAATATATAAAAATAATAATAATAATAATAAACTTATAACTTATAGCAATCTGAATTAAACATGAAAAAAGATATATGAATATATACAATATTTAAATCACATAAATAGTATAAACAAGTAAACAGAGTATAAAACAATCTTTAGCAGTCTTTAAAAAAAAACAGCGCATAAAATATGCCTTTTATAGTAAACAATTTAATTAAAATAAGCTTGCTGATAAGGGCAGAGGTGCAGCTGCAGCGTGAACAGTTCGATTCCATTGAAATCAGTTAAGAAAAACGAAAAGAAACAAATATAAAATAAATATAAAAAAAAAGAAATGAGACAGGGCATATATAAAAAGAAACGCGACGAGTTTAAGCAGAACTGAGCTGAGCATCTGATGCGGGAGATGCTGGACAGCAGGAGCAAAGCGATTCGCAGCAAGAGCAAGAGTCAAGCATCATTAATTCTCACCCAAGTGAGCAGCAGACGCAGTCAGCTTCGTCTCCTTCTGCTGTTGCTGCTGCTGCTTCTTCTTCTTGTTCTGCAGAGATCTGTGCATATTTCCAATTAAAGCCACTCGCAGCTCTAATGAACTTGGAAGATATCAATCTACGCGCTGTTAACCCTAAAAACCGCAGGCAAAACAAGCCAAAGAAAGAAAATGTCAGGCTAATTAAAATGAAAGAGAGAGAGAGAGACAGAGACAGCAAAAGAGCTGAGGCATGAAATATATATATGTACATATACATATATAATTCATAATGAAAATTGTATCTCAGCTAAAAGAGAATTATGTATCTGATGCTGTGAGCGAGCGAGAATCAAATTAATTTAAATGCTGCTCGAAAATAGACGGCATAGAGAGACACGTGTGTGCCTGCTACTTGTACAGCTGAACTGCACATGTATCTCACAGATACGCATCTGAGTGCGTTGCATGCGCACACAGATACACACACATGTGCGTGCAAAGGAAGCGCGTTAAAACAAACAAAAACATATTTTTCTTATAAACAGAGAGGCAGCCAAATGAAATTATTTTATTTTTCAGGCCGACGTCAGTTTCTTTTGTATCTGTATCTATAGCTGGGCTGCAAATGTATCTGTGGCTGTAGCTGTTGCTGTATCTTTCTCTCTCGCATCGAAACATAATTAATTTTTGTTTGTTTAAGGTCTGGGCCTGGTCTGTCTGCCGCTTCCTGCAACGATGAGTGTTATTTGTTTTTCTTCTCTTCTCTGCCTCTCTGTCTCTCTCTCTCTCTCTGTCTCTTCTTACTGCCTGCTCCTTGAGCTGCTGCTCATTGGAATTTCAATTTTTTTTAAAGAAAAAAAATAAATAACATATAATACATATTCATTGTGGCTCGTTCGCGCTGAGCATTTCAATTTTATTTTATTTTTTTTGCCAGTCATAAATTTAGCGAGAAAGTCATAAATTAAACATTTTGGTAACTGATACGAAAAATTTGCAATGCATGTTTATGATCACATATTGCTTAAATGCCATTTATTGACAGAGACAGACAGCGAGATTGAGCGATAGAGCGACAGAGAGGCAGATAGATGCTCATAAATTATGCGCTTAATTAATTGGCTTGCCCATGTGTATCTCTGGCTCTGACTCTGACTCTGAGTCTGGCCCGAGAATCGTCCATTTAATTAGGCAGCGTCTCCACAACAGCTTCACAATCCCCTCTGAGATTTTTTTGATCTCGCGCTGGTCAGGTTGTTGTTCGAATAGATTTCTATTGAAAGACATACTATACAAAGCTCAAATTTGGTATTTGTATTTCGTTTCGCGGAATTTGATTGTTGCTTTTTATTTTCGTTGTATTGTATTATATGTTTTTTTGATTTATGTGACAGGCCGTGTTAGATCTGCTGATCAGCGCCATCCAAATAAACTAGGCGCTGCTTGTCAAATTTCATTTGGCCATTAATCTAGGCGACAAGATAGTATATTATAGCCCGATCTAGCCATAGTTTAGATATTGATTTTTGCATATAGATAAGTTTTTATGAGCTGGGTTTTTTTGGTTTTTTGTCTACTATTTGTGAAAACTGAATGCTAATGCCCGAGCTGAACTGGTTCAATAAAAAGATTTATTCAAACTGTTTTACGTCTTGTTTATACTATATATATTTAAATGTGCATAATAAAAGCCTGGAATTCAAGCTTAAACAATGTCTAATATAAAAGTAATTTAGTCAGATTTGATTTCTTTGAAGCGTGAACCAGGGCTGCAAAGCACGAAAAAGGTGTGTGAACGACTTGAACTAATTTCCAGGCTCATTCATTCATTCATTGATGCCGTTTCTTTTTTTCTAATTTATGCTTAAATAATGCCAAATCGATAAGTATTTTATTCAAATTTAATGTTGGTATTTATATACCAGGGCTTCAAGCGCAAACTCAATCTGAACAGCTTTCATCATCCTGCCGATATATATCGTTCAATGCAGCTATCGATGCTTGTTATCTAAATAAAAATTAATTGCATTAGCAATTGTTGTTGGCATTGCATTTAATTTACTTTTGCTACGATAAAATTTCATCTGATAGAAAAAGTACAACAAATTTCATATTTAATTATAGGTTTTAGTTTTGTTTCGACTGCTCTTCAAAATGATAGCTAACCAAGTAGTTTGGCAATTGCCACAACGCTATTTTTTTTTTAATTAAACAAAAGCGCAAACGTTTATAATTAAAAAATTGTCGTTTTATTGTCGTTTGCTTAACTTTATCAGCGGCTCTCAATTTCAGTTTTGTTTTTCGCTCCGCTGTTACACTAGAGATTACACCTGGCAAATTGAAGGAGCTGGTATCAAAGGCGGCACGCAATTGAGTGTGTGTGCGTGTGTGTGTGTGTGTGTGTAGTAGTAGTAGACAAAAGATATGTATTGTTGTTGTTGTTGTTGGAGTTATCTGCAAGCAGCTTGTTAGGCAAATCTTTGCCGCGCGCACACACACAAACACAGATGCAGATACAATTGCGCAAGTATCTGTAACTCAGTTGTCTCTTCTGTATATAAGTATGTATGTATGTATGTATACAGTACATATATCTTCTTTGCTTGTTATTTTTTGTCGCGCGCTGATTAAACTTGCATTATGGCATATACAAAGCGCGCTGTTAAACTCAAATACAACAACAAATAACAAGGGGACGTCTTTAATAAGAAATAAAAACAAAAAAGTTAATTAAATTGTAGCCAGCCACACGCCCCCGCCCCCTGTCTCCTTGCCCAGGCAAAACTCTGTGGCACACGCAACTTCTTCATCATCTGCGGCATTGCCCTTAATCCCATGGCGTGATTAAAGTAGTCCAAAGTGCCTGGGCTCAACATTGTCTCCCACTCTCTGACTCTCTAGCTCCCCCCTCTCCCTTTCTCTCTCTCTCAAATAGACAGTATTTGCTTTAGTCCCCGCTCTCATTTTTTTGAAGTGCGGCGCAGCAGTAGTCATAGGAACAGCTACTTCAATTGTCTTCCGTCTGCCCCAACTTCTGGTCGGGTCATTCATTAGGTAAATATTAACATATTTGCCTAGGCGGCACATAACTCAGGCCACAATTTGGAGCACCGCACCGCCCCGCCCACTGTAAACTCTTTTTTGTAGCTGCCGCCTACACTTGACGCCCGAAATCCAACCCGAAAATCTCCCAAACAAAAAACCAACAAAAAACCCAGCCCAAATCCGGGACATTCTTTTGCCCTGGTCTGTAAATTATGTCGCATTTTACTGCCATTTTCTTTTGGTCAGTGTCCAGTTTTTCACGCCATTTTCTTTTGTAGCTGTGGCACGACATAAATCAGTCGAGCCTGAAACTTTTTGCTGCCAGGCTCATCAACTTTTACGCTCATTACATAATTAAGTTGTCTCGCTTTAATATTTTCTAATTAAAAAATTTATTAACATTTTGTTCTGCTCGAGCAGAACGTGCAAAAAGGGTATATAGGTTTTGTAAATAAAATTTAGTTTGAATTAGGAACCAGGGCTGCAAAAAGAAATACAAAAGCTGAATTAACTGGCTCGATCGATTTGTTTCATTCGAAATCCTTTGCCTAAAAAATAAATAATACTATTAAATACCAACGATTTTAAAATAAAATACTGTAAAAGCTGTTAAATTAAAGTGCTGTTAAGCTCTTAACAGCAGGCTGTTATGAAAATCGCTAACAGAAACTATGAATCTGCTTTGGCAAATTAGAAATTCTTAAATTTGTATTCATCTTTACTGAACGTGTACTGTGCAGTCGGTTAAGCTCAACTGCTTTGCTTATGACTGCGCCGTAGCTTAAGCTTGACCAAAATAAAGTTCTGATCACTTATCTAATTTCTTTGCATTTTTTCTCATCTCATTACAGCTGCGCTTACATTTTTCACAAAGGAAGCTAACAAAAACAAAGCAAAGGAAAAATAAAACAACGGAATGGAAAAAATGGTAAGCTTAAAGACCTCAAGACCTCAATATGTATCAGAAAGATATTATAAAAGAGAGCAGCTTAAATGGGGATAAACGAAAAGTAACTTAAACCAATTCAGGCCTTAACAATTGCTTCAGCAGCAGCCGCAGCTTTCCAATTCCTTGGCTCATAATCTGTTTGTCGTGTGGAAAAGCATCTCACTTCGAGTTGGTAGTATTTTTTTTATTTTATTTATTTTTTTTTTGTTCCTCCAGTTCCGTGTCATAGACACGAAAAGCTTGACCTTAGTTGGGAGCAGCAGCTGTTGGCTACTTCATAGCGCTTAGTTTGCCACGGAATGGAGCATGAGTGCAGTTGAGCGCCTGACCCTGTGCAATTGACCATGCCGCATCGCCTCCATCATCATCAGCATCATCTTCCATCGTCGTCGTCGTCGTCATCGTCAGATACTTTTCAACGCCAATCTTGCACTTCAAAATGCTGGCATCCTGACTGTGGCTTCAACTGTTGTGGCTGTGGCTGTGCCTGTGTCTGTGTGGCTATGGCCGTGGCTCTGACTCTGACTCTGACTCTTGTTGCCGTGGGCGATGCATCTACAGACGCGACTTGTTGCCCCCCATTGTTGGTTACCCTTTTCGCAACAGCCTCACAGCAGCATTGGCTCGTCTCGAGTCGTCGTAGTCGCAGTCTGGGCTTTTCAGTCTTCGTGCATATCTCTTGCCACTTTAACGTTAACGAGCTGTTGACTTCTTTCTGCTCGCCGACAGCTGAGTGTGTCTCTCCCTCTGCCTCTGCCTCTCTCTCTTGTCTGCCGTCTTCGCTCTTCTGGGCATCTTCATCATTTAGCCAGGCTGCTTTAGTGGCAAAATATCCTTTAGCTTTGCTTAAACTTTTTATGCTGCTACCTATGTCGCGCTCGCTCTCTCTGGATCTTGCGTCTCCCTCTCTCTCGCTCTCCCTCTCTCTCGCTGTTCTTTCAGTCTAGTTAGCATGGCTGCCTCTGCTTAACTTGTTTCTTGTTGCATGTTGCTGCTGTGGGCTTGTCTTGTCTGGCCATCTGGCTCAAGTTTTGTGGCTTATTCACTATCCGAATGCTTTTGGTTTTTGTTTTTGTAATTAAGCCTGAAAATATTTCCATAAATGCTTTTCAATTTTGTTGTTGTTGCTGTGAATTGTTTTTCGTGTTTACTTGAAAATGCACACAAAATTAATTAAATATGCCAAACATGCCACGATTTCTTAATTTCTCAAGAGTTTATGTAGCCAAAAATTCTCAGCATGTGGCAGCGGCACTTATTTTTCTTTTTGTTTTTAATTTTCTTTTTGTTTTTTTTTTTTTTGGATTTTTGATTTTGAAGTTTACTGTTAATTGAATTATAATTGTGAACTCGCCTGCCCCCGTCGCTGATTGATCACGCAGCATGTCGAGCAGTCAATCAAATGTACAACAAAACAAAATATAGATTTCCATAATATTTCGACGATATTTGTTTATGCAGCCGAAAGGCGCGGCATTTAATTACAAATGCCACTGAGGTAGGCAAGCCAAAAAAAAAAAAAAAAAAAATCAAAACAAAAAATGGGGAGTGGAGCATGCGCTCTAAAGCCCAGAATTGAGATATTGAATAGAGAACAAATAATGTTTACGACTAGCAAATACCCTGAAAAGAAGACAGCATGACAATTTAATCAATTAAAACTATAAAATACCAAATGTAAATACCGCTGCTTATCGATAGTAAGAAAAGGGAAGCAGAGTTATCGAAGAATACATCAAACGATATATATTTCAAAGTAAATGCTGATTCACCAATCATTCAGCTCATCATTCCACCCACTTAAAAATATATCAACTGGCATTTGCCACGCCTATTTCTGCCCACCATACACTGGCTCAAAATTCATGCTACCCACAATTGAAATTTTCAGTGTAAAAACGCTTTTGTATTTCATTCTCTCGCTTATAAAGTATTTCACTCTTTAGCTTTTTATGGCCCACAATTCTTTTGAGAACTCGCATAAAAACATATTTTATCTCTGGGCTAGTCGCATTATACTAATCATTAATTAGTTGTACATGTGCGTTGAATATTTTGGAGAACGAATGTTTCCCATGAGCTGAGGGCTTTTCATTACAGCACTTAATGTTGTCTTATATGACATCTGGTGCGTCCATTACCTGATATTAATTGACATGCTGCAGAGGCCGTAAAAACCAAGTTGGACTCATATACAAAAGTGTTCACAATTTGGCCAAAATAAAAAAGCGAAAGAGAGTGACTCATAAAAGCTGGCCATAAAAACTTTGCCTAGTCTAGAGAAATGTCTAGATATCTAGATTGATATATGTATGTGTATATGTAGGTGTATACCCTAGCTATTTGCTATATTGAAACAATTCAATTGGCGTCAATGTAAACAAAAGTTGGTTTGCAGCCGAAGAATGAGAATAGAAGGGGAAGAAGAAGTAGAAGGGGCAGAAATTGTGAAGCGTTTCAGGCACGCACCAGAAAATAGCCTAAAGACTAAACACCATGAGCCACCCAACCACCCGTCGAGTCGCCTCGTATTGAGTGCGTGCATCAACATCCCATATACAACATTTAACATTCAACATTCAGCGTACAACATTGAAGATTGAAGATTGAGAATCGAGCATTGGGAACATCCCTCGGTGCTGTTTCCGTTCAGCGATTTGCCTGATTGCTTTGGCTGTTGAAATGCGCGCTTGAAAAAATAAACCAAAAAGAAGAAACAACAACTACAGCCGACATACTCATGGTGAAGCGCATAAATTATTTGCAGCAGGGTGAGCGGGCAAATTAAGGTGACCATATGTGGCCGCAGGGCAGAAGCACCCAACCGGGTGCCCTCTCTCGCTCTCCCTCCCTCCCACACCCACTCTCACTCTCACTCCCACACGGGCCAAGTGAAGCAAGAAAAACAGTACATAAAATCAACAAACAGCAAATGAGATGCTGAGATGCGAGAAAAAACAACAGCAACAACAACAACAACAACAACATTTGAAATATGCCCTGGAATGAAATTCTTGAGCATTTGCCTTGTATGTTTCAAATAAACTTCGAAATGCATAAATAGTTTACAACAATAACAACCGGCAGGCAGGCGGGCAAGCAACAGCTACAACAACAACAATAACAACTAAAATAACAACAACAGGAACAAGTGCGTTGATTGCAGGCAGCCCGCACTTTCTTCAATGCATACGAAGAATGCAGCAGGAAGAGAAGCGTGGGCTGCTGCGGCCGCTTCTGCTGCTGCATCTATTTTAAAGAGCTCGCGGCGTCTGTCCATTGCCTGGCTGTGCTGCCTGTACGGGCGCAGAGTTCATTGCATTCGCCAGGGAGAGATCGCCGTCACGACCCCACCACTCCCCTCCACCCACCCATTTGGCTGCTCATTTAACGCATCGATGGCAACATGTCTGGGCATTTTGGCAATGGGTACAGCAGAAATGCTAGCAAATAAAAGAAATGAAGAAATTGTAAAAATGCAAGCAAACCCGATATATCGATAAGCAACAAAAGTATCGAGAGCACGCAACTAGTGGTAAATTTAAATGCCATTTTGAGTAATTAGGCAAGATTAGGCACAAATGTTGAAAGTATTTTGCAGCACTACAAAATGTTTAAATTTCACAAGGATTATTGTAGCTGTAAGCCAAAAATATGCTAAATATGCCTAAATGAATTTTTATAGATATTTATTTGGTTTGTTTCTTCAACCAATTTTACTTGATTTACTATAAAAACAATGTACAATGTATGAAACTAATGCTTTCAGTTGGAAATCAATTAGCATATTTTTAAACATGTCTGGCATGGCATCACAAAAACACAGCTGCTATCTGCATTCTGCGAGTTTACAATGTACTCGAAGTAATTCCATAGATGGGAAAAAAAAAAAAAAAAAAAAAAAACAACAAAACAATTCCAACTGCAGCTCTTGTCGCGGCAGGAGTTTTGTCTACTCAAGAACCTGTGCATAATTTTTTTGATTGACTAGCGCCCTGGCAGGCGAGCAGAGACTGGAGTCAGCGTCTGTGCAACAACAACAAAATACACATATAGTACATATGTATGTATGTATATGTAAAAACATATAAAAATAGCAGCAGGTCTGAAGGTAGAACTCGAAAAATGAAGTTTCCACACAGGCCCATTAGCATTTCTGCCACATATGGCAGGCAAATGGAGGAACCCACAAACCAGAGCCAACACCAATCTCTGAACCAGGCAGACACAACCAAATCAAACAATGCAGACGAACTGCTGCAAAGAGTAAGACAGAGAGCGAGAGGAAGACGGAGATGGAGAGAGCGACAACGGACGTACTACGTTTTTTTATACGACTCTTTCGTAGGCGTAACATGTGTGGCATAAACAAAGCCCAAAAAGCAGATATAAGATACTCAGCAGCTAACAGATACAAGATACAAGATACACTAGCCGATATACATATGTAGATGCCTGTGTGCGTGTGTGTTTATACAGGAAGGCGTGAATGCGTTGATAGCAACAGTGACTAGTCTATTGCACTTCTCCTACTTCTGCTACTTTTTATGGCCAGGGCATGCAATAAAATTATTTACGATGCCATAGCGCCAAATATGTCAGAGACGATTCTAACGGACAGCGTACAGAACCCCCATATCTTTACTCCCAAAAATTGGCCACAAAAAAAGGGAGAATGAACAGAAATCCAGTAAAAAAACTTAAAATTTACGAGTACTTTTATATTATTTCTATATCTGAAAATTCCGTATTTAAATTAAAGGCATAAATATTGTGGAAATAACAGCTATATGTTGCGTGCGAGGGTGGTGTGAACAATTTATGAGCAGCTACAAGTAGATCGCAAGATAATGGAATAGAAGTGAATGCTTATCAGTGAATAGAAATTATTTCTTAGATTGTGAATTGCACAAACTGCCCTCGTATAATACTAAATAATCATGATTAAATATATATCTATAAATATAAACAACAAAATCCTTGTCTTATAATATATTAACACAAAATCAGCCTATCGATATTTGATCTTCGATTAACAAATTTTCAGAATTTACCAAACAAAACAAAACACTTATGATAACAGAAATGAAAAATGAAGAACAGAAATTGAACAGTCGCCTTAATGTAGAGCTACAAAGCACTTATCAAAACAATTCACGGCTAGCTTTGACCCGTGTCCGGCTGTCCGGGTCTTTAAACTGTTGCCGTATTGAAAAAGCTGACAGCTCCACGATATGAAAGCAAAGCAATCGAGTCAGCGACATTTGTGATATTTGAGAGTTGAGACAAAGTTCAGGCTGTCAGGCAGCCAAATGCGAGAATCAGTATTCGGATTCGAGTTCGAATTTCGGATTCACTTGAGAGGCGAGCGACGATAGGCGCGACTCGTCCACTTTCCCAAATAGAAAATGCTTTTTGGGCGGCATTTTCACTTTGATTTCGTTGCGGGAAACCGTCGAGCGATAAGCCAGCGATTTATTTATGATTTCGTACGATTTGTGGTGGCTGCTGCTGCTGCTGCTGCTGCTGCTGCTTTCATAAATTTAAATTTTGTTGCTGGTGTGGCCCTTGTTTCAATTAAGCAATTGTTATAAATTGTTTCGATTTCTGTGCTGGGGCCACTTGATATTGGATTGATATATGAATGTGCCTCATCGATAAGATAGCCAAGAACCAGTTCAATGCTATATACATATATACACAATATATAAATATATATTTACTATACTATATATGCATACATACATACATGTGTATATAGATTAGATGTGGGCATGCATGCAAATTATTGTTATGAACAATTTGGGCATTAGCCACAGCGCCATAAATTATAAGCGAGATGCCTCATTGAAATTCCTCGCTGGCCTAGAAGACGCCGACGCCGACGCCGCCCCATGCGACGCAGCTCCAACAAGCAGATGTATATATATATAAATATTTGATTTTATTTTTTTGTTGGTAATTTGTTATGCATTTTGGATTAGCTAAAGTTTATAACTCAGCCAGGGTGTTAAATTATGCACATTTATTTATCTTTCGTTGTTGTCTTTAGCTGGCTATATATACATACATATATATAAATCGGTGGTACATATATAGCTCTTCTAAATAGCTGGCTGAAAATTTACGCAACTAATTGATTTTGATATTTATTTAAGAGTTTTGGCGTTTTGCCTCCTTCTGCTGCTTCTCTGCAAGCAACAACAACAAAAACAACAGGAATGCCATTAAAAGCCATTAACTGTAAACTTAAACGCATGCCAGAGACAGTCCAGCCAGGGGCGTGTTGCAGAAGGGGACGCGTTTGGAGGGAAGAGTAGGGCAGCCGCCGCGTGTTTATCGCTCGGCGGGTCGGGTCGCACGCATGCCAACAAAACAAACCACGCTAGCAAAGCCATTAAATAGAAGAATATAATACAAAGCAGGCTCTCCCTCCGCTCCTCGACAGCGAAATGAGAAAAGCAGGCAAACACAACAAACAGCGAGACAAACATATAGTGGAAAAATCAATGCCAGAAAGCCACCCACCCAGAAGAAGTGAAGCAGATTTTTAGCTACAGGGCGTATGCGTAATGTAACAGAGCCAGCCAACGCGACATGTGTGTGTGCGTGTGTGTGTGTGTGTGCGTGTGTGTGCGTCTATATTTTTACAGAATAGCGGCGACAAATTTATGGCATTGAAATATAAACCAGACATTGAGACGTCGACAAGGAATTTCACCAAAAAACCTCCTCAAGAAATTCGCCAAAAACAAAATAAATAGAAATCTAGCCAAAGTCAAAGTAAATAAAGCAAGGAACGATCAACAAAATAAACTATTAAAAAGCTGAATTTATGTGGCAGAAGCTGAGAATAAACAAAATTGCATTTGCGAATGCATGAAAATAATACAGCTCGATGTTGCGGCAACATGTTGAGGCTAACGAGCCTAGCAACATTGTTGCGCGGCTTTGTTATGCATAAAAATAGCCATAAATTAAGTAGAACACACAAACAATTAATAGCTAAAGCCAACAAGAGCAATAATAAAAATAAAAAAAAAAAAACAACAAAAAAATGAGATTAATTATGGTACAGGCGAAATTCAGTAAGATGAACAAACAAAAAAAAAAAATACTTTGTCTATTAGAAAAATATTTGGCAATGGGGCAAGCTTGGGATTAGCTTCAGTTAGACTGCGAATCGAGGCTTTAGTGTGCAGGTAAAGGCTAAAAACAAGCAATTAAGCACAGCAAAGTAGCTGCTACAGGAGCCAAAGTTTACGCACAGCACACACATTGAGCGAGCGAGAGGGAGAGAGAGCTACGCACATATACACGCATGTGAGAACACCTCAACTCGCCCACCCTTGGTAGACCATTAATTATCCATGTCAGCGACATTTTGTCACATAGACAACAATGAGAGAGCGAGTGAGAGAAAGAGAGAGAGAGAGAGAGAGGAAGAGTGAGTTATGTGGAACAGCGTCCATGATGATGATGATGGCGACAACATCCTAGCAACATATAAATACACACATCCATACACACACACACACACAAAGATATATGTATGTATTTCACTTAATTTCCACACAGACATTAATTAATACGTGTGCATGGCACAACCGAATGAGAAGTTGGGCGAAATAGGAAGTTGTAGCTGTTGTTCGACAACAAAATGGCACTAAAAATGTTGTTGCTGTTGTTGGTTTGCGCTAGATGCGAGGGACAGGAGACAGGCGACATACAGGGTACAACATGAGCCATACATAGTCAGCTCGTAACATGCATCATTCATGTGGTCGTTAGTTTGACGCATTCAAATGTCCATAAAAATTGTGTTTATTGAGCGAAAGACACACAGCGATAGGAGCGGGATAAGAAGTGAGAGAGAGTGAAAGAGAGAGAGAGAGAGAGAGAGAGAGAGAGAGAGATAGAATATGTAGAAAAACAACAGGGTATTAAAACAAGTTGCGCTCTGTGTCAATGTCAGGCATAAACAGATTCTATGCTGCGTACGTTTAATTGCCAGAGGCAACCCGTTCTAACTCTCCCCCTCTCTCTCTCTCTCTCTCTCACACACACCCACTTTTCTTTCTCTCTCTGTAATTCGGAATCCCACATCTAATGGCAATATAAACATTTACGATCCCAATATGCGTTTCGGCCACCAAACAAATTAGTCATAAAACGCAGTCGATTATTAAATGCCATAAATGTAAATCATCGTCATCGTCATCGAGCCGCGCTCTTAAAATGGCAATAAACATTTTCGTTTTATTAATAAAAATATAATAAAAATAATATAAAAAAAATGAAGGCCATAAAATGCGTAATGTCTAAAAAAATAACAAATTGTTTGTCATCAAATTTGCTTCGTTTTTTGTTTAATAATAATATAATAAAATAAATGTAGATATTTACTGAAATTAGAAGAAATGTGCTATAAATTGCGGTGCTTTGCCATAAAAATGCCAAGTTCTGTGCAAGCCTGTGCCCGACTAGGAGATACTCTGCAGAACTGTTACAAATGCAAGCGGGAATATTTTTCGTTAGGACTAAGCCTGAATAAGAAATACCCTACACCCGACGAAGAGCTGCTACTCTCGTCAGCCTAGGCCTACTTCTTCTTCCCCTTCTTCATCTTTATCCTCCTCTTCGCATCACTTCCCTACAATTTGCGGCAAGTTAATTTCTTGTTGTTGCTTTGAATGTTATCACAGATTTTCCGGCAACTGAGTTGTATGACAAAAGGCAATTCGTTTTTAATTGTTTTTTTTTTATATATACACATCCAGTGTCGAGTCGTCGTTCCGCCCTTCACAAACGAAAAAGGGTTAAAAAGCAAGTCCAACTGTCAAAATAAAATGCTGGCTCATCCAGCAAAATTTCCATATGAAAAATAAATCTGCCAAGAGCCAAGAGACACAGTCAGACAGTGAGACAGAAGCAGAAGGGAAGGGCAGTGAGGAGTTGGAGTGTATATTTGTGTAAGTGAAAGACAAAGAGAGAATGAGAGACGGAGAGACGGAGAGAGAGAGATAGAGAGAGGGCGCACACCCACATGTAATGCCTTTTTAGCGACACTTGACACTCTTTTGTGTGTTTAGTCAGCCCGCGTGCGTCGCACATTCCCGCACCTTGGAGTCACCCTAGTGGACCAGCCTTGCCCTCCCCTCCCTCTCTCGCCGTCGCTCTGTCTCGCCCGTTGCAGCTGCATTCGTTGCGTTATTAGCAAAATTTTGCTGCTGCCTTTTGCCAAGACAACAAAACGAGCCAAAGGCAGCAGCAAAGGAAATCGGAAATTTAATTTTATTTTCATGTTATATTTTGTTGTTGTTGTTGTTGTTTTGTCGTTGCTGTTGCTGTTGCTGTTGCTGTTGCTTGTCCCGTTGCGTCGTCCTGCCCACCCGAAACAAGGAACTCTCAACGCCTGTCACTTTGTCCTTTTTTCTGCGGTGTCATTTAGCTTCCCTCGCCGAAAAACCGTTTGTGCAAAAAATTTAATAATAGAAAACACTCTCGGAAAGTGGAACGACAGCAGCAGCTGAAATCAACCCCTCGGCAGCTCCGTAAGGGTAACAACAAACGAAGTAAAGCAAGAAGAAGCAGAGGCAAAAAGAAGAAGTTGTGTCGCATTGTTATTATTTATGTTGCCTTTTGCGAAGAGACATTGCAAATCGCTCCAAGTTCCATGCTCAACATTATCTGCTACGAATATAATTTATGCATTCGCCTCATTATATAATTCATCACAACAAAAAGCCGCAAATGCGATCCCCAGAGACAAATATCGTAATCAGCAAAGCCAAAGCTCAGTGGAGTTAAAAGGGAGCAACACACTCTAAAGGCAAACTAAAGCAATGAGAGAGAGAGAGAGAGTGAGAGGTTAGGCAAAGGAACTACAGGGAGTAGGCGAAATCCTTCTGTCCACTTAATTAAAATTTAATTGTAGAAAGAAAAAAACAACAACAATTAGAAGAGAAACTTTGAGGCAAAGAGCATTTAATGATAGCCAGCATTGCACTCGCCGTCCGCCAGTGGGCGCTACACAAATACATTACACACACTCACACACTCACTCACTTACACACGCACACAGATTGAATTTGTATGCAGCGCACAAAGCAAGAAGAGCAGCGCACAAAAATACAAAAACATCAAAGCGCAAAAGGACTGGCAGAGAGCTCTCTAAACTCGAAACGAAAATCCGCTAGGCGCTGCTGCTGCTGCCGCTGCCGCTGCCGCTGCCTCTGTCAGCTTTGCTCTGCTCTCTAAGTCAAAAGTAGCAAATAGTTGTGTATTCTGGCGCCCTCTGGCGGCAGCGGCAGCGGTAACAAAAATTGCGCATTTAAATGTCAATGGTTTTAATGGGCGGACGCGGACGCGTAAAAATCTTGAGCCAGTTTTGTTTATTACGTTGACGTTTTACAAAAACCACACACACACACACACACACACACACAGGTGCAGAACGCTCAGTCAGCAGAACTACTCAAACCATCCACCCACAGGACACGTTGTGGGACACACAGCTGTGGCTCAGTTGCTGCTGTGTTTGTTTCTGCTGCGTTTGTAAGGTCATGGAACTTGTCTGCATTGACTTTGTGGCTGCACCGACAGGGGGCGCCAGTGTGCTGGGGCGGGGGGCGCTCGCTTGACTGGCGGGTAAAGTTTTTCATTTCTCATTTGCGCGCAGGGCGAACGAGTGTAACAGAGAGCGAGTGAGCGAGCGAGCAAGTGAGAGAGGGAGATGGAGAGACGGAGCTCGTCAACTGGCAGTCGACAAACTGTTTTCATTTTGCGCCGCTACGCGCTTTTTGATGCCGCCGCCAACAAGTCAAAACAGTTGCTCCTGACCCCTCCCTCCCCCGTCGCCCTACCTGTACTGTTGTATACTCCCCCGCCCACATCTGACGCAGCTACACTTTTATTCCTTTGGCAGTGAGTTTTTCAATTGATTTTCGCGGTTTTGCCTGTGTAGCAGCAACAGCAGCAGCAACAGCAGCAGCAGCCAAGGCCAACTTCAGGTATATATTTTCTTTTCTCTTTTTGCGTTACTTTTTGTGCCTGTACTGTTGCACCTGTGCTCTATGAAGCTATGCTCCTGTTGCTGCCTCTGCTGCTGCTGCTGCTGCTGCTGCTGCTGCTGCTGCTTCAACGCTTCTTTGTGCGCAGCGATCCATAGAAAAGTTTAAGTGCTCTGTGGCTTGCAAGTTTTTTTCCGTTTCATTCCGTTCCATCGTTCCCTCACTCACAAGTATATTTTTCGAGGGCGTATGAAGGCCTTCTCAAAAACGTTTCTGATTGATTGCCTCGATTGCTGCAGACGATAAGTTATCGATTACCGCGTGTCTATGAATAGAGTTTCGCCAAACAAAAAATATTCTGCTATTGTTTGACTGTAGTTAAACTGTTTATCGTGCACTTCTATAAGAATCTCTTCTATTGCAGAAATAATGGAATTGTTTAATTTAATTCAGCTAAATATCTGTCTCGCTTGCTTTTTACATCATTGCTGAAAGTTTTCGGAATACATTAAAATAGAATAAATTAAATAAAATAAAAAAGTTTTACCATATGACAGTAAATGTTCGATCATTAATCGATTCTGCTCAACTCTTTAGTTGTATTTGAAAGCCACATTTCAAGTAATAATTGATCGATAATTATGTTTACCGTTTTGTGTGAGCATAAATATTTTATTTGCTTGCGTTTCGCAACACTGTTATCGCCTTTGCACATGCAATGGGTGTCAACTGTACTTGGTATTTAAAGCAAACATCACTTGCTACCTGTTCGTATGTCTCACAGTCCGTCCGTCCGTCTGCTGTCTCCTGTTTGTTTGTTACTTGTTGTTGTCGCTGACTGCGCCTGCGCCTTGTTTGTTTAATTAAAACAGTCAAGTTGTAGTTGTCGCTTGTCTGCCGGCCTGGTTGGCTGCCCGGCTACCAACTTTGGTCACAGCTTCCGCCAACGTCTGCATTGCTGATGATGATGATGATGATGATGATGATGATGATGGCGATGCTGTTGTCCACTGGCTCTGGCCTGCTTACTGCATTGAAGCGCAGCCATTCACCAATTTCCAAGCGCTTTGGCACGCACGCACGCACGCATATCAGCCGGCGATCTACACTGGCGATCTCTCCAGCCCGATCTCTCTACCCCCTCTCTCTCTCTCGCGCACAAGTTTTGCAGTCAAGTCTTGGGTAAACATGAGTGTGGCTCTAGAGCTTGTGCAAACATTGTTGAGACTTGTTGGCAGCGTGATTTTGTATAAATTCTAGAGTCGACTTCTCCTGCTGCTGCTGTTGTGCTGCATGATTTGCAAAATGAATGCAATACGAGGCGAGCAGAAGTCTCTTGGAAGTCTTTGGGGCTTAGTTTAGCTGTTTGTTGGTAATAATTTGTTACTTGTAACGAGCAGCGACTCGCTCGCTCGCTCGCTTGTTAACAATTAAATAAACAATATGAGTCGCATTTTCAGTTCGACAAAAACAACAAATCACTAAATAAACATGGCCCGAAACGGACGACGGACGACGGACGACGGACGGACGTGTGGCGATCGGGGCCAAAACAAACAGAAATATATTCAGCTACCACTTTCCATGGACCTCAGCTGGACGACTCGAGTCGGACGAGCACTTGAGACATTTTTTTCGGTTTTTGTTTTTCTACTGTTCTCTCTCTCTCACACACTGCCTCTCTCTCTCTGTATTAAAAGCAATATTTATGCATTTTCTCTTTGGGCTGCGAATGAGGCACGTTTGCTATTATTTCCAGGCCATTTCCCATGAACACACACACACACACACACATGGCCAGAGCAGAAGTCGTCTATGGGATGCGAGTGGAGTGCGCGTACTTATTAGTTTGGCTTTTTAGGCTCGTAAGCAATCAGAGGGCGACAGCCATGGAACCAATCCAAATATCTGAGTGTGCTGTATACACACACACATATGTACATATGCATGCCACTTGATACTGTAGCAACAACAACAACAACAACAACATCCAGTCCATAATAAGGGCATGCTGTTGTTCTTTTTAGGCCATCCCAAACAAATGTTTTCATACCTTGGCTAGGCGGGCTATATAAGCGCGTGGATGTGAACGTGTTTTTCCTTTTACCCATGCTGCACTGCGTTTGTCATTAGACGCGTCGTCCATTTTGGTCACGTATTTAAAAAGGGGGCAAGTACATGCACACATACATATGTATGTATATATGGCTTTCGGCTTTCTATATAAGTCATTGCATTGAAATGCTATGCAAGCAAGTCTCAGTAATTATTATTGCACATCCCCAGAAGTAATTGACTATTGGCAACATCGTTATGCAACACTGGCAAAGTTGTTATTGCATGCATAATACAAAATCTTATATCGCATATCGCATATTACATTACAATGCTTAGCTGTGCATGTATTGGTAATTGCAGCAAATCTCTCGAAGCGATGGGCTATGGAAAATAACGTTTAGCAACACTAGTATACGTGATTTAATATCGTATATCGTATATTATTTAAAATGCCATGCGGTTGAAGTCTTTATACTTTAGATCGTATTTCGTAGATCTCATTAGAATGCTATGCTGTATGACTCTCTTTGATTGTATCACATCTACAAGCAACCAGCCATTCATTGTTTATTATATGTACATATGTATGTATTTAACTCAATATCGTATTTCGTTTATCGTATTAAAATTCCATGCTTTGCAAATGTCAATAAATAAGGCACATCTCAAGTTGATGAATGTTATGCAACACTGGCAATGCTGCAATTGTTAGTCGAGCCTTCGCCCACATCACTTTATCGCATTACAACATTTTGGGGTAACAACAACAACAACAACAACAGCAACAGCTGATGATGCTGTTGATGTACAACACTTGGCATTTTCCCATTTTGGCAGCATTATTTACTTAATTATTTTGAAGTGCTTGGCAAACAGATTTACACGAAAAATGTTTCAGGCAGTGACTACCACACTGCCCTTCCCCCCCTCCACCAGCTCCACCGAAAAGCACTTGAGCTACGCAACTGACGGGGAGTTTCTCGCTATATTGAAGGGAGTTGTAGTGCAGAGTGGCGAGCGGAGAGGGGGCGGAGGCGGAGGCGGGGTGTTTTCGACATGCTGCACAAATGTTATTAATTAAAATGTCATTCATTTATAAAATAAAACAAAAGGCACAAGGACCTTCCGCCTAGTGCTATTCGCAGCTGCCGTTGACAGCTTTGCTGCTGCTGCTGCTGTTTAAAGCGGAAACTTTGCTGTTGCGGGGCGAGCAGCGAGCAGCGAGCAGCGACCACACGCAGCTGCTGCAGGAGCTGCCCGCAAAAGCCACAAATATGTATGTCATTTGACACTTGCTACTTGTAACTGGCATCTCTCTGGCTCTGGGACTAAAGCTAAAGCTGAAGCTGAAGCCGAACTGCTGACTGAAGCAGCTGCTTAAACGCCCTTCACTTTTTGGCTGCCAGTTGACGCCACGCCCAGCTTGTTCGGCTGTCAGTTCAGCTCAGGCACACACGCAGCATCTTTTGCTTGACCACAGAATCGACATGGACATCGACATAGACAGTGACATCGATAGCCATAGCCAGAGCCATAACCATAACCGTAGCCATATCCATATCCATATACATATCCAGAGCTGACACAGTTTACAACATTGTTTCGCGTCAGGTGGCAACGCTGGTCACGCAACGCTGCCCCCTTCAAGCTCTCTCTCTCTGTGTGTGTGCGTCATCAAGTGAGCAATTGTCTTGAATTAATTTCTGCTTCATCACACACGCACACGCATCGTGTGGCAAGCAAACCCTTACCCCCGGCATTTTCACACCCTTTTTTTGTCGCTCCAACTGGTCAGCGCTGAGCAAACACTTTGATCAAGCACATCAGCAGCTTCCAGCTGAGGCTGGCGACCAGCAGACGCCGTCAAATTTAATAAAAATCACTGATTTTGATTGATGCGCCTCTTGGTCAGCAGTAAAACTCTCCAGCTAGCCTCTAAACCCCCTTACACCCCAGCAGTTCCATATCGTCAGCGTCAGCAAATATTGGCGGAAGGGTTGACATGTGACATTTGGCTGTCGCCCAAGTGTCGCTCCAATTGAAACAAATGAAGCGCACGAAGAGAACAGGAAAGAGCAGTTGCTGCAACTTGTCGACGCCTCAGCGGCGGCATTTACAGCTCTGCTGGACAGCTAGATTCCAGCCGAAGTTCAGTTAAATACTGACGGCGCTTAGATCTAGAGCTGCACTCTTTATCACATATCATATTCGATTCCTTACTAACTGGCATCTCCCTCTCTTTCTCTCCTTACAGCTAGGCCACGCCGTTTGTCAAGCGTTGACAATTTGACGCTTTGCACAGAGAATCATCCTTGATAGCACAAAGAACAAAAGCAACAACTCGGCTAGCTCGCAGCGCTTGAGCAAGGATTAAGCGAGCTAGTGTGAGCGAGCGAGAGAGAGCGAGAGAGCGCGCAATAGTAGACAGAGCCAAGCACTCTGAGATAGACAAAAGCTGGGAGCTACAAGCACCAACATGAAACACATTATGAATCTGGCAACGCTGCTGCTAGTGGCAGCCGGCCTGCTGCTCGTCCAGGCGGACAGCTCGCAGCACATGACGAACAACGGAGGAGGCGGACACATGGGCATGGGCGGCATGGGTGGCATGGGCGGCATGGGCTCACACTCCATGGACGTGAGTCCAGCGCCGGGCTATGGCGTGCCGGCCATACCCAAGGATCCGAATTCGCGCTGCGAACAGATCACGATACCCATGTGCCGGGGCATCGGCTACAATATGACGGCGTTTCCCAACGACATGAATCACGAGACCCAGGACGAGGCGGGCCTGGAGGTGCATCAGTTCTGGCCGCTGGTGGAGATCAAGTGCTCGCCGGACCTCAAGTTCTTCCTGTGCAGCATGTACACGCCCATCTGCCTGGAGGAGTACCACAAGCCGTTGCCCGTCTGCCGCAGCGTCTGCGAGCGTGCGCGCTCCGGCTGTGCGCCCATCATGCAGCAGTACAGCTTCGAGTGGCCGGAGCGGATGGCCTGCGAGAATTTGCCGCTGCATGGCGATCCCGACAATCTGTGCATGGAACAGCCATCGTATACGGAGCCGGGTAGCGGCTCGGGCGGCAGCGGTGGATCCGGCTCGGGCGGA
The DNA here is from genome assembly GCA_035047565.1 of Drosophila mulleri. Classification (NCBI taxonomy): domain Eukaryota; kingdom Metazoa; phylum Arthropoda; class Insecta; order Diptera; family Drosophilidae; genus Drosophila; species Drosophila mulleri. The sequence continues at coordinate 1,495,537 of JAWNPK010000049.1, read as the reverse complement.
TCGGGCTCCGGTTCGGGTGGCAAGCGCAAGCAAGGCGGCAGCAGCGGCTCGGGCGGATCGTCGACCACGTCCAACAAGTGCAAGGGCAAGAATTCAAAAAACTGCCAAAATCCCCTAGGAGAAAAGGCAAACGGAAAGGAGTGCACATGCTCGTGCCGTTCGCCGCTGATCGTCCTGGGGAAGGAGCAGCTCATGCAGCATTCGCCCATGATGCACCACCACTGGTACATGAACCTAACTGTGCAAAGGATCGCCGGCGTACCAAACTGCGCCATTCCATGCAAGGGTCCGTTCTTCACCAACGACGAAAAGGACTTCGCCGGCCTGTGGATCGCCCTGTGGTCGGGTCTATGCTTCTGCAGCACCCTCATGACCCTAACCACATTCATCATCGACACCGAAAGGTTTAAGTATCCCGAACGTCCCATTGTCTTCCTCTCCGCCTGCTACTTCATGGTCGCCGTCGGCTATCTCTCGCGCAACTTCCTCCAGAACGAGGAGATCGCCTGCGACGGACGGCTGCTGCGCGAGAGTTCGACGGGCCCGCACTCCTGCACCCTGGTCTTTCTGCTCACCTACTTCTTTGGCATGGCCTCGTCCATCTGGTGGGTCATCCTGAGCTTCACCTGGTTCCTGGCCGCTGGCCTGAAGTGGGGCAACGAGGCGATCACGAAGCACTCGCAGTACTTCCATTTGGCTGCCTGGCTCATACCCACGGTCCAGTCTGTGGCCGTGCTCCTGCTCTCGGCCGTCGATGGGGATCCCATTCTGGGCATTTGCTACGTGGGCAACCTGAATCCGGACCATCTGAAGACGTTCGTGCTGGCACCGCTGTTCGTGTATCTCGTCATCGGCACCACCTTCCTCATGGCTGGCTTCGTCTCGCTCTTCCGGATTCGCTCGGTGATCAAGCAGCAGGGCGGCGTTGGCGCTGGCGTCAAGGCTGACAAGCTGGAGAAGCTAATGATCCGCATCGGCATCTTCTCGGTGCTGTACACCGTGCCGGCGACAATTGTCATCGGCTGCTATCTGTACGAGGCGGCCTACTTCGAGGACTGGATCAAGGCTCTGGCCTGCCCCTGCGCCCAGGTCAAGGGGCCGGGCAAGAAGCCCCTCTACTCTGTGCTTATGCTCAAGTATTTCATGGCTCTGGCGGTGGGCATCACCTCGGGTGTGTGGATCTGGTCGGGCAAGACACTTGAGAGCTGGCGCCGCTTCTGGCGTCGCCTGTTCGGGGCACCGGATCGCACTGGCGCCAACCAGGCACTGATCAAGCAACGGCCACCCATTCCCCATCCGTATGCGGGCTCCGGCATGGGCATGCCCGTTGGCTCGGCGGCTGGCTCGCTGCTGGCCACGCCCTACACACAGGCCGGCGGCGCCTCGGTGGCCTCCACCAGCCACCACCACTTGCACCACCACGTTCTCAAGCAGCCAGCGGCCAGCCATGTATGACATGGAGAGTCGGGAGGAGCTTCAACCATGGGTGGCGGCAGCGTGCTGGGAGGTCACGGCACACTGATGAGCACGGCGGGCATGAGCAATAGTACGGTTGGCGGCGGCGGTATGTCTGGCATGGGAGCTCCTCCTGGCAGCTTGTTACAAGGCGGTGGCGCCAATGGCGGCGCCCCTGGCACTGTCTACGGCAATGTCAATGGTGGCGGTGGTGTGGGTGGTGTTGGTGGTGTTGGCGGTGTTGTCGGCGGCGGTCAGAGTACAGCGCCCGGCTCGGTCATCGATTCACGAGCCGTCTCTGTGGTGGTCACACTGCCCGGCGGACCCGGCTCTCAGCATCCGGGGCAGGCATTGAGCGACTACGGTCCCATATAGTTAATGGTACGCCCGGACACCGCGCACTGGGTCTCAACGAGCAGCTTTAGTCAGCTGTAAGAGTGCAGTTAATTCCCTCTCTCCAAACAACAAATCTCTCTCTTCACTCTATCTCTCTCTTCACTGTCTCTCTCTCTGTCTGTCTCTGTCTCTCACACCTGTCACTTTCTCAGAGGTTTATTAAGCGATTGCCATATTAATTTTTTGTAGCTGTAGTTTGTTTAGAGAAAGGCGCAAAACAGATTTTAAGCGATTTGCCCAAGATTCTAGTCCGTAAACCTTATAAACACATATACGAGTACATCAGCAAGCGACAAGGGCAAGCAAAGAGAGCAGCGAGAGCACAGAGAGTGGATAACGTCCACTCTAGCAAATAGTAGTTGAGCGAGATGGGAACGAGCGAGCGAACCAGGCGCGCATTTTGTTGTTCTGAAGCGGCTTTACCTTTTGGTTCTTTCCATTCATTTCTTCAACAAAATAGACTGAGAAATCGATAAACGAAATTGCATTAAACAAACAGAAATCAAGAGAAGGAAACAAAACAAATACAAAGAGAGCAAAAGCGTTTGCCAACACTGCCAAGTCAGAGCCACGAGCCATATTTCGAAATTACAAGTAACTTTTAATCAAACTACCTAAACTATTAACCTTAACCTAATACATAGAGTCACATTTAAAATACATATATACATATATATTACGAAGAGACACACACACACACACACATACACATTTCGAATTCGCTAAGTGCGTTATGTTTTAGGGTTGTCGCTGCATCCACATTGCAGAGAGTGAGCGAGCGAGCGAGCGCACAGTGTTGCAAAACCATTTGTAAATTATTTAAAAACCTAACTTAAGAGCCAGCATTATCCAGCACTAATTTCTTGTAAATATTTTTCAAATTGCGCTTAGTTTGTAAACGACTTTTTTTGTAACTTATCCTAAAAACTAAAAGCTAAAAACTAAATAATAGTAATTTGCATTTTAGCGCTGCATTTAAGCTCAACAAAACAAAACAATACAGAAAAGAAAAGTGAAAAACTGAATTTAATTTATACACAGAAAATTTCATAAAAAATAATAAATAAATTCAATTGCATTTAGAGAGCAACGGAAAATTGTATAAAGTAAAACATTGAGATAAGAGTATTAAATAAATGTAATTTTCGTTTGTAAACGAAATCCAAAAACAAAACAAAAATAGTTTTCATGCATTACAAATCTATTGTATTTTTATTTAATATATTTAATATATATATATATGAACAACAATTACAACTGTTGTTGTTGGCATTTCGAAACCAATTTCACATACGAAACAAAACATAAAAATTATCTATAATTAAATATATATATATATTATATTATAATATAGCAACTCTATGTGTAATGTTATAGCAACTATAACTATTTCTATAAAATCATAAACCATTAAAAAAAATAAAAAAAAAAAAGCAAGAAAAAATATTTTAAAAAACACTGTAATAAAAATTACTTTAAAAAAATTTATACTTTTGAGTTTTTAATTTTTTGGAATTTTATTTTCATTTTTCTGTAAGTAGATTTTTTATTTTCTGTTTCAGCTTGCATTTTTTTTTTTTTTTCATTGAACTTATTTATTTATTTAGTTATTTAGCGTTCATAAGAAAACCCCTCTACACTTATACGTATCATAAAAACGAAGCTCTCCAAGTTAAGCGAACAAAAAAACAAAAAACAAAAAAAAAAGAACAAATAAGAAAAACAAGTAAATATTAATTAGCGAAAATTTCTCTAAATGACGTACAATGTTTAATATACTTACATATATATACATATATTGAAAACAAAACAATAAGAAAACAAACAAAAAAATACGCGTACTATTCGATGTTGTTAATAAGCTTAATAAACCAAAAAAAAAAAAGTAATATATAAATATATTATATATTACAAAACATTAACAGTAGAGTTTAGTTTGGAATGCGGAAAATATTTGAGAGGAAATCTTAGAATTTCGGTATTTGAAAAATTTAGTTTTGAGCGTAAATAGCTAACGCTTTTATCATTATAAATTATACTATATATACACAAATATATATATATATATATATATATATTAAAGGCTAAACGAGTGTAACGAATATACGTAAATGAAATGTAAAAAAAAAAAAAAAATGAAATGAATTAAAACAAATTCGAAAACAAATTAAAATTAAAATGAATCCATTTTTACGTTGATTTTTTGTGATTGAAAATTCATTTTCTAAATTGATGAACAAAAATTGATTGCAATTTGCGCATGTATACGATTTTTTAATTTTAACAAGAAATTTAAAATTTAAAATAAACAAAACGAGCAAAAAACCATAATATTACATAAATGGATTTGGGTTCAGATCGATAGTTGATATAGCGAGCGTGATTGAAGGGATTAGTTACACACAGAAACCAGTAACCAGAAACCAGTAACTTGACGTCAAGTGTAGTTGTGAATTGTATTTTGTGAAATGTAATTTAAAAATAAAGAAAGGAAAAAAAAACATAAAAAAAGATAAATTATATATACAATGCATATTTATATATAGTATATTAAAATGAAAACGCAATGAAAGGCATTTAATACTTTAAACAATACAAATAATGCAGATATTATTTTATTTACAAGCAACAAAAAATATAAACATTTTTAAATCAAAATGCTGTTTGAAATAAAAATAAAAAAAATACGATTTTGATGCACGTCTAAAATGTCTCACTAAAAAAACACAGAAGTGAAAATAGAAATACCAAACAATAGACGCAAAATAATATTAAATACATTTGTAATTGACAAAAAAGGAAACCATTTAAAATAAAATCTAACATAAAACAAATAAGAAACCTCTATTAATTACAAAATTACAAATTAAAACATAAATAATAAAAAACAAACACCTATCGTCAGCGGGATTAGAATTGCGTGGGTAATTCCAACTTTCTGCATACCACAGGTTCTTATTTGATAGCAAATAAAGGGAATAGTTATCGATTTTTGCAAACAAACTCGATCTGCGCAAGCAAAACACGGACCTAGCTCTTCAGCTCTTATGGCTTCTCTGGAAACGGTATGGTATGAAACGAATAGCCATAGAATACAAATTGAGACAGACTATGCAGAAGTATTAGTCCCAGAGTACTGCATATAAAGAGCAGAAACTGCTGCCTATGCCATCGTAGTTATATTAGCGTAAGACGAAGCACGAATGCCTACAGCAGCAGAGAGTGTTCTGTTCCCATTGGGCACTTAACGCTCGGCTGTAACGAGCGCTACCTGGCACAGAGATCACCATTTGAGTGCGACTTCGTGATTGAGTGATAGTCGCCCTATATAAAGGGCAGCAGCTGCAGCATTTCTTCAGTCGCCCAGGCCTGGTGGGGGTCAGTTGTACAGTGCTGTAAAGTGAAGTGAAGTGTGTGCAAATATTTACTGATCGTTCAGCTAAGCATTAAAGACTTGGATGAATTGCATGAAAGAAATACTGAGAGGAAATACTGAGAGGAAATCCTGAGAGGAATTACTGAGAGGAAATCCTGACAGGAATTACTGAGTGGAATTACTGAGAGGAAATACTTAGAAGAAATCTTTGTAGGAAATACCTCTTTTTTTTTTAAAGACGGACAGGCAGAGCTAAATCGAGTCTGCCATGCCTTCTTAAGCCTGTTACCTACATTTAACCAAACCACTATACCCTGATTTCTCATTTTCAATACGGGGTGTAAAACACGTTCAATTTTACCTCTGGTTTGGGGCTTCAAGTGTTGCCTAATGTCCGCTGCTCAATGGACTATTAAAGGTGCTAATGGCCAGTCGGCCATTAGGATGTTTGGCCAGCTTGGCTCATTTATAAGCAATGCTGAATTAAATTTATTTGCTGACGGAACAGACATTAGAAATACGAATTGAATGTTTTGTTGTTCGCTTTTTATGGGTAAAATGCTTATCAAACTGTATTGAACCATTTATTTTGATTAGTTTAGTGAAAGAGTCGATAGATGTTTATTATATATTAATTTCATTGATTTTTTATAAATTTTATAAGGGTAGCATTGGATACGCATTTCCTACCTTTTAAATAAAGCTGGCAAAAAATAATATACCAAGCCGGCATAAAAATCCCAAGTCTTTACATATTTTATAGTTCATATATATTTACTATTGTTTTTTCCAAGACGCAGTCATATTATTGTATATTTAAAATCTCTCATCCAATCGCATCCCAGTCTATAGCATTTGCCATACTCAAGCAAAAGCCCTTTTAAATTTTAAAACCATTTCAATTGAATACAACATTTAGCTATGTATATTTATTTTTAGATATTTTACAAGCGTTTCATTGTAATCATAAATAGATTAATATAGATCTATATATTATATACAATTGCACAATCAAGTGACTCTTACTTTTAACGTAAACTCGTTTTATGTATTGTTCACATGGAAGATCCTGTTGCTTTCCTAATCCAATTCCCATGTTCTAGTATTGGTTCTATGGTTCTTCTGTATTATATCACATACAGGTGCTTGGTAGGCTGTGCTTTAATATCTTGCGTATTTTTTAATCAAAAAGTTTATTTTGAACTTAAAGTAATTTGCCAGCTGCGCGTCTAGTCAAAGTTTGAGTTATATAAAATGAAGCTGGCACTTGGACAATTGGAATTTCTGTTGGTACGTACTTTTGGGCTCTTTGCTGAGCACTTGGCTTTGGCGCAATTATGTAAAAGTATAATCGAATTACAACAAGCTAACAACAAGTTCAATTAAGCTAAAGACATTACGAAGAAAACAAACAAACAAACACCTGCAAACTTTATGGCGAATCAAACTATTTCATAATACTCGATAGGCTCGTGTAGCCGCTGTTGCCTTGGGTCGTCTCCTGGCGTCGACTGCAGCACGTGCAGCAGCACAGGTTTCGCACCACATCCACGAAGCTCGTCTGTTCGAAGTCATCCAGATCGTTCATGAAGACACCAGAACTGATATCCTCGGCGGTGCGTGTGCCCACAAATGCCTTGAGATCGGAGACGGGAAACCCATCCTTATAGTACGTCTTAATCGTATCGTAAGCGTCCATAATAACAGCGATGAACAGCGATAGCACTACGTAGATGTACAGCGAGATAAAGGAGTACAGGTAAATCTGACAGAACCACCATAACCAGGTGGCCTTGTTGGACAGCGTCGCAAACGTTGCGAACATATCGTCGCCATTGATCAGCGCAAAAAGGCACTCAGAGGTTGTGGCCAGCGATCGGAACTTCATATGATATGGGCCCAATATAAGCCAGCCGCAGAACACGAAGCCCGCATATATCAGCAGAGCAGCGATTAGGAAGCGTAGAATTTTCGGTGCAGCTTTCTTCAGAGTGAGTATTACAACATTGTATGTCTTGAAGAAGCCCAAGTAGCGTAGCACACCGAACCACACCAGCATATTTCCAATGCCCAGAAACAGTGAGCAGGTATCCCACTGATCGACAACCATGTAACGGCCTTCGATTTGTTCTTTTAGCGCCGAGCCAATCATTAGCAGGACATCGTTAAAGATGATCATAATATACCTGAAAGACAGAGATAATTAGTAATAATATGCCACAATATATATATAGCATTTATTTCACCAACCAAAAGTTGACAAACTCCAGTCTTCCATCAAAGCTCAGTTCCTTGGCGAAATGAGAGCGGAAGAAGTTTTTGGTGGTGCACTTCAGCAGGTAAGCTCTCCAGAGAGCGCGAGTGCACAGGGCAAAGGAGAGGGCGCAGGTCAAGAGCACAAAGATATTGAGACTGCTTCTCAGTATGGCATCGAATCGTGCCTCCGAAATGAAGTCCGTGTCGCCCTTGCACTTCAGGCGTGTAGCTTCAGCATCAAGCGACAGCAGCATTTGGCCATCGTGATCCTGATTATTGAACAATATAGCTATGTCGAACCTGAAGCAATCGGGCGCGGACAAGGCCCCCGAGTTGGGCTTAAAATTCACGGTTTTAATGTGGAACGATAGCTCCGCTGTAACCAGGGATGCGAAGTTCACCGCCACACCTTGACTTAATAAATATTTCTCGACTCCAATGCTGGATACATTTGGTGGCAGCTTCTCGCACACCTCATAGATATGTGGATCAAAGATATATGACTCATTGAAACCAAATATTGTGCCCTCTCGATAGTTCTGCATGCAGAGCGTCAACGGTGGCATCGTATTGTTAGCGGTGGGATAGAAGTAGGGTCCAATGGAACGGCTGACATTGGCATAGCCGTCCAAGGCAAACTGAACCGTGTTAAAGAACTGCGATTTCTCATATAATGCAAATGGTCCCACGGCAGGTGGATAGCTCTCAACTTCCCGTGACGAGTCCCAGCCCTTCAGAAACAGGTGCGAGAATGCAATGCGATTATCCCACGTGTAATTGATGTGATTGTAACGCGAATGGGCAAACAGGCAAAGCTGCATCGTCACCAAAATTATCTTCACGATCTGAAAGCAACAAACAAATAAGTTAACTCGAATTTATTTAAGCAACCAGAAACCGCTAATTGCGTTTTCTTATGAGATTTGTGAGCAACAACAGCTCAAGCATAGTATATTATTATAAATATATTGAATAAAAACTCCACATAGAAAGAGCATTTTTATTTATCCTATTTAGTACACTCGAAAATGTCTATTATTCTAGAAGCATAACAGATGCGAGCGCACTTACACAAATATGTTTGTTTGTTTGCAAAGTAATTAAACAATTGATTAGATTGTTGACGTAAACGAAAAATTTGCTCTAATTATTCGTGGAATCATCTCTGTGTGGGAAAGGTTTTTAATATGAACAGAGTACATACATATAGTGTATGTCTCTTGTGATAAAGGCGATCTAAAAATACTCTATCTAGTCATACATACATATTTATATTCATATCTTATTTAAATCATTTATTTTATATTTTCTATATAGGAATGGCTACGACGTGGACAATTAATCATGGCCTTAGTCAAAAGAATTATTTATCATGTGCCTAAGTAAGTGCTTTAAAGTAAGTGTATGTATTACGTGTTTCTTTATTGTTAGAATCAGAGATAAGGTAAGGTACGGTTGATGTAAGTGTATGGGTGTGTAATCTTCGGCTATTGTTTAAACAAAACAGATAGTTGTAGGCACCTGCTCAATTTTAAGTGCCTTACAAACGGAATAAATGTTGGGCAATATTTTTGGCGCGGGCAAAACAATTTCATTGTTTAAGAGATGTGTCACACGAACAGAGAATCCGGTCCCCTTTGCACGGCCATCACGTGAGCAAAGTTCGACCAGATGAGTGAAACTGGGAGGCAGGTTTATGAGTGTGAATGTTTGAGTGCTCTTGTTCTTTACCTGCACTACAAATTTGTAGGGAAACTTTCGGCGCGCTTGCCATTTCTCGATGGGATTCATAAAGAAGAACTGCAGCTTGCGTCGCATGCGCTCCTCATTGTACGACGCTGCTGAGGATGTGGCCGTTGGAAACTGTGGCTGCTCGACATGACCCTGGGCTGATGCTGGCGTTGCTGAGACACTGGCAGTAACTATGTTTGGCGGCACTGTCACCACAGGCGTCGACTGCTGTTCCATGCGCCGCCGCAAGATCCTGGTGTTCACATAGTCATCATCGCTTTCGCAGCGGGAGTTTTCGCCACTGCTGGGCGTATGTGGATGATGTTGTGCAGCTTCGTAGCTGTCCGTACGGCGCTTGACGGCTGGAGCTGCAGCAGCAGTAGCAGCAGCAGCAGCAGCTCCACCGTAGTTTTGCATTTCAATATATTGCACTGGCTGCGTGTCGAGGTCGCAAGGTGTTGCGTAGTTGCCCCAGTGTAGAGATTTCCTTTTGCTTTAGTCTATCCAACATGCAAAAGAAATTCCACACACACGCAACAGGCAAACGAAACTTGGGTATATAGAGAAGGTTTAATGTGCGGTTGCGACGTTATTTAAACGAACTGATAATAAATTATAATATACGTGAAATGCTTTGTTTTCGCCAGTTGTTATCGTCTCGATAGGCCGATAACTTGTATTCAGATTTGCGATATTTTCGTGATAGCAAATCATAACAATACTCACGGTATCAAAAACTTTGATTTGACCTTAAATGCATTAAGGGTATTCTTATTAATGTTTTCATGTTAACAACGATAAACATAAAAAAAATAAATAAATAAAACAATTTATGCAAATTTTAGTTGACTTCTTTCTTTCTTTAAATTAGTTCTTTTATTGTTTATTTATTTACTGTCATCGATAGGTCGTGAGCACGATAGCAATCTACGCTGTAGCACTAACCATTAGCGCGCGAAATGAAGCGATTTTGAACACAGTAGTCAAAATAGATAGCGCAACTGTGGCCGATTCCGATGACGGTAAGTAATAAATACCTACATATATTGAAAATATGTTTAATAATAAAAGCATTGTTTTAAAATATAAATAAAAAATATCTGGATCGAATCATAAACGTGATTTTCATAAAGTTCAAATGACATGTTTTATTTTTCTTAAAATACAAATAAATAGCCTTACAGTTAAAATAAATATTACAACTAAACAAATAAATAATTCGAATTCATTTAAATAGTACACTTAAGCACATGACCCTTTGCTCTTTATCGACACTTCTGTAATTGATAATAAATAAAAATAATATGTATAATAATTAAGTTATTAATGTATAAATATAGAAATACTCACTGATATTAAGACATGTCGAATAGCACTCCAATTGAGTTTCTCCCGTATACATATATCCGTCAGAGCCACAAACTATTTCATCATTTTCATCATAGACTTTCGCACAAATTTTCTCACAATGTGCATCATTATCCTGTTGGCTATCGGCTGGTGGTTCGGGTGAAAACGCTTTTGACGCTGCCTTATAGCCGCTGTCCTGTTCGCATAGGAAATTAAAAGAATTGTTTATTTTAATAACAACAACTAGGGAAATTAGAAGGAATGGGGGATGGAGCGAAAGGCAAGACTAAAATAAAGACCTTGGTATAGAAGTGAATATAATTAAACATATTGATGTAATTAGTTTTCAATATGTAATCATTCTTGCGATCGCTCCAAATATGCTTAAATTATTGAAATAACTCAATTCAAAGTTATTTGGATTGTTTTCTAGTTTCTCGTAAGACGGTGAAAGTATTAGAAAATTTGACTATACGAAAATGTTGAAATTTGGAAACAAATTAAGGCTGATTTAAATCTTTATGATCGCTACCGCAGTACTTTGATTGATATTAAGCATCCGACCCGGGAAGAAAGTTGTGCGCCGAGACATTTAATGGAGTGTTTGGCATTTGTTAATGATGGAAAGTAGCCATGTTCTTCACAGTCATTAAGATTGTGATCAAATGTTCAGCTGATAAAGCCGCAGCCGAACTGTTATTAATCTTCTTTTTCTTCTATTTTTGCGTTATCTGGTTTGAAGAGAAAATACTGACTGAACGGAGAAAGAAATAGACCCACCTGGTTGACATATTCGGCACTCTCCTTAGGCTCCTCCTTCACGGGTGGCAAGCTTTCGGGTATGGGCGCCACGCTCACTGCGGGCGTTTGTGGTGGTGGTGCAGCTGTGTGGGTCTCGTAGTAATATTTTTGTCCATGTGGTGCATTCGTATAACTAGCCGACCCTCTGATCGCATCATGCTCCGTAAACTCAAATCTCACTGGCTCGGGAGTCACTGCGCCCTGCCGGACATGGCTGTAGGTGGACGCTGGTGGCACTTGAGTGGTGCGCGGTGTCAACGAAGTGGACAAGATGTGCTTCACAGACTTATTGCCATCCGACTTGACAACAAAGGCATTTTGTCCTGCCTGATAGCTGCCGCGCACCACAGTCGAACTATGTGGTGCAGGATCCTGCTGATAGAAGAGATCCGCGACTCGCAAAGGCTTGTTATAGCTGGATGAAACGCTGCTATCCAGCAGATGTGGCTGTTGCTGTTGCTGCTGCTGTTGTTGCTGTTGCTGTTGTTGTTGCTGTTGAACCAGTCTCTGTTGCTGGTAGTTGATTTGATCACGCTCCAAGTCTATCTGCTTGTAGTTGGGCTCGCGTCTGGGCAGGAAATAATCATTGGTGCTCATGAAATGCAAATAGCTTTCCGCTTCCTTGGACAGCTGCGAAGGCTGCTGATAGTTGTTGTTGGCAAATGGAGCGACATTCTTCACAGTGTCTGTGTCTTCATAGACGGCATAGCTGTTGGCAGCTTGTCCCAATTGCTGAGGCTGCTTGGTCGGTGTCTCGGCATAGTTGGCTACATATTTGCTGGCCTCCATTGGTATGGCGTATTGTTTGATTGGCGCATATCCTGGAAACTTCTGCGGCTGCTCCTTGTTCACATTGTAGTGGGGCGGCGAAGCCTTGAAATTCGACGTATACTGATTGACATTGTAGTTGAATTGTGGCGCCTCCTTGGGCCGATAGAACTGATTCTTGCCCACATCCAGCACAGGCGCCGCATCCTTGGAGTGGGCAAATCGGTTGCCGCCATTGCCAGCATGTGGCCAATTGCCATTGAACTCACGCCGCAGCAGCTGCTGTCCAGCGAGCACTGGTGGTGGCATCGGTGGTCGCCAGGGTGTTGGTGGCCTCAAGTTTTCTCCATTGGGTCGCAGGCGTTGCCCTTGCCCTAGGCCAACGCCAACTCGGCGATTGGCATGGAAACTGGGTGGGGGCTCCCTCAGGAACTGCATTATGCGTGCCGTGCGAGGCGATGCAGTAGACGCTGAACTTTCCACTTCCCGCTGCAGGCCGACTGCGGCCAGCAGCAGCCACACACTTAACACATACATAATGCCTGGCATTATGTTGCTTCTGCTATTCCTACTCTTCCACATATTTGAGTCTGATCTGTACGAAAACTCGCGTATCGCGTCGCGTTGTGTCTGACTTCTGCGGCTGTCGATCAGCATTTAATTCTGCCGTTGGCCGCGCAGCTCTTCGGTTCTTCAACTTTTACTTTACTTTTACTCGAAATAAACAAATTCCGATTTTCTTAAAATTTAACCAACAACAACAACGACGACGACGACGACGACGCACAGCCAAACGCAGACAGAGCTTTGTTGTTGAGCTTCTTTTGTTTCGAACTGGTTGTTTGTTAGATTGATCTCTCCAATTGCGGTATCTGTTGGCAACTGAAGCGCGATCCGCGAAGTGAGGAGCTCAGCACGCTCCGTTGTCTCTGGGTCAAATGCTGCAGATTGGTTTTTCTGCCTCTTCTCCTATTTTTCAGCAGAACACAAAGCGAAGCTTCATCGCGCGTATGCAAGGAAACCGGATTGTTTAGTTTAGTTTTAGTTTTAGTTTAGCTGCGACAGCACCCGAAACAGCATCAATGCATTCAAAAAGCACTGCGTGAACAGCCTCTTCTAATCTATTCGTTTCTCTTTTTCTTTCTATGTGTCAGCGCAGCTATGGACTACAAAACTTCTGAGGCTAAAGCTTAATGCCGCTAAAGCGGGCATTATATTTTCGAATTCCATTGAACGAGGGCTGCAAAATGCAGGAAACTAATTCAGTTTCGTTCAGTTAACAGTTACCTTAAGCTAACTCAATAGGTTAATTTTTGGCTAGCCTTTTAGTATAATGATTTAGATTTTACGCGAATTTTATTCAAATTTACGCATAATCAAATATTGGTAGGTAAATACAATTTTAAGTTAAGGAATACATTTAATATATTAGTAAAATGATTATTCTTTTGAATATTCATATGAATAATATAAGGTATTCAATGGTCTTTATCACGTAATTAACCATCTTCATTTCTGGTTTTAGCTCATCTCTCTGCGAGGCATCTTACCTCTGTTTAATCACAAACCAGTTTCAAGGTTTCTCTCACGCGCTGCGTAAACAAGAGCATTACAATACAATATTGTTCCATATATAATTGGATAATTGTTCTAATCAACTCCGTTGATTCACTGGGTATTGTGTATTATTGCGTTAAAGTTTTCTCCTCAAGCGAATTGAGTAGCAATTTATATTTTTTGTTTGTTATTATTCATTTTTGTATTATTATTATTTTCTAAAGCTTGAAAAATAAAGATTTTAATGCCCATGCAGCCCAATTATAAAACGCATGGTTAAAACTTTCACTACGGTATTTCGGTTTTGTTTTTTTCTTCTGAATGATATTGTTATGCAAATCAAGCACAGTTAAACATAGATAACTATTCAAGAAATACTACTGTTATTCTCCAATATACATATGCATTGATGCGATAATTAAGCTGTGACTGTCTGGCATCAAATATTTCAGATGTTTACCCTTTGTTTTGTTCAGTACAAATTTAAAAGTCTAGTGTAAATATGTTTATTGATATGTTTAGGATTTTAGAGTGCATAGATAATTTAATATCATATAAAATGTAGAGAATATATGTATATAGAATGAATACCAGCCTTATGGCTCCGCCTTTTTTATGTCAGCTTCTTCGGGTATATTGTGATTCGCCTCTCTTCTATTTCCAAGCACTATGACGATTTTTGTAGTGCTTAGCAGCGAGCAGTCCGATACACGGTTCTACAAAAAATGTATATCTAAATGAAATCATATGAGATATTAAATTAAACTTACAGAATGCACTCGACTATAGCGCACATTACTGCTACTCAGATTATTATTGTTAGTGCTGCCATTTCGCCGAAAACTCGTTTCATCTCGCATAAAACTCGATTGATCTCGAGCAAAGCCGCTGTTATAAAAAGCTCCAGCTTTCTTGCCACATAGAATTTCCTTGAAGGCAACTCGATAGCGCTTGGACATCACATTATATACAATAGGATTGATGGTGCTAATACAAATTAGCAGCAAGAGTTTAACTATGTAGTATCGGACCCATTGCGTATATGAGCTTACCATGACACGTAGTAGGCAAAGCCCGCGATCGAGAAGAGCCATTCATTGACATTTTGAAAGCAGGCAAAGTTCTTGGCGTATAAGAACCATAATCGTTGCAGGTGAAAGGGAAACCAACAGACAAAGAATGTGATAACAACGGCGGCTGTTAAGAGAAAAGAATTATAACTAATTATATAAAATTAAATTATAATATTGTATATATAAAGCTTACCCAACATTCGTATAACGGCTCGCTTTTTCTTTTGCGAACTGCGAGACTCTCGATTTCGTGAGCCCTGCTGAACGCCTGAATGGAAAATTTTAATTTAAAATAATTTTTTAATTTATTTATTTTAAATTTCATTTTTAGCATACCCAGTTGGTCAGTGGCTCTGGAGCGTATTTGAGCGCCCATGCGACCATACAGCACAAAAATGAGTATCATGGGTATAATGAAAAATATTATAAAAGAACCCTCAAACAAGGGATATTTATCGGGGAACTCTGATTCCATGGAGCAAAATGCAGATTCCAGTATTCGAGATCCATCTGTTAGAGTAAGACGAACTTATTACAAATTTATAAATTTATAGCACTTGTGTCATACCGATCGGATAATTCAAGTATTGAATTTCAGTCTTAACACCGAATGGTATCGCAGTTAGAAAGCTAACGATCCAAAGCACTGTAATGATTCTCAGTGCCCGCTGAAAGCCAGACATGGCACACACATGCAGCGGATAGCATATGGCCAGAAATCGTTCCATGGAGAAGGCCACAATTGTGAATACCGAAACATAGGTGCAGCTGTTATACAACTGTTATAATCGAATATTTGACTAGATTTTAAATGCCAATACTTACGCTTCCGATACAAATGCGCGCAGCTTGCAGAACTGTAAGCCGAATAGAAACGGATATTGGTGCCAGTAGAGAAATACTTCCGTTGGCAGTCCTAAACATTTGTATAGCTACTTTATTTAGTTAACTAAAAAGTAAGAGGCTAACCCACCTAAGAGTAAGTAAAGCAAATCGGAGACTGCCAAACTAAATAGATAATAATTTGTTGCCGTATGCATAGCCGCATGCCTAATAATAACCATGCAGACCAAGACATTGCCCAAGACGCCGGTTATGAATATGCCACTAAATATTATGCTGATCTAGAAAATGTATTCTATATTAATGTATATTTTCTTCTTAGCAGTCTAAGCTGTCCTTTATCTTACCAGCAGAGCCTTATGTAGTGGCAGAGTCTGCGGACCGAGTATAAATTGTGTGAACTCCATTGGAGTGCAATTCAGGTTGGGGCAGCCGTAATCATCTAAGTCAGGCAATGCAGCTGCAGTAGCATCCATAGTGCCTAATTGGGTACTCAAATTCACATTCCAACTCGAATTCATATTCATATTCACAATCAGGAATTTGTTAAAGCATTTTTCGTAAAGTTCTTTAGATTAAAACCAATCAAATGCTTGAAATAAAGTCAAAAAGAAGCTGCGCAAGCTAAAAGTATATCCATAAAATGACACAGCTTGTAAGGCTCAGAGCAAATTCAGTTCCTGCATAATACATATCCGCATCGAGATTTTCACTAAATATTTTAAGAAATATTTACATTCGAAGCTTTACACTTTTACTTTTCATTTCTTTAACTTTAACTGCATTATTCAATACGTAAATTATTTTCAAGACAATTTGCCGTCGAATTTGGAGGCTGCTCACACGTAATATCGCAATTTCTAACTGAATCTCTTAGATGACCGCAGATTACTGTTCACACAAAATCATTTTCAGATAAGAATGAACGTTTTGCAAATATGTACTTTTCTTCTTACTATGCGCCAAGGCAGGTAATTAATCTTTCAAAAGTAAACTACGTACCTGCCCACACATTTAAGCACATGGGGCGGAGTGAAGAGAAAAGCGTCTTAATATTAATATTGCAAATTAAATTTAAAAATAACTATTATCTTCTAATACATTTATCTCTGTTTGTATTTTTATATGATCTTTAACTTGCATTAAAAAATACGTTACATATAAAAGCTTTAAAAGTATTCATTGATTCATTGGCGCTTAAAATACGCAAGCACTGAATTGTTTACGCTTCATGTTAAGCTGGCAAATATATAAGTAGAAAAGTAAACAATATAATTGATTAGATAAAAATCCATCTTAGCCAAATAGCAGCAAAGAGATAAATTTAATAACCGCGCTACCTACAATTTTAATCACTTCTTAAGTGTACGGCAATGCAGGTGAAAAATCTGGGATTTCGATAAAAATGATAACGAATTTTTTATATTTTATGTATTTTTTGAGGTTCAATTGAGAATGATTCATTAACTAATTTATTTGTAAATGCTCACATATTATAGAATATTTATGAAAACATTATTATAATTATTTAAATCTTAGATCGTTGATTATTTATTATTTATTAAACAAATAAAATACAAAAGGAAACGGTTTTCTTTACCGATAGCTTCTTTATACTCAAAATGGCAGTTTTTTGCGAAATAACTCCTTTTAATGAATATCGCAATATACAAATATCGATGAGCAACCCATTCATCATATCCGTTACACCGTCATATTATGTTTGACAAGTAACAGTATCGCACAGTATCGCTCACCACTAATTAGTGCTCCTCTTGTGTAACAAATAGAACAAAAAATAGTCTTTAAAGTATTGCAGAAACAAAATAATATAAAAGCCATGCAAATATGCAAGTGTGAATAGTGAGTTGAAGTCAAGCGACCGCAAGCAATGCAGCTAAAATATTAGCTAATTACAATGGAAAAACACTTTGACAAAGACAAATAAAAATTATCGATAATTCAGATTTGTTGGTACGGGGACGGCTACATATGTGGCGGTATATTTTGTAAATTTGTTGTGAAATTTAATGAATGTGCTACGATTTTAATCAATTTCGCTCAACTATTTGACACATATCGGGCAGTGTTACCAAGCGTAATTAGTTTTTGACCATGGCGCAGACGTATAATCCATAATTTCTATGCAACTGGCTTGGTGGTTTTCCACGTCTATGACATCATAATCAGTGCGAATCAAGTATTTTTTATGTTGTGACAAGTCGCAGGATAAATAAGAAAAATTGTTAGTGTTAAACGATATTTGTTATTGCAACGACTCAATTTGTCATATGTGTGTATATATGTATGTATACTTGTACGCACGTACTCATGCACTTAAATATTTATTTGCATGTGTAGGTGAGTACATCAATAAGTACTCACGTATATATGAGCGATCGGATAAAAAAAAAGAAAAGAAACAGAAGTCAGCAAGCAGTCGGCAGTGAGCAGAAGTAGGCGTAGTTTGGTGCAATTGGGATTCATGACTCATAATTAAGATACACCCTAAGAAACCAAAAACCGACGGCTGTTTTGCAATCAAACAGCACAAAGTACATATGTTCAGACAGTGCCACATACAAACAAACAATGCATACATAGATATGTGCTATGTATTTATATAAATACATACATATATGTATGTATGTATGTTTATGCAGATAGATATATACATATGTATACCGTTTACATATGTACATTTGTATGTTATTAGAGCACAGGCGCAGTGAAATATCAATAGTAATAAAAAACTCTCGATGCATATCATAACAAAAATGCACGACTAGAATAAACAATGTTCTCTTGCATCGGAATTAAACCTGTAATGAAATATAAATCGATTATTAATCGGCTTTTTCCTATATTCTGATACAGACAATCAATTAGCCACAATCAATCTACTTTTTCCAATGCAAATCAATGTAATAGTTTTGTGTTTTCTTCCGCAGATTCCAGGTGACCATAGGTTGTTGAAAATATTGCAAAATTGGACAAACCCTTTGCGACTTTGTACGACATAGAGAGGTCGTACCCACAAACAGTATTCGGAAGGAAAGCACCATCAGCGAAGATGGTACTACTTCCAGTACCACGCAACCTCAAAGGTAGATTCCTAACATTGCCGTAGCATTGGTCACAGCTATTTGAAATAGTTCTAATCTTGTGCATACTTGATTCGTAATAGTTAATATGCTTATGGTTAGACTAATATTTTTGCAAATTGATACATATTCATTGAGTTTTTTTACTTTGCAGAAATAACTCAGATATTTCTGGTGAGGAACAAACTGTGCAAGAAGCTAAAATCCAAAAGCCGGGACAGTGTGCTTCTAATAAAACTGCCTCGCCAAGGAAAATCGTTAGTCCGACTTCTAGATTAAGAGGCACCGCACAGAGAAGCAGATATCGTCGAAAGCAGGAATCGGCTCCTGTACACACTAGCAGCACCAGCATTAGCACCAACAGCAACAGCAACGCCAATATTAGCACTCAGTTTCAGTTACATCAAACAGCAGCACCATTAGCATTGGAACCGAAATCAGCCTCGCCAGCATCACATAGTAAAAGTAACGTTTGGAGTCGTTTACTACGTCAGTTCTCAGGTAGCGCTCTAACTGGAAGATCGGTTAGTAGCAACAATAGCTCGAGAGGACAAATCAACGTTGACGAGGCAACCGTTATTAACTCTGATCAAGGTGAGGAATCCGTGAAAGTTAGCGTTGTGGGAGTTGGCCTGGAAGCAAAGGATACTGCCGTTGCGGAACATAATGAGGAAACAATGGATGGTGAATCCCAGCCATCAGATGCAGCCAATAGCCCAAGTTGTCAAAAGGCTTCTGTAGTGTCCTCGGATAACAGCAAAGACAAAGACATGCCAGCCAAGGTTGTTGTGTCCCCGTCCCCCGCTGCTGATGCCAAGCCGAAAAAGATGGAAGGCCGTAAGTCGTCATCTGACACGGGCATAGAGCCGGGTCTGAAACATCAGGTGTCGGGCAGTGGGCCGCAATCGATGACTGGGCCTCTGCCTTTCAAGGCGCCCCACGGCAAAGGAAATAAAGCGGGCAAGGGAGCGGACAATTTTGTGCAGACAATACGTTTTGTGCGTAAAAATGTGGAGCAATCCAACAGAAATGCGAATCCGTTGCAGTTTGAGGAACTGGAAACGGAATTCCCTCGTGATTACGATGACAACATTGAGATGTTGTCGCGGGAGGCGGAGCATTTGGAGGAGCAATTCCGTACGCCTACCCGTTCAAATACCACAGATTCGAGTAATCATCAAGTGGCTGGCATTATTGACAACATCATTACGGAGGCGTCCCGCAGCGTGAAAACCGAAAAGACTCAAGTTGAAGTGCCATCGAAACCTGCCAATAAACAGACAGCTGGTGGGAAGCGCGTAGGCTTCCATGTTGAGGAGAAGCGCGATGGCGAGTTGTTGCACGATGAAGCAAAGATTGAGGATTTGTCCAAGCAGTCGGAACAAGGAGAAGGCATTTCTGGAGACACCACCGTTTCTGGTACAGAAACATCGGTGTCCCAGCAACCATCATCAGCACACGCCGCATCGGCTACCTCATCAGTCACATCCCTGACAAGGGAGCGCAAGAGTGATGAGGATGACGATCCGGTTGCGATGTCGCCATGTGGGCGCTTCTTCAAATACGATAAAGAAGTCGGTCGTGGTTCCTTTAAAACTGTCTATCGCGGCCTGGACACTCTAACCGGAGTGCCGGTTGCCTGGTGCGAATTGTTGGTAATTTCATTAATGATATTGTGATAAATCAATATGTTTACGCCCATATACTAACGCCTCATTTATTTCAGGACAAACAAGTGAAGAAAAGTGAACGCACTAGATTCCGGGAAGAAGCGGATATGTTAAAGAAATTGCAACATCCAAACATTGTGCGATTTTATACATATTGGGAATTTCCAATTGGACGGAAGAAAAACATAGTACTAGTCACCGAGCTAATGTTATCTGGTACTTTAAAGTCGTAAGTGGGCTGATGAATCACTTAAGCTATACAACATTATTGATTGAATTTGTTTGAAGGTATTTAAAACGATTCAAAAAAATACACCCAAAGGTATTGAAGTCATGGTGTCGTCAGATCCTAAAAGGTCTCAACTTCCTGCATACTCGTCAATTTCCTATAATTCATCGTGATTTGAAATGTGATAATATTTTTATAACTGGCACCACTGGTAGTGTTAAAATCGGTGACTTGGGACTGGCAACTTTAAAGAATCGGTCCCACGCTAAATCTGTGATTGGTACACCTGAATTTATGGCACCCGAAATGTACGAGGAGCACTATGATGAATCGGTTGATGTCTACGCCTTTGGCATGTGCATGTTGGAAATGGCCATATCCGAATATCCGTACAGCGAATGCAAAGGCCCCGCCCAGATATACAAGAAGGTGATATCCGGTATTAAACCAGCCGCACTCTCGAAAGTCGAAGATCCCAATGTGCGTGACATCATAGAGCGTTGCATTGAGCTGAGAAAGGAGGATCGGCCCAGATGCAACGAGCTACTGGAGTCTGAATTCTTCGATGAGGACATTGGCATACGTGTGGAGCCCACCGCCTCAGAGCAGTTCCTCTCAGATCCTAGCATTAACATCATTGAGTTTCGTCTGCGATTCATGGATCCTAAGAAGCGTTCTTCTCGACACAAAGAGAACGAAGCCATTCAGTTTGAGTATAACATTCTGCACGATGAGTACGAGCAAATTGCCCAGGACATGATGAAGGAGAAC
This sequence comes from Drosophila mulleri, assembly GCA_035047565.1. Taxonomy (NCBI): domain Eukaryota; kingdom Metazoa; phylum Arthropoda; class Insecta; order Diptera; family Drosophilidae; genus Drosophila; species Drosophila mulleri. The sequence continues at coordinate 1,474,157 of JAWNPK010000049.1, read as the reverse complement.
ATCATATCGGAAGACGACTCGCGTGCAGTCGCTCGCCTCCTGAAAGTGCAAGTAGTTTCGTTGCTTAAAGAGCGTGCTCAGCGCCAAACACAAATCAAGCTACAGAACGAAAAGTCACGACTGGAGAAGCTGGCATTGCAAAAGCTCCGCGAAAGTTTGCCAACCAACGTCGAGGAGGAGGACGACGAGGATGATGAGTCTGAGGACGAAGAGGATGGCGTTAAATGGAATCAGCGACTCAAACTCGAAATGCTAAATACCGACTCAGAAACTAGCTTGGTCACCTCCACAAACAGTACCGATCCACAGAATCTACTCACAAGATCGACCACTTCTATTCAAAACGGCGGAAATCAAATACAGCAACAGCAGCAGCAGCAGCAGTTACCGCAGTCAGTGCCAGGGCAACAGAAGGTGATCGCATCTCCAGCCATTGCGCAGGTGCAGCAACACTCAACGACAGTTCACTACATACAGAACCCTCAGATGGCTTCATATCAGAATCCGACCAACGCCATGCAGGACATTGCGAACGGCCATGGCCAGGTAATATCGCCGACAGGCAATCAACAGCAGCAGCAGCAACAACAACAACAACAACAACAACAGCAGCAGCAAGCAGCTCAGCAGCCAGTGGTACAATTGCAAGCCCCGCAACAGTCAGCACAGGCAGCACAGATGCTACCACAGCAAGTGCAGGTACAACCAGCTGCAGTTGCCCACCCACAACAACAGCAACAGCCTGCCGCTGTCATGCAACAGCAGCAACAGCAACACCTGGCCGAGCAACAGAAGGTACAGCAAATACCATTACAGCAGCAACTGCAGCAACTTATGCAGAATAATGTACCAGCAACTGATTTGGTGCAACATCAGCAACAACAGCAATACTATCAACAGCAGCAACAGGCACAGGCAACACTTCCAATGCATCAAGTGCAAATCTCACAGCAGCAACAGCCATATGCGATGCAACATCCACAGCAACAACAACAGTCGCAAATTCAGCAACAGCCAATGCAGCAGCAAATGCAACCACATACAATTCAGCCGCAACTACCAACATCACAGCAACAGCAAATGCAACAAGCGATGCCGCAACAGCATCAATTGCCACAGCAACCCATTCCAACTCAACCAATACAACAGCAACAGCCAATACAACAGCAGCAGTCAATACAACAGCAGCAGCAAATACAACAGCAGCAGCCAATACAACAGCAGCAGCCCATCCAGCAGCAACCTATACAACAACAGCCCATTCAGCAACAGCCCATTCAACAACAGCCCCTTCAACAACAACCCATACAACAACAACCCATACAACAACAACCCATTCAGCAACAACCTATGCAGCAGCAACCTATGCAGCAGCAACCTATGCAGCAGCAACCAATGCAGCAACAACCTATGCAACAGCAACCCATTCAACAGCCAACAGCAACACAGCAACAGATTATACAGCAACATCACTTACAACAACTGCATCAGCAGCAGCAGCAACAACAACAGTTCGTACAGCAACAACAACAGTTCCTTCCAAATGCATTAGCGCAACCTCATCAAATTCCAATTTCGACAATGCAGCCAGTTGTTGCTGGTGCTGCTCAAATTATGGGGCAACAGCAGCAGCCGACAGCTATACTAATGCAAGGACAGATGCAAGTGCCTCCAGTTATGCACCAGCAGCCTATTCCGACGCCATTTAATCAGCCACAGACAACTCCGCAACAGCACCAGCAACAGCAGCAGCCGCAGCAACAACAGATTGTTCAACCAATTGTCAATGTTGCTGATGTTCAGCAACATCAAGCTCAACAGCTAGTTGCCCAATTACAGCAGCAGCAGCAGCAGTTCCTACAAAATCAGCAACAACAGCAGCAGCCATTGCAGCAGCAGCAGCAGCAGCAGCCATTGCAGCAGCAGATACCTTTAGAGCAGCAGCTGCAACAGCTATTGCACAGTCAGCCACAAGCCCAAATAGTACATCAACCAGCAGCACCACAGCAACAGCAGCAACAACAACAACCACAGCAACTGCAGCAACAGCCACAGCAACTGCAGCAACAGCCACAGCAACTGCAGCAACAGCCACAGCAACAGAAGCAACAACAACAACCACAGCCTGAACAACAACCACACCAGCAGCAGCTGGCAGGTAAACCGATTACCCAACAATCAGCACCTGCAGCACAGGAGCTAACACAGGTTGCTGCGCCAACAAACCTTGATGCTGCAACGGCAAGTGTGGAGCCACAGCAAGCGGCAACAACTGCTGCAGATGCCGATAAGCAACAAAAGCAACAGCAGCAGCAGGCAGCCGCTGGAGCACGTGTGCAAAAGCCGCGTCGCTCGAATCGCAGTGGCAACGAGCGCATACCAAAGCTTAGTGTGACCAGCGTGGACGAAGGCAGCGTCATCAATTGCCACATGGAGAACAAATTGAAGACTATAACATTCAAATTTGACATAGGCGATGTCAATCCCGTTGAGATTGCTAACAAACTGGTAAGAAGTTATTCAGCTGATCGCGGGACATTGCATTTTAAATAGTTTGCCATTCAATATAATTGCAGATAGCACAAGACTTACTCTCGAATTGCCAGAGCACCGTATTTGTGGAAATGATAAACGATATTGTGGAGCAGGTGAAACAGAATCCAAATCAAATTCCTATTCCCACCACTTATCGCCGCAACATTGAGAAGGTACTTTCACTGACAACTAATCCCAGACATAACCTATATATTTTCTGTCCCGATTTTGCTTTAAACATTAAGAGAAAACAAAAGCGTTTCGTCTTGTGTTCGATTTATATGATCTAAAAAATTTATAAGTTCCCCAACTGAAGCTGTGCGGCCCCGGAGTCTCTATTTGGAATATTGATTTGAATGGAGAGTTACTACAACAACCACCTAGTTGTTCGTAACAAGAATGGAATAACGACTATCCTCTCGATATGGCTTCAAAGCATGAACAGAATGTAGAGCGCGTTATAAAAATAAACTAAAACGGTTAATGACTAATTTCTAATACGAGTGGACTCTCGAATCGAAACCGAAATCGAAATACATTTTGAACATGATGTTGATTGTATGTTGTAATCTCTACTACTTATAATAAAACAGGTCCGTCACGCGTCTCTAACTCGACAGCGTTCCACATTTAGAACACATCAAAGACATAGATCTGTAAGTGTTAAGTGCACTGTTAAGGGCTTATATTAATATATATGTATGTAATCTTATATATGTATGTATATCCATATATATATTTATGTACATATATACTTAGTTAAAAATAGGATTTATGATTTATCACAATTCAAACAACAATATGTTTGAGTATTTTAATATTTTTTAATGCTGTTATTTAAGTAAACTATTTTGTTTTAATATTTGTAATAATACTTATTAAAAAAAAAAAAAATAAGCACGCAACAACAAAATATGTCGAAAAATTCTTGAAACAATACTTCTGAAATTATGTACGAAATTAATAAAATGTATTTATGATTTTGTATTTTATGGAAAATCCAATTTACGATAGGAAATTTAATTGTATAATTAAAGAAACCCTTTGGTCAATTGTATTTTTATCAGGACGAAATTATCATGCTCCCCGTTTTTGAAATATCTATTTTGATTTTATAGAATTTTTTAATGCTTACGCGAAAATTACACGAATTTAGCTATAAATCAATATTTATATTTATAAATAAAAAACCCATTGTTAACTTCGGCTTGTCGAAGTTTTAATATCCTTGCAGAAAGATGTTCTCTAACTATTCCGTTTCCGTTAATATTTGTATAAAAATATTTCCATGAATATATATGATTAAATATAGTCAAATCTTCTGCATGGATATACATATAGGAAATTAGCTGAATAGCTGATTAGCTTAATTACTGTCAATAGCTTCAATGCATATAAACAGATGTGTATATATTATTCAACGAAACAATTATTTTAGCGGGATGAAACCGCGAGCGACATCACAAAGATGTTCGAGCCGTCGACCCAAAATTCGGATGTAACGCCCAGTGGAGCTACCGATGGATCGAATATGGAACAATCTGCAGCTGGTGAGACGAGACCACGTGAAGCTTCTGGCCAAAGCAATATGGACATGACAGCAAATACAGCCACTCCACCAACAACCACATCGACCATGTCCTCCTCCTCGACAGCTTCGCGCGATGCGGGCAACAATAGCAATGATGTGACAATTGGCTCTGGTTCAGTCTCACGCAAGACCAGCACCGCCTCGGAGTACACATCGCTGTCTATTGACTACATGCCGGACAATGCCATCACGCCAACAGGCAATGAGCCATTTCAGCCACTGGATGGCGGTCTGGACAAGCCGCAATCTGAGCAGAAGGCACGCAGCCTGGCCATAAGCCGCGTCCAAATGCTGTTGGAGTCAACGAGGAGTGAGGCGAAGCCTAGAAGCTTAAATTTACCATTGAATCGTCAGTTGAAGATTGTGGAAGATTTGAAGCACACCCGCAGCCTGGATGACCTCAGCGAAGTGAACATCACATTCGAGATGCCGCCCAGTAAGGCGGCCAAGCAGGCCAACGAGCTGAATGCAGCCAATGCAGACAAGTCCAAAGAGAGTGGCGTCCAGCTGGGTGCAGTGCAGCCACCAGGTGCGGCCAACACGCTGGAACAGCTGAAAATCGAACTCGAGAACATAACACACGCGCATGCCTTTGCCTCCGCCGTGGTAGCCTCCATCAACAACAGACCCAGCACCTATCAAGCCTCGCCGAACATCGCCTCGATGAAGGCGCTGTCCTCCGCCCAGCAGCAGGCCCAGGCCGAGACAGTGGTTGGTAGTAAAACTCTTGCTATGTGCTTAAACGTTACTGCGTTATTCCATTTGGTTTATCTTTCTTTTTAATTTTTATATAATTTAATACAAAACATATATGTATATGTATTGCGTAGATTTGAGTATTTGTTGTTCTTTTTCTGCATTATAATAATATTGCTTTTCGCTCCACTTTTTTCTTTAATATTAATATTTGTATTTGTGTAAATCTCATTGTTGAAAATTGTATATAACTTAGCATAAACGCAAACTTAACTAATTTCTGCCAAGTAGCTTAGCAAAATTAAAATGCTTTGCTAATGGAGGGTATATAAAATTTAATTTAATTGTTATACAAAGTCGAATATTTACTCAGTTTTTTTTTTAAACATAAAGTCTTTAGGTAAAAACATTCCTTGGACTCAGCAAATGCTTAAAGAAAATATTCACATTTAAGTCATCGTAAACGAGAAAAACTTTCATTCAATTTCATCCTCTTTTTTTTACATATTTTCGTCGCATTTATTTAAAAATATTATATATTTATGCAAAGGAAGGAAAGCATTTAAGACCATCTCAAATGTGGAGTGTTCAGTCCGCACTGGTTAAGGGTATTCGCTTATCATATATATTACTTTATAGTGCTACATGTCCATCGGTTGAAGTAATATTTGTAGTTGTATTTGTTGTTCTTTATGATTTGATTTGTTAATTTATGTACTAACGCTTTTCGTTTTTTGGTCAACTTTAACCGATCTTTGTGTGTTGCGCTTGTTCGTACCTGGTTTCGGGCATTTATTATTAATTTGACTTTAATTTGCTTTTATATTTGAATGTGTAGATCAACAAATCAAACAGCGTGGGAGGTGGCAGTTCGGCGGCTTCGTTTGGCCAGAATACACCCACCGCGGCGCTGAACTCGGCTCGTGGCTCGTCCGTGTACAACTCTCGCCGCACGTCCATCGACAACAGCATGGGCTCTGATATGCAGCTGCCTGCACCGAACCTCAATGTTAACCATGAAGTTGCTGCTGCAACTAGCACTGAGAGCACAGCGAACGCTGAAACCGGCAGTGATAAGAAGTTGGCCAAACAGGAGAGTCTGGATAAGCTAACAAATCCACTAACCGTGACCGGCGATACGAAAAATCCAGGTAATGGAGCTCTCAACCAGAGCTCCATAGCGGATCTAGAGAAAAAATTGGCTGCATTACGCAATGCAGACAACACAGAGGAGGTAGAGGATATCAATATATATTTATTTATTTATTCATTAAATGTGTTTATATATTGCAGTCTAATGCTGCACCAGCTGTGCCAGCCGCCAAGCCCACAGAGGAGCCTGTGGCTAGTGTGAACGCACGCAAGATTTCCCGCTTTAGCGTTAGTCGCGTGCAGGAGCAAAAGACTTCGACAGAGGCAACGGAAGCTCTGCAGCATCAGCTGAAGATTGATCTGCAGGTCGCGGGCCTAGCTGCTGGCCAGGGTCACAACTATAGCGCCAGCAACTCTGTGCAAAATGGCACCGCTGTTAATACACCTACTGAGCTTATTAGTTCGCCCATTCAGAACGTTCCGATGGCCATAAATGGCATTCAGTTAATATATCAACAGCAGAACGCACCGGCAGGCGTTGGTGTGGGTGTGTTGGTGCCCCAAGGAGGTCAAGTTGCTGCTGCGGCACAGCCAACAAATCTGCAAATACAACAGCAGCAACAACAACAACAACAACAACAGCAGCAGCAGCAACAACACATGTATTCAAATATGCCACAGCGTCATCAGCAAATGCCGCAAATGGTGAACGCTGTGCAGCAGCAACAACAAATTCCATTGCAGCAACTGCAACAACAACAACAGCCTCAGCAGCAGGGACAGCAGCCAAATCAACTTTTAGCTCAGCAGCAACAGCAACAGCAGCCGATACTACTGCAACAGCAGCAACAGCAGGCTGCACAGCAGTTCACGTTGCCAACATCACAGCCACAGCAGCAACAGACGCATGCAGCACAGCAGTTTATGCAGGCTCAAGCCAATCAAATGCATCAGCTACCTCCGCTGGTAATGACGATGCCAATGCAACAGCATCAGCTGGCGGGGATGCCGGGTGGCTTGCCAAATCAAATGTCAGCCCCGCATCAGCTGCTACAACAACAACAGCAACAGCAGCAAACATTGCAAATGCAGTCGCATTTGCAACAGCAGCCGCAGCAAACTGTTACATCCATTTACAACCAGCAACAGCAGCCAAATTTCCAAGTGTCGGCTTCTGGTCAGCTGCTGCAACAGGCGCCGCTGGTAGGCCAGCCACAGCAGACAGCGCAACCCATGCAGCATGTGCTTCAGCCGTTATTTAACCCAGCTGTTGCTGAAGGTGAATTTACTATGAAAGCTTATTTATGTACCTTGAGTAATGCAATTATATTTTTATTGCAGTTGCAGAGGAGCCCGTGTCATTGGCCGCCACTCATCCTCACTTGTTGCCGAGCGATATTCAATCGGTAAGGGAATTCATTTGTAGTCGAATCAGCTTAACTACATAATTTGAATCCTTACAGGACATCAAACATAATCTAGACTCATTGGTGAATCAGTTGTGCAATACGCGTTTGGGCACAAATCAGCATCAGCGACTGTTGCTGCTGCGGCAACGACAACTGATTGAGGAGGACGAGCTGCGTCTAAAGCACTATGTGGAATACGAAAAATTTCAAAAGGCACTGCGCCAATGTAAGCCGCATGTTAATAGAAACTCGATCAAAATATATGTTTAAATGTTGCCTTTGTCTCTATAGCTCTAAGCACAAACGCTCCAGCAACTACCGCGTATTATTCACCAGCTGCTGCACCGGTTCAAACCAATTTGACAGCGCCTGCAGCAGCGGCACCGCCAGCAGCATCGTCAACTACCACACCCGCAAGCTCTTCACAAACATAAATATGTAAATCCATTTATTGAGTTGCCGTTGCCGTACCTCGTATTCATGACAAGTCAAACAAACAAAAAATATTGCTGCCCAATTGTTCGGCAACTGCTCTGAATTTTGGCTTTCTGGATTTCGATTTTTGGAAAATATGGATCTAGCGTTAGTTATTAAGTGAAAAGTTGTCGAATCATGAGGGGATTGTCTGTAAATATGTAGTCACACAGTTTTGAGTTGATTTGCCATTGTTTCGCTTATTGTTTTACTTTTGTTTTTGATTTTACCCTAGTTCCCATTCTTTATATATGCAATGCTGTTTCCTCTCATTTGTTTTCTTTTTTTAATCAAAATGAAGTTTTGAATTTAATTTAAGCAAATTGTAAATTTGATTAGCGCTAAAGTGTAAATAAATATTTCAATAATATCATATACACTCATACATCAATATACATACCTATTATTATTATATATATAAATACTATATATTTTAAACCATTCAGTGATTTATGTTTTGCGTAGTTACTAAATAAATAAACTTTTATTGAACTTAAATTGCGAATTCGGGTTTGCTGTTTATAAAAAGCTTTGTTTGTTAAACATGGATAATAGACGTGCTATCATTACGCAAACAATGTCTTAACGCTACCTTTTTTTTGGCTGAAAATAAAGGGAATAGTTTGATCTGACATCCCGTCTTAAAAAACAACAATCTTTTGTCATACATACATGGAAATCATTTATTTGTATATAATAATATAATGCAGACTTAAGCAGCTTTTAATAAGACACATTGGTAAACACAATTGAAGGATGGAAACAAATTAATGGAAAGAAATAATAACAAACAAGTTTTAAAGGAATGGCATTCGATACGCATTTTATGCCTCGACGTCCATGGTGTCTTTGATTTCGTTGCCCCATTCACGTGCCATGATCATAATTTCGTTCATCGATAGCTTGGGGCCAATAAGAGGATTCATTTGGGTCAAATAACAGCACAACCAACTGCATAAAAGATGATAAGAATTATTGGATTAGTCATATTGAAAATATACATACACACACGCAACTATATTAAGTAAGGTGTATGTATGTATGTATGTCTAGGAAGTCTCATGGTCAGTGAGAATAAACTTACAAGAGCCAGCAGGTAACGGCAGTTAGCATAATACAGCATTGTGTCACCCTGTAAATGTAAAATGTAAAGCATCATTATTTATATTATTTCTGATTATATATATGTACTTATAATATCCATGTTGTAACTTACCCTCTGTTAGGGCCACGAGCGAAGAAGGGGCATATAATGCCAATGAACGCCCAAATGACGGTGATAACAACTGGAGGAACGTAAGCATCAACCATTTTTGTACACTTTTATTAACTTAGTTTTAATACTGCAGGTCTGCCGGGCTCAGCAGGTTTATTAATTGAACGGAAAACACAAAATTATAATTAAGTGATCGCGAAGAAGGCACTTTTTCAATCTTATGAATATCACATGACAGCCATGGGACAAAAACATATGTTACCAGGGCTACTAAATGTATGTCTAATAATCTAGTTCATTTTAAAGATGAAGACCATATCGTCAATGTTCCCCAGATGACAGACAACACTAACCAGTGCAGACAATCAAATCAGAATTCAGTAAAAGTTGACATATTTGAAGCACTTGACTGAGAAATATTTTTAAAGTATTTTATTTTTGGCATTGCAATGGGAAATAAACAATAAATTTAATGTACTTTTAGTTATTGTGTTAACATAAATATATGAAATATCATAGGTGCCATAAGTTGTAAAAAATCGATAATACTCGATTTATTCAAGTATTCAAACATCACTGTGCAGTCAGCTAGGTATTACAGTTCAGTGGCAAAGTGACAAGCAAAAATACAAAATGGTCCTAGAAAGTACTATGATATGGTAAATAAATGTTTTTAAATAAAGAAATGGTAGCACTGATTTCAATTTAAATTCTTTATCAACTAGTTTTGACAACAGTGATTACCAACGCAATGGTGACTACTTTCCCACCCGTTTAAATGTACAGAAAGACGGCATCAATCTCGTCTGTCTAACCAAGCTGAGATCCAACCCCGAGAATAATGTTGGTCTGATGACCCTTTCAAAGTGCGCAGGAACATCTATATACATATGTCTTTCTTTGAGTAAATTAACATTTATTTTTTTTCTAGCACCGTTGAAGTGCTGGCTACACTAACGAGCGATGTGGGTCGAATATTCTCGAAGATGCATTTGATCCAGCCGAAGGGTGAAATAAATCTTCTAACTGGAATTCGCATTGCCCATTTGGTGTTGAAGCATCGCCAAGGCAAAAATCATAAAATGCGCATCGTTGTTTTTGTTGGTTCGCCAATCAGCAACGAAGAAGGAGAACTCGTTAAGCAAGCCAAGCGTCTAAAGAAGGAGAAGGTAAACGTCGATATTGTCAGCTTTGGGGATCATGGAAACAATATTGAAATATTGACGGCTTTTATTAATGCTCTGAACGGCAAAGATGGAACTGGCTCCCATTTAGTTAGCGTTCCTAGAGGGTCCGCTCTGTCCGATGCCTTATTGTCATCGCCCATCATACAAGGCGAGGATGGCATGGGTGCAGCTGGATTGGGCGGCGCTGTTTTCGAATTTGGTGTCGATCCCAATGAGGATCCAGAACTGGCTCTCGCTTTGCGTGTCTCCATGGAGGAGCAGCGCCAACGGCAAGAAAGTGAGCAGCGCCGTGCTGATAGCACTGGGGGTGCTGAGGCTGCACCTCCATCGATTGCAACTAGTGGAGAGAGTGGTACAGAGAGAGGCCCAGCCGTAACTCTTCCCAATTCCAACTCAGAGGAAGCCATGTTACAACGTGCATTGGCTTTGTCTACTGAAACACCAGAGGATAATTTGCCTGACTTCGCCAACATGACCGAAGAAGAGCAAATCGCTTTTGCCATGCAAATGTCCATGCAGGATGCAGCTGATGATACCGTGACCCAGCAAGCCAAACGTCCCAAAACAGAGGATGCCGCTGCACCAATGGATGTCGATGAGGACTATTCAGAAGTGATTGGGGATCCAGCATTCTTGCAGAGCGTTCTTGAAAATCTCCCTGGAGTTGATCCCCAATCGGAAGCAGTGCGTGACGCTGTTGGCTCTCTCAATAAGGATAAAGACAAGAAGACCGATGGCAAGGATGAGCAAAAGAAATAAACTACAATTATATATTTTTAAATTTGCATTAAAAAGAAATCATAAGTGAACTATTATCTCTTAATATATTATGCAAATTATGTTCGTACTTCTAATAAAATAACACATATTATCACAGGGAACATCGTTGTTTGTTATAGAAACCTCTGTGCATACGCATATCCTCGGTGGCCAATAAAAACAACATTCGATTTAGCGCTTTTTGTAGTAGTTTTTACATTATATTTTTCAATCTACATTTATAAGCAACATTAATAGTATTAAAGCGTGCCTGCTGTGCCGGATTTACTTGCCACCCTTGTAGTCACGGATGTGGTAGAGCACCCAACCGGGAATGAACAAGGAGGCGACGCACATGCCACCACCGAGAATCACTTTCTCCTGTAATTAATCAAAATGTTTGCATAGTATATTGATTATAGGACTTCAAAATACTCTCGAATATGTTTACGTAACCCATCGAAAAACTTTGAATTACTCACCGCTGTGGAGACGTGATTTGTTGGTGGTCCAGAGATGACAGATTGGCAGCGCCTTTGCATAGCTCCACGAATCGCGGGCACCAAAAGTTTAGCAGCACTATTTTGGAACATTTTTAATGTGCAAATCCTCTTTTTCCTTCGAAAACGATGCTGGTAATAAGTAGTGATGGCACGATTAATCATATGATACGCAATAATCGATTATTTTGTTTCAATTCACGATTTAATTGTATCGCAAAATGGGTTTTGAATAATCGAGATAATCGATGATTTGCTCAAAAAATCGCATCGCTGTAAGCAACATTGGCGCGCAAAAGTTAGTGGCGAAGCGTCATTATGGCACCAAAACTAAGTAAAGTGTGGAGATTTTATTCAAAATTAAATGACACGGATGTGAATTGCCAATTGTGCCAAAAACAATTGAAGTATTGTAAAAATACAACCAGATATAAATGAAAGTTTAGGAAGCACTAGTGACGGCTCATCTATTAGCGAAGTTGAGTTCGATTTATGGACCCACCACAAGACACTGGCCCACAAAACCAGTAAGAAAGACGGTAACCATTTTCAAATTCAAGACGAGCTCAGTCTTTTTTTAAATGCTCCTGTTTTTGATTTGAAGCGTAATGTCGCCAACGCCTGGGAGGAGATGCGTACTGCATACCCTAAGCTATATGTTATAGCTTGTCGGTATTGTTTCTTAATAGGCACTTCGGTACCAGCGGAACGTCTTTTTTCCAAGGCGGGTGCCACATTAACCGAAAAAAGGAACAGGTTAACAACAGAGCACCTTTCACAACTACTATTTCTTAACTCAATTTTAAATAAATAAACATTTATGTATATTCTTTACTGTTCTTGTTGCTATTATTGCTTCTAAAAGGAGTTCATAAAAAAAAATAAAAAAATAATAAGCGCATTAAAAAAAATCATTTGATTAATCGATTTTTTCATTTTTCAGCGGTTAATTGCAATTAATCGTTAAAGCACCTAAAATAAATCATATGATTAAATAATCGAACAATGAATTTTTTTTGCCATCACTAGTAATAAGTGCTCGATAGAGATGATAATACTACATCGATAGCAAGTTTATGGACGATGTTAGTAAAAATCGATAGTTCCGAAAGTGCCCGTACTCAGCCATAAAGACAACAAAATACCAAGCCTCAATTTATAAATTATACTAAATTTATATGACATTTTTTATTTGCTAAAAGAAGTAATAATAAATGTTGTCCTTTTTGAGACAGCTTACCAATTTATTAATTTTTAATTAACTCAATATTACAAATCATGTTAGAGATACTTAATATAAATATTCTGTAGAAATGTAACGGTTAAAATAAAGATTATTGAATAGAAAGTGGCACTGTTTAGATACATACATATGTATATTGCATAGCTCGCAAATAACTGTCGACCGTTTCTCGTTGTCTTCAAATATGTGTCTTTTTCTGACTCTTTACGAAAAGACTCAGCGAGTAACCGTTTTTTCGGTTCTTAAATGAGCTCGCTCGCGCTCGGAGCGAAACCGTTTTTTTCTATTTCGTTTTGTTCTGGTTGTTCCAAGACCGTTTCGTCGTGTTCAATGAAGCAAACGGTCTTTTGCGTATGTATTGGTATACATTCACACGCATAGGCAAGAAAACCACTAAGCGTCTGTTCTCGGCATTTTTGGACGATCTTCAGACAGTGTCAGAAAGCAAAAAAGACCCTGTTTCTGCAAAACTTGGCAGAATTTATGCTGACATCGAAAACTTCGACGTTACATAAGGTCGCTTGCCATTAAATTCAAATATATTGGATTTTTTTAATGACTTGCAGCTTAAGTTACCTCATATAAGTGCACTAGCGCAAGTTGTGTTGGCCACACCTGCAACGCAAGTTTCCGTCGAACGGGCATTCTCAGCCCTACACTTTAGTGACTTTATATTAAGTGAACGCAGAAGTTCGATTAGTGCAGAAAATCTGAACGCCTTACTTATTATTAAGCTTAACACATAGTATATAAGAAATATTAAAAAAATATATGTATATATGAGTGACATGAAAAAAAATGTTTGAAAATAAATTGAAATTGTTTTGTTAAAAAAATTATATTATTTCTTTTTCACAACTACGCAAATAAATGTAAAGACCGTTTGCGTTGAGTTTTTCGGTCAAACGGTCTTTTGCTGAGTCTCATTGTGCGAGCGCTTTTCGTTTCGCTCTTTACGCACTGCTCATTAAAAGACCGAAATACAAAGAGCTCAATGAAAACAGCTCAACAGAAAACATAAATGAAGACAGCAAGAGTCTCTTGCTCAGAGCGAGAGCGAGAGAGAACGAACTTTTTCGGTTGTGCTCGCAACGAGAGCGCAAGAAAAAAAACGGTCGACAGTTATTTGCGAGCTATGGTATATTGGGATAATATTTGATATTTTCATTCACTATTAAATATAAATGTATAATGTTTGGTTTATGAACAATTTCTCATATTGATTGTTTATATAGCATTTGAATTTCATTGTAAATATGATTAATCGCATTGTTTTAAACAGATGAGATAATTTTCTAATTGTTCAGATGAGATAGTTTAAGTAATTGATATTTTAACAGTAGGTTAATATATATTCCTTCTGATTCAACATAATTAGTTGACTTAAATATTCAAATTTCTGCAACGATAACCTCTAGTCTTTAAATATAATTACATATTATTTGATTACAATCTACACTTTCACACCAATACACATTGGACATAAGTTTGAAGTGGCATTCACTTTAAGTTTATCATTTAGCAACAACAATTAGTTCAATAGTTAAGGCCAAATAATTTGGAGCCAGTTACTTGTTACATATTTTTTATTAATACACATGCATACATACATCGACTTTTCTTTATAAGGCTAAGCGCTCCAATTTTCAATAATGGTGTCTGCTGAGTTAGGTTATATATAGATTATTCATTTAGATGATTTATATATATCCATGTTATTTTCCTTTGAATCTTTGTTTATATTGTTAATTGAAGAAAATAAAGATGTTTTGTGAGAGTTTTTTTTTTTTGTGTGGAGTTAATGTTATTCGGAATGATAAATAATAGTCAACAATAATTTTCTTCTATTAATTTTCGCTTTGGAATATGTCAACTTAATAATTTATTTTGTGGTTAATTTATTTAAATTGGTTTTTGTTTTTTTTTTTCTTTTATATATATAACAGTTGATAACATAACATAAAATATCTTAAGTATATATGTGGGTTTTTCCTTTTTGCAAAGATCATTATAATCAAATAAATAAAAATAGAATATAGAATATGTTGAGATTACAAAGAATGTTTGCTTCATTATTCGAATTATATATAATATAATAATCTAATTAGGTAATAAGTAGTTCTTGTAACAATACAAACAATAGAATCGGTAGACAAAAACAATATTACATTTCAATTTCTTTTCTGTTTTGTTTTCCATATGTCTAAATACATGTATGTTTTTATGTGCATGAGCATCTGAATATATTCCTGTGTGCGCATCTATCTTATTTTTAAGTAATCTTTAGAGGACAGTAAGTGGAAAACATCATAAAAAACTCGCTTATTTTTTATGTTTACAATTCAGTCTGAAAGGCATAGTTGTGTATACACATTTTTATATCACCTATGTTGAATAATTAACTGTTTAATGTATCCTGCTTTTTGTTTTATTTTTAAAATATTTTTCTTTTTGTATTTTTAGGTTTTTGTTTTTCTTTTTTTTTTAATAAGTGATTTACAATATTAATTGCTTAAATTTAGTTTTAACCGCATATTTTGGTTTTGTTTTTCATTTCTTTACAATTTAGTTGTTCTTTGCGTTTTGCGGAAACTTTTCTGTTGATTTCGTTGCATTAAGTTGGGCAAAAAATATATATATATTTATTCCGTATGTAAACAAAAATTTGGTACTTAAATGATCTCTTACTTCTAATTACACATTCGATTTTTTCATGCAGTAATATTTATATATATAGATATATACATATACATATTTATATACATATATATATATAGATATATATCTATATCAGCATTATATGGTTATGAAACTTTTGCTTCTTTTGTTATTTAACTTTTAGTTATGCATATGTTACTCATAGTTGCTCCGCTAATATTATTATTTATTGTTCCTCACGAGAGAAAAGCTTATTCTTATTCTTCATCCGTGTAATCAGAACTTTCGCTAATATCACTTGAAAGCACGTCCAGCCAATGATAATCGCGCCGATCGACGTATTCCCAGAGATAAATCTACGAGAAACGGGAATTAAGAACAAATATATATATATATATATATATATATATATATATATATATATATATATATATATATATATGTATATATAAATATATATATATATATATATATATGTATTTGCATTGTAAAACAGGAACGATAAACCAAATTTAATAAATATTCAAAATTATATACTTATTATATAATTGTAGATATTTTGATATACTTACATCGAGTAAATCTATTAGTTGATTTTGGCTATGCAATTTACGAGCTCGCTTTGGCAAACCAACATCCACAATATCACCGTTGGCTAGAGCGTGCTTATAGAAACACTTGTTGCCAAAAGGACATTTCCCTTCGCCTTTCTTGAAATATTTGCAATCCTTGGCACCGAGGGCCGCGCGATAATCATTAAGCAGCTTGTCCTTTTCCTCTTTAGTTTCAACCCAATAAGCGCTGGGACAAACAAAGTCAGAACAAACACGACATTCGGGGCAAGCTCTGAAATTTAGAGTGCAATATATGTAAGTGTTTTAAATAAAAATAAATCGCTAGCATTCAAACAGCTAATCTTACCGCGTAATTTTATGCTCAAACTGTTTAGCTTGTCGCCATGTACGGATGCACTCCAAGCAAAAGATATGATTACAGTTGGGTAGAATTCCAAAACGTTTCTCTCGACCAGCCTTTTCCATTATGGTATCGAAGCAGATGCCGCACGTTTTATCCTTTGACTGGGCAATCGCAAATGACAATTCCATTGCCTGTTCGTGCTGTTGCAAGCATTCACGTTTATGTTTCTTGCGTTGAGCTTGGTCCGTAGGATGCAGGCAATATTGATCGCACATCTCGCATAGTTCCATATGTATGCGATAGGGACAATACTCGCCATATGGGCATGGGCTCTCGTATGGACAAACTTCCTCCAAAGAGTTCGGCTCACCATGCTTGAAGACAAAGTCCATGTCATTCGTGGGAGGACCACCGACAATCTCCGCATATGAGATTCCACTTTGCACAACGGCACTGCTAGTAACCACAGCCGCAGCCGCAGCTTCGTCTTCAAGATGAGGATCCTTTAGGCATTGGAAGCTTTTCTGGCCAGGCACAAAGATCGGCGCATTTGCCCAATTGCGTCGACTGGTGCTAGGAAATACATCAGCATCAGCATCCATATCCGCATCGGCATCGGTGTTTGAATTTGTGTTGCGGGCACGCTGCTCACCTTCAGGTTGGCCTAGCGTTAAATCATGAGAGAAGCGACAAAGGTCACCGAATCGACAAATGCCTCGTAAATAATATCGGCATATCGCTTGGCTTCGTCCAGGCAAATTGTTTAAAACGGGAGCTTCTGCGACGCTGGCGGAACTCATTTTGCGCTTGCAAAAGTTTGTACAGATGATCTGACCAAACTAGACGTTCTGACCTGAAACGCTCACAAATATGATTATATCCTCGATAAGCTCGACCTATCGATATACATGCGTACATGTGTGTTCAAGTGTCTACATATGTATGTATATATATATGTAGAGCAAACACAATTAAGATGTCGCAATAACTCCTCTCTTTTTGCGTTTTACAAAACTTGATTTTTAATATGTACAATATACACATATACATACATACATATGCATAAATATATAAAGACAAAGCTCTACAAATTTAATAAATATTTCAATACACAAACATATGTAAACGTTTTTTCTCTGGACATAAATATGTATATTTATAAATGTATATATACATATTTAGATACGTATATGGATATGTACGTAAGTGTCTACTTCTGAATAAAAATGTACATGAAACTTTCTGTTCTATTTCAAATCAAGTACGACTATACTTTGGCAGCCTTGCGTAGAATATTTGACTTTTAGCTATTATTGTAACTGTTACTAGGTTGATTAAATAAGAACACTTTATTTTCTTACGTTTTTTTGTTTTTTGTTGCAAATTGATGCTCACAAAATTTTAACTAAGGATGGGGCTAAAAAAAGTGGGATATCGACAGATTCTGATAAATTAAATTCGATTTTTTGTTCTTTTGCGATAGCTAGGCTAGATGCTTGACAATATTTCAAAAGTATGTCTGAAAATTAAAATAAAATTATTTAACTTACTTTTCTTTCTGTATGCATAATGTTTTCATTAAAATTTACTAAAATTGAGAAAATATAAATATCGTCAAAGTGTTTATCGATATAACGACAATCGTCAATTCCGAGCCAGCTGATTGGACAAATTTATGTTTTGTTAATATGGTGCTACGAAATATGATAAACAAAACACATTTGAATTAAAATGTCTAGTGAAAATAGGAAAAACTATGTTTGCGTCAGCTGTGGCCATCCGGCACGCGAATTGATTAAAAAATACAGTAATACTGTTAAGCCGACCCACTGTGTAAGTGTGCTTTGCACTAACAAAACATTTATTCTGACATACATATACATTTGCATTTATTAGGACAAATGTAATCAGATAACTGATAAATACATAGAAGTCGAAGAATTCATTATCTTGATAGATGCTTTACTTCTTGTTTCCGCCGCATTTCGACACATGATTTGCAATGGTAACTTTAAGGTAAAGTCGTCGGTATTTTAAAGCATTACTTAGATGAAATACTTAATACTTAAATAAAATAACTTTTGTAGCTGTATTGGAAGATTACACTCGTGGTCCTCTTATTGGAGTCATTTGCTTTGTGTAGACAGAAGCGGGGAGATGGATCTAATACTGCACTACATGAAAAGGGATTTTACATGTGCACACTGCAAAATATTGGTGGTAGGATATACATATTTTAATATTTACTGTTACTAAAATATGTTTACATATATTGACCATTTACAGAATACCTTTTAATTACGCTGCTGCTATTTTTTATTACTGCTCTTCTCAATATTCGACAGTTGGTTAAAATTGGATTAGCATCTGTTACATTGATTATTTTGAAAGTAGTGGCTATTTCCAATTTTTCAAAGTTCTTCTTGCTACCCATATTGGTCTGGCGTAATAATACAACCGATTTTGGACGGAATCTGCACTATATGTTGGTCACAGGGCATCATCTTTGCTCATTAATAATGGCTTATAATGTAGTTGGTATTAGCAATAGCCATCTACGCTGGCTGACAATAATTTTGGTCATTTGTGCCTTTGCTACGAAAGAGTATGTTCGGTATTTGGCAGCATTTAAGATAGAATTGTATTTATCATAATAATACTAGTTGTAGACATGTCGGTTAGATATTTCAATGACTGAAGTCTGTGTTTCATGAATTAAATAAATCAGTACCTTAAACTAACTATTCAGTATATATAGTATTTAAGAATTACCACTGGTCTCTCTTGATTAGTTTTATCGATTCTACAGCCCTGGTACTTGCACTAATCGACCGAGCTCTGTCAATGTCGCATGCAGATTTTATGAGAATTCTAAAATGCTTATTTTGCTTATTTTCATTATAAAAAATTAAAAATAAATCTTGCGAAATCATTACTATTATCATAATATGAATAATTTCAATCTAATGACAAATATCGCGAAGTAAATCAAAATCTACGCATATTTTTAAGCACGTAATGGGTGTTCTAATGATCTAAAAAGAAAGCAAACGTGTTATTTAATAATGTAAGACGGAACACAACAAGTGAGTGATTGTATTACAAATAACTTTTAAGCACAAAAAGAAAAAACGAACATAAAGTGAAGTGCAGCAGTAAAATAAAATATAGGTAAGTCTATAGAACAAATAAAATGACCCTCATACATACATAAAAATACATGTATATCTATATATGTACATGGGACATTGTGCGTGTATTAACATACACATGTAAGTTATGCTACATTGTCGCCGCAAGCAAAATTGTGTTTTAACCTATCGACGTAAATAATTTGTTTTGCACATTTTAAAAAAATTTAGTCTATGTATGTTGTGTACTTAATAAATGAGAAACTCTGATTTTAAGTTGCATTATATATGAATATGACAGCTCATTCATGTTAGCAATGTGACCGGTTAAATATAGTATTTTTTTTAATAATTTAAGATATCTGATATTTTCTATTTAAATAAAAAAGTTTTCTATGCGTTTCACTATTGGAGCAATGTTGTAAAAGCTAACTAATAGTTGCTTCTTAATTTGTACAACACTTGAAGTCAAAACCGTTGGTAAAATATCTATATATCAGTTTTTACTTAATTATAGTTAATTTATTTACATTCACTTATTTTTGCATTTTCAAACTAAAAAGCAAACATTCAATGTAGATAATATGATATGCATTATTAAAATATACAATTATGGTATTTTATACGTCACCTAGATTGGTCACACATAAAATATAACCTTAAAAATGGCAAGTGACAAATTTCTTTTTTGTTCATTTTAAGCGACTAAAACGTTATCGACGATAAAGTCTATTTTCGGGAGTGCATCCTCTATAAGCACTCCATCTGATATTTGCTGTTATGATAAATATTGGAGTCGACTTAAAGAAGCTTTGATGTTTCTGCTCTCACATATGCAACGATGTAAATATTATAAGCAAAAAGTGAAAATTACAAATCAACAGACCAACCGACCGACAACCGCATTGATACACACATATGTACATAATTGTACATACATTTATTAATATAACTCCGAAAGGCAAAGATCACGTAGAGTGTCAACTCAAATGTCAGCTACATCGGTTGTGTTTGCGAGTTTTGTTGTAAAACTCTGCACTAAGTACTCAAAATCGCGAAGGACGGAGCTCAACCTTAATAAGTGAATAGAGTGAAATAAACAAAAAATTGGGAATTTGGATAAGTACAGATCGGAACACATTTATATATATATTTATATATATATATATATAAGCAAGCGTGGAAAATGCATTCGTCGTCTGCGGCGTCGAGTGCGCTAGTGGAATATTCCGACGTTAGTTCGGAGGATTTCTCCGATCCTGAAACTGGAGAAATCGACTCGGATGCTGTATTAGCTGGCCGAGGAACAACAATATTAAACGCTTCTAATCGAAACCCGGAAAATCAGATAAGAAAGCAGAATTGTGATGCAGTTTTGCGCATTACCAAGAACAATGACTTCAGGTAATAATTAATAAGAAGATGTGAATTTAATTACAATCTGTCATCTTGTAGGAAAAGACGTAATGAGGAGAGCGAGGATATGGGCTCGATTCTTGCAGTTGGTTCAAGATCACGCCAAGTTTCAGTTGTTGCCAGCAGTGGTAGTAGGGTAAGCATCGGCTCTGTCACTGAGAAACAGAATCATCATCATCGCAGCGAAGTCAGTCTGACGCCAGCCAAGAGCTCAAAGGAGGAACAATGGGATCGGGAACTCTACATGTCTAGCGATACGATAGACACCGATGAGCTGGAGGCGGAAATGAAACGGCAGAAGCGTAAAAAGCTGAAGAAGGACAAGCATAAGCACAAATCAAAAAAGAAGTCCAAGAAGCGCAAGAAGAAACGAGCGAAGTCATACTCAAGCATAGATTCCCTATCGGACAGCAATCTCAATTCGTTGCTGGATAGGCATAACCGCTACACGCCGCCAACGGCACCGAATCGAGCCAAAAGTGCCGAACGTACAGTTAGCGCCTCTGTGCCTTCGTACACGCCTCACAAAGACAGTCAAAGCAGTCCCATATCAGTGGGCACTCCGCCTGCCAGACGTCCCAATAGTAGTAATAACGCCTACTATGGCGAAGTAACCGCTGCTCCAAGCACTCCCTTAGGCAGCAGCCTACAGGTGACGGTAACGAACAAAACCACCAACAGTCGACATCGATCCCCACAGATACGTTCCGGAGGTGGAGTTGGTGGCAGCAGTAGCAGCCAGCGCTATGCCACTTCTCCGCGCACTCCACCACAGTTGCTTAGCCACTCGCATCCAGGCACTGGAGGTGGCGCTGGGGCTAGTGGCGGAAGCAGCGCACGTGACTCGCGCAGCTCTCGTTATGTACAAAGTCCTTTGAAAGATGATCATAGATCAAGCAACGCGTATGCATCTCGCTATTCAGGCGGATCTGTTGGTGGACAGGGCAGCAGTCTGGATGCAAGAAAGTTGAAACGCATCTCACCAGGTAAGCGAATATAAGTGAAGCGCATGGTAATTTTTGGAACTTAGTTTACTTTTAATCAGAGAGACTACTAACTCTATTGTTTTACAGAGCTGGATCGCTATCACCATCAACCGAGTACGCCGCCCCACAAGCGACGAAAGTATAGCGATGGACGAGATGCATCTATGTCTTCGTCTATGGTCCCATATGAGCACGGCAGGCACCATGCTGTTAAATATGAACGATACAGCAGAGATAGATATTCGCGGAGGGTGTCCAGGTAGGCAATTGTGTACTCATTCTAATGCAGCATATACTAAGCAATTACTATGATTAGGAGTCCTAGTGTTCATCGCCTGTCACGCAGTCGACTCTCACCTGGCGGAGGAGGCAACGGATCGGGTAACAGTAGCATGTATCGTCAACGAAGTAATAGTCGACATAATCACAGCAAATATGGCGCTCCTCATTCACCTTCGCCACCACTACCAACGAGGACGTCTTCCAAGCGAGGCTCGGGCAGTGGCATGGGCATCTCCAATGACCGCTACTCTTCGCGTTCTCCACGACAAAGTTCGCGTTATTACGAGTCATCGCCACCGTCACCAGTGGGCGCCTCGACCTCACATCACCATCGACGTTCGCCTAGGGGTCATCAGCATCATCGCAACAGTAGTCGTAAACGCTCTCCTAGCTCAGGCAGCAGTCGTAGCTCAGGGTCGTGCTCTCGTTCGCCAGCATCGCGTGATCTTAAGTACAAGCGCGAGAAATATATAAAAAAGATAAGCGAAACTAGCTTGTTTGCTGAGCTGGTTAAGGATCGGCATAAGCGGGAAAAAGCTCTTAAAGAGATCATCGAGCGAAATGAAGAGAACAGCAACAGCAACGGTGCTTTGACTATCAACGAAAACAGTTCCTCGGTAGATGGCAATACGCCCAACGTTGCGGACAACCGATCAGCATCGTATATGACAGTTCAATCCTCCGCTGGTGCAACGCCAAACGGAATTGCTAGCAGCGGTGGCGGTGGTGGTGCTAAGCCTGATTTGGACCTGAACAACATTCCAATGCCAAACAAAGATACGGAGGCATTAAAGCTGAATTCGACTGTCGGAGATGTTACAGATGCGTCTCCAGCAATAGCCTCGCTGACCTTTAAAATGAATGCCAATCAAAAACCGAAGAGTCTTACGGCCTTACCTATGCCACCGGGCATGACTGTAGCCGATTTAGAGAACGCGCCAACGCCATCTCCTCCAGATGTAGGCAAGCAAGCGACGCCGAAATCAACAAAGAAGTTTTCCCCAGACGAGAAAAATCTAAACACCAACCTCAATGCCAATGTCAATAAAAGCCTTTTGAACCTGCCAATGCCGCCCGTTATACCGGGCAGCGAGGAGTTAAGTGGAGACGATGATGTCATCGACAGTCCCGAGGACTTTGATACACCCAGTGGCAATAGCAACAGCTTAAATGCGAATGCCAGTGCAAATACATCACATGCTGTCGCCCGGCGACGACCAGTAATACTAAATCGGCGGGACTCGCGAAACAATGTCAGGGATTGGGGCGAACGATGTGTGGATGTGTTCGAAGTGATTGCACAGATTGGCGAGGGTACATACGGACAGGTAATATCGAAAACCAACATTTCTTTAATTCTATATAAATTTAATTCGATTTTGACTTCCGTTTCAGGTGTACAAAGCACGCGATCATCATACCAATGATATGGTAGCATTGAAAAAGGTGCGATTGGAACACGAAAAGGAAGGTTTTCCCATAACGGCTGTGCGCGAAATCAAAATATTAAGACAACTCAATCATCGCAATATTGTGAACCTCCATGAAATAGTAACGGACAAACAAGACGCAGTTGAGTTTCGCAAGGACAAGGGTTCATTCTATCTGGTATTTGAGTACATGGATCACGATCTCATGGGCCTTCTAGAATCGGGCATGGTTGACTTTAATGAGGAGAACAATGCAAGCATTATGAAACAGCTATTGGATGGCCTCAATTACTGTCACAAAAAGAATTTTCTACATCGAGACATCAAGTGCTCCAACATTTTGATGAACAATAAGTATGATTATAAATTGGTCGTCTTTAATCTCACTATTTTATATTATGATTATTCGTATTTTAGGGGTAAAGTCAAGTTGGCAGATTTTGGATTGGCCCGTTTGTACAATGCTGAGGACCGCGAACGTCCGTATACGAACAAAGTAATAACACTATGGTATCGACCGCCGGAGCTGCTGCTTGGCGAGGAACGTTATGGACCATCAATAGACGTGTGGTCATGTGGCTGCATATTGGGCGAACTGTTCCTGAAACGCCCGCTATTTCAGGCAAATGCAGAAATGGCTCAACTGGAGACAATATCCAAAATATGTGGTTCACCGGTTCCCGCCGTTTGGCCAAATGTAATTAAGCTGCCACTCTTTCACACGCTTAAACAAAAGAAGACGCATCGTCGACGTTTGCGTGAAGATTTTGAGTTTATGCCAACATCTGCGCTTGATCTGCTTGATAAAATGCTTGACCTAGATCCGGACAAACGCATTACTGCGGAAGATGCACTCAGATCACCTTGGCTGAAGAACATCAATCCTGATGAGTGAGTAATTCGCTATATATTGAGCACAGAATGAAATTATTTCAATTTGTAACTTAACAGAATGCCAACACCACAATTGCCTACATGGCAAGATTGTCATGAGCTTTGGAGCAAGAAGCGGCGTCGCCAGCTGCGCGAACAGCAAGAGTCGCTGCCACCAGGTGTCATTTGCTCAGCTAAGTATCAGCAGCACGGCGCTGCGATGGTAGGGGATGCCTAGCATTTACTCTATGCTTCATACTACAATGAAGAAGAGGAAGACTATAAACAGCGAGAGGAGGTGGAGTGTGCCTGGTGGCAAAGTTAATACCATCTAAAATTATAATCAATTATAAATAGTTGGCAGGGAGACTCGCAGGCAGCTCGGGTTGACATGCTCTACCAAAGCACTCTATTCTTTAAGTCGTCTCTTAAACAAAAATAATTTAAGACTATATTTAAATAGTGATGAATTGCTAAAAAAAAAGAAATCAACAACAGAAAACAAATGAGCATTTCGAATTGACCGGTGTGTAATATTGTAATATGTATATACTATATGCAATCAAATAACCCATTGCAAACTAAATTGTTTATAATTTTTCTAATGCTTAGTATAATATCTTAAATACATATTGGCAATAAACAATGAGCATAAAAAATAACACTATCAATCAATGTGTAAGTCAAGATTTTTTTTGGTTCACATTGACTTTTATTCTGTTACAAAATTTAACTATTTCAAAAATATTTTAGTTAACAAACAAATTGGAGAGCAACGCGAAGCTTTGAAGCAGTTAAAGGTTAGCATTCTACCAATAAATAAATTGTTATATATCTATCATTTATACACACATATAATTATATATATAATAATTATAATTACATAACGCTATTAATAAGTTAGTAATAATAGTATTAATTAGTTTAAACAACATACTCATGTTGTCCATATAAAGCTATAAAAGATTATTTTGTTAGGTATTTAAATAAAATTGTAAAGTTAATGATGAATTTATCAAGTAATTGTGTACGAAAAATAACAACCAACAAAAATCACCCATACAGATATTTTAAAAAGCTTATATTTTTTAATATATAAACAAAGCCGGATAAGAATAAATATATGTATGTGTATAACAAATTAACTATAAAATAAAGAAAATCTGTGTGAGACTGAAGAAAATTGATCACAAAAAATTTGTGCAATTGAATTATGAAAATTTGTAAAAATTATATGGTCCGAAAATCCAAATAATACGCACCCTTTTCTCAAAAAAAAAATCCAAATCTAATATATGAATTTGGTTTCCAAGTCATATTTAAACACAAACACAAATACATTGTTCTGTAAAGCCGTTAACACAATATAAATATACACAAAATGCATTATTTAAAACAATGAGTACGAAATCGATTTAAAATATAATAATTCTACTTTTTTTGTTTAATAAATATCAGAATTGAACGTTGGGAAAATAATGCTGTGGATTAAAAAGTACTATTTAATCAGTGCTACAGTTCTGTATTTAAATGGTTAATGGGTCTAAATAAAGTTGCCTAATGTTACAAAATTATTCATTTTTTAAATATTATTTTAAGAGTAGACAAAGAGATTTATATAAATTGTATATCATTTTTATTAAAATTAATAATTGCTTAATCCCCTTTTAGCTGCAATTTTAGTTCATTTTTTATATCCACAGGACTTCATCTACTCCGTTTTTAATCGTAAACCGATATCGGATGACAAATGTATATGATCTAAATTTCATTAATATCGATAACAACAAGTCAGTGTGCCAATTGCAGTGTGTACTGCATAAATATATCTTTGGTATTTCTCAACACTAGCAAATTGGCGTTCTTCTTTTTAAATGTGTTTGGCTTGTTTTTGTTTATTTATGAGAATAAGAATAAAAAGTGAATGTAAATCAAAGTAAACTATGCTACCATATCGAAATTTTGGAGAAACCATCGATGTAATTTAATGAACATATACAATTTGATGGTGCATAACGCAATTTTAATGAATATTTGTGTTTATAGGAATATGAAGTACAGCACCTGCTTGGTAAAGGTGGCTTCGCCTGTGTTTACAAGGCAAAATGCCTGCGCACCCATCAAAATGTGGCCATTAAAATGGTAAATGCATAACATGTACATCATGACATGAAAATTTCTATTAATTTGTAATTAAATGTGGACAGATTGACAAGAAGCTCATACAGGGCTCAGGCTTATCGAATCGCGTTAGACAAGAAGTCGATATACATTCCAGGCTGAAGCATCCGTCGGTGTTGCAGCTGTACACGTTTTTCCAGGACGCCAACTATGTATACTTAGTCTTAGAACTGGCCGACAATGGTGAGCTGCATCGTTACATGAACCAACAAATGAAGCGACCCTTCACTGAGGACGAAGCGTCTTCTATACTGCGGCAGGTTGTAGATGGTTTGCTGTACTTGCACTCGCACAACATCATGCATCGGGACATATCGCTTTCCAATTTGCTGCTCAGCAAGGATATGCACGTAAAAATCGCCGACTTCGGCCTGGCGACCCAATTGAAGAGGCCCGACGAACGGCACATGACCATGTGTGGTACTCCCAACTATATTTCCCCAGAAGTTGTGTCACACATGTCCCATGGTTTGCCTGCTGATCTCTGGAGCGTTGGCTGCATGCTTTATACGCTCTTGGTGGGGCGTCCGCCATTCGACACAGACGCTGTACAGTCCACACTCAATAAAGTGGTACACTCTGACTATTCAATGCCAGGACATTTGTCCTATGAAGCACGCGATTTAATCGACAAGCTATTGAGAAAGAATCCGCATGAACGAATTTCCCTCGAGCAGGTGCTCAGGCATCCATTCATGTCGAAGGCAGGTGGCAGCACAATATCCTATACAACGCCAGGCTCATCAGTAGATTGCTATGGTCAAAGCATTGCCAGCGGCGATAGCGGCATTGTGACCTTTGCGAGCAGTGAGTACAATAACGGAACAATTTAGCACAATTTATAATACATTTTTAATTTTAATCTCGCTATTCCTAGATGATTCAAAGAACTCGCAACGGCTACGCTCAGTGGAACAGCAATCCATGCCACAAATTCTGCCTCAGATCCAGGAGGAATTTGGCTACTACCAGGAAAATCAAAAACCGAAGTATGCAGCGTTCAGGCTAGGGTCGACAGAGGCTGTGGACAACTCGGATATGGACTGGCAGCGTATGGGGCCAAATACACAGAAAGGCAATTTCTTGGTGCACTCAACGCCATCGCTTGCACCAGCACCTGTACCTGCACCAGCACCGGCAGAAGTTAAAGCTAATAATGAGCACATATCCGTGCCACCGTTAAACACGCTCCGATTGCAGCCAACGCGCTATAAGACCAAGAATGCCATCATGAGCATTGTGGCAAATGGCGAAGTAGTCATCGAATTTATAAAGTGCAAAAGTAGAATGAATGAAGATCGAATTGTTGATATTTGTCGCATTTCCAACGACGGACGTCGGATATTAATCTATCAACCAGATCCAGGACGGTAAGAAAGAGTAAGAAAAAATTAGAAATTATTTTTAATATGAATATTAACTCTCAGAGGATTGCCCATAAGGGAGAAACCTTCGGAGCTTCACGCAAACGGCACGGATAATGCTTACACTTATGATAACTTGCCTAGCAAACACTGGAAGAAGTACGTCTATGCAGCACGGTTCGTTGGCTTGGTAAAGAGTAAAACTCCAAAGGTAACTTATTTTAGCAAATTGGCGAAATGTCATCTAATGGAGAACATGGCCGATTTCGAGATGAGCTACTATTCTGGCGCAAAGCTGACCAAGTCTCCCAGTGAAGGTATTAAAGTGCATGATGCCAACGGTGCACTGATTTCGGATCACACAAGTGGGGATGCGAAACGTTTGATCGAACACAGCAATGAATGCTTTGCCCACTGCCTGAGCATCTGCAATGCATTGGAGCTGGCACAAACGGGAAGCAATACTTGCTTTCCAGTCACGATTGGAAGGAGACCAATTTCAGAAGTGTTGCCCGCACAACGCTCGGAAGGTCTGAGGGACACAACCAATTTTATGTACTCTACGCCCAAATCGCAGCAGGTACCTAAATATCAAATACCAATTAGTCCATAGTTTAATATTATTCATTCGGCGTTTCCAGGGCTCAATCAACTTCTCCATTAGTACCATCTCTTCGATGCGCAGTGATAGTGATTTGATTGGATCTCAGATGTTAGCTGCTCAGCAGAATGTGCCCATTAAGCGATTAAATATCCAAGGCATTGGCACTGCCACTGAGGTAAACTTTGGTGTTTATAATACCTAAACAATTTTTTTTTAAAACTTGTATCTCATTTCAGCTGTCCCATGGAGTTGTTCAAGTTCAATTCTATGATGGATCAGTTATTTCCGTTATACCAGAAACTCAGGGTGGAGGCATAACATATACGCAGCCTAATGGGGTTTCCACCCACTTCCCCAACCATGACGAACTGCCATTAGCTGTTAGGGAACGAGTCTCCCAGCTGCCCCAGGTGCAGATGAAGTTGAGGTGTGCTCCTCTGTTAAATAGCAAAAAGTTTGACTGCAATGCGATAAATTCAAAGCCGACACCGACGGCACCTTGGCACAATCGCATGCTAATCTAGATATAATCCACCGTTTACAAATTATTTTTTTTTAAGAGTGAAAGTAAAATTCTTATTCTGTATTTTAAGATAGCTCTGATGTTTTGTATGAATATATATTTTATAAAAATTACTTTGATAGCAGTTGATATAAATATTTTTGTGGAAAATAATATAAACGCTTTGCTATTTTCACCTTCTGTCTGAGACGGAAACTTATATAAAATACAATAAAAACCAAATTTTTAATTAAAAAAAAAAAGAATAAAGTGAAATTTGATACAAAAAAAATATATATATTAATAAATTTAATTGTTTAAATGAAAAAAAAAGTTACATGTTGAATAGTTTAATAACATCGTATTTTTATTTAACTCTTTCAAATATCGATATACAAATGAAATCGATACGTTTTAACATCACTAGTATTTTTTGTACATACACAACTTCAGTGTTTTCGACAGTGCTGCACAGTTTAGTTTAAGTTTTGCTTTATTTAATTCCTGAGCTTACGCGCTTATTAATAAATGCGTATAAAAAGTATAAAAGTTCAAATTATAGCTCAAATGATTTACAAAACATAAATCGTAACACAACCCCAATTATTTATTAGTGATTGGCATGTCTCTTTTGGCTTAGTTGCTCAGAGTCTGGCCCACAGCTTAAAAACTGGTTTTTGTTGACTTCGTTCGTGCGTACCAACACACCACCTCCATCCACATTCATTCAGCGAAAACACATATACGCGCCCAAGTATATTACGCTTGTACACATGTAAACAAATTAATTATAAACAACTGAAATTTCAAGCTCGCGCAATATCCCGCCAACAACGCTGCTTGAATTGTTTTCGATTTGAAACTTCTAATTGTTTTAAGAAAACGGATAGCTAAAGGAAACAAAATGCGTAAGTTTTACTTATGTAAATATTAATTATTCGTGCATGGAATCAATGACCTAGTTTTAAAGAGACGATGCAATTCTACATATTGCAAGTGATTGTTAAACATGCAAAGCTCGCACTGAAACTGCTTGCATACATTCATGAATACACACATATGTACATGCCCACAGACACACAAATTGTATGCAACTTCTGTTGCTACCCTTTCCTTAAAGGATATAATTTGGAGTAAATTGTGTGTTTATTGTCCGATCGTTTACAAATTTTAATTCATAGGATTAGATTGTCAATATGTATGTATGTATATACACATATGTATATGTTAAATTAGTGTACGTATAAGTAGAAATACATACATATGTACATACATATTTCTTTGATTGTGTTAATCTCAAAAAAATACTGCAACAGAAGTAGAAGCTAATTTTGAGGAAATACCGATAGTATTAAAAATCTTATACGGGAAGCGAGGGTAGTTTGAAGAATTACAGGTCTTAAAATATACAATATCAAACTAAAAGTAATTTATTTCAGTTCAATTAATAAAACATTTCCGTAGAGTCTGAAAGTTTTCAGAATAATCTCCCTTACCATTTAACACATAATTTGCTTAGAATATAATCAGCTATCAATCAAATCTTTGCCGTTGATTATGTTTTAATGCTTAAATATCAATAATTTACATTAGTTCATTCCAAATTGTTGATCTGAACTTTAGCGCAACTTTAATCCCTTCAATTAAATAAAGAACTGCAATTTATTACACATATCTACATACATATGTATATGTATGCATGTGCATAGGTATTATTGTGTATGAGTTGCTGTACGTGACCTTTTAATTGACTACAATTGTATAAGAATAAGACTGTTAAAATTGGCCATTGTCAGTTAGCAGATGGTCAACAGTTCTGTTCCTCTGCACAATATCGAAAGAGAGTAAAGCTGATAAGGCGTGTGAGATTAAAGTTCTTGTTGCTCGTTGTCTCTCTCTTGCTTCAAACAAACTGGCTCCAACAGCACCTCAGTAGTAGCGAGCAGCAACAACAATGAACGATAATTTGCTCAGCACGAAATCGAAATTCCTACTCACATACAGACAGGGGCGAGCAGAGAATGGAGTCGCAGTCGAATTTGAAGAGAGCAGAATTGCCGCTGACTGAGTGAGAAGGGCTCACTGGATACACACAAGTAGACTACGCAGGCCGAGAGCGAAGCTTCAGTCTGTTTGTTCTCGGTGACGTCGAAGTGAGCGTGAATCACATTTTGTGTTAAATTAATTAAAAGAAAGAAAAAAAGCCATGCAGTGTGAGTTTAAAGAGCATTAAAACATTTTTCAAGAAATAGAAGAAGAAACCCAAGGTCTGAAAAATCAAATTCAATTAATAATTTGTTGTGAACCATGTCTGGCAAAGGAAATAACAATAATCGCGATCGCATTCGAGATCCCCGCGAAGAAATCCTGCTCGAAACGAACTTCGAAGACGACGGTGGGGTGCTTACGCGTGCCTATAACAATAATCCCTACCAGAATCGACGACACAGTGCCTACCAGTCGGATCGCTCCTTGGATAGATACACTGAGCGGGGTGGTGAAGGTAGGCCGTGGGCCGTGTATTATGGCTTACGCACTATTTCTTTTTTGTCGTTTTTCACCTGCATTTCGTGTACCTTATCACTGCTCTTATCAGGGCTATCTCTATGTTCATATATGAGTGTATGCACATATGCGTACACTCATATGTGTATATTTACCTCGCACCATTTTGTCACCTTATTACAGTATATTAAAAGCAGAAGCAGAAATGATGTGCTTTAGTTCATATTGTCCATAGTTTACTTTGTAGCACCGTTTACCAACACTGAAATTTAGAACTTGCAATGACTTTAATGGTCTAAAAACATTGATCAAGTACTTGTATTCGTTGCTGTTTTCTGTAGTGCGAGCTGTGCTATTTGCTGTGAATTAATTCTATTGCTAATTCTTTCAGCGGACTGTTGCCAATCATGTATGGCACGCATACCCTATGCAACGCTAATAGCGACGCTTATGTGTCTGCTGGGCGTTGGCATCTTCTGTGGTACAATGTATCGAGGAGCATCACTTACAGTTATTATGATGGATCAAGTTTTTCACCTCCGATTAATATGGTAAGTTATTTAATGATGTTTCATACTGTATTAATTGTGGCTTATACTACTCATATAAATTTCAGGATCGAGGCTGTGCAGATGATATTTGTCATAATTGCTGCTGGCATGGCTGCTCTCGGCTTTATGATATTGTTTGTGGGCTTTCTGGCAACGGGTGCGACACGCTATAAGGTTTACCGCGCGTGGCGATCACGCGTCGGCGGTCGCATCTCCTGTGCAGTGCTCATGGGTATTACGTATCTGCTTAACTTCGTGTGGACGCTCATTTTATGCTTCTTGGTTATTGTGACGTTCATTTACACCATGTTCTGGAATATGTGTGCGAGTGTTGAGCATTCGCTGAGCTGCATTGATTTGACACAATTTCGTAAGACGACAATTCAAAAGATAATAAACTAGATTTACTAAAGAAACATAAAATTACTTCACTTGCAGATTTCATGTTTCCGCCAAATACAAAGCTCGAGGACATGAAGGTGTGTGAGAAGTATGAGATCAAGGCATTTTGCAAGGATGGTGTTGAGAACGCTGAGGTCATGTTCATTCTGGCCACGCTGTCTACACTTTTGGTTATTCTCAGTCTGGTGCACTATTTGATGTGCCTTTCGGCCAATTATGCGCACATTCGTGACCATGAAAAGTTCCAGGAACTGCAGGAGATACAAAATCTCAACGAGCTGGAGTATAGCGCAACATCAAAGGATCGCTTCTAGGATTTATTTAAAACTATTCGATTCGAGCTTCATCAAAGAGGCACAAAGACACAGAAATGCAACGAAATTCATATATAGCTTTAGGAGTTTTGTTTTTATACGAAAATTTATTATTCTGTTTCGTTCTTTAAGATATTGGTTAATTTATTGTTCTACATATTCTAATATAAATTTAGGCAAATTACGCCCATCAAAGACACAAATTTACACAATTTAGGGACTGTATTTATATATACATCTACATCACAGCAGTATCGTCATTCTACACAGTGTAACTTTTCCTGCCCCACTACTGCGAAACATTCCAATAGAAGTTTTAAACTTATCTAATGTTCAAGTGTTTTTACTATGAACGAACGAATATTTTTTCCGTCCACAAATGTTTATTTTTATTGGCTAAGACAATTCTTATTCACTATCTAAACCTTTATTTTATTTAGCTTAATGTTTTCTTATGCCACTTTGTGTTTTTTTTTTGTTTTAAAATTCATATAGCTAACATAAGATCAATCAAATATTTGCAAATGTTTAGGTACGCATGCTTATTCATATATATATATAAATTTATATAATTACGCATTAATTACATAATAATATTCATATGTATATAAGTACATACAAATACAAATTTTTTAATAATTTACGGAAACCATGATTGCTTTTTTACTTTTGCGAAACTTATTTAAATATACTATGTATTGTGGGCATGGTATAAAACGTAACGGCTAGCCTTTGGGCCGATAAAAAAAAAACGGTTGTATTTATTATACTATCGTTTAGTTAATTACATGTTTATAATTGATATAAATATGGATTAAATTTGATACTAGCCATACGGTCAGTGATTTGATGCTATAGTATTTATTTTATTCTTTCGATGAATAATATACGCCAATAATTTTTCAGAATATTGCGATATATCGATATCAGCTATATCGATGCCAGCTAGTTATTTCGTAAGATACTAATATATTTATTACAAATGCGAATATATTAAAAAATTATACTTTTATAACGAGAATGTTGCGGAAACTGAATGCTCCAACGACTACTCTGGTGGTTAGTATTAGTATTCAAAAAATACACGTGAAGATTAATATTTAGTTTATTTTGCAGCGAGCAGCATCAACACGCGTCGAAAAATTGGAAGAAATTCGTGAACGGTTATCAAAAGGCCCAAATTTTCAAGATTTTATCCAAAATTCGGACGGTGTTAAAGAGGACTGGGAGAATTACGATGGCAAATTGCGCCGCGAAAAGGGAGAAACACAACAATTACGCTTGCCTCCATGGCTAAAGACAACAATACCAATGGGAAAAAACTATGCTAAGATTAAGTCTCAGCTGCGAGACCTCAAACTATCCACAGTGTGCGAGGAGGCGCGTTGTCCCAACATCGGCGAATGCTGGGGCGGTGGCGAGCATGGCACACAGACAGCGACAATTATGGTAAGTAAAACCTCTGTGACCTTTGCTGGTAGCTGATAGCTGATAGCCCATATTTTGTTGATTACAGCTCATGGGGGACACTTGCACACGCGGCTGTCGGTTTTGCTCGGTGAAAACAGCTCGAGCGCCTCCGCCTTTGGATGTGAACGAACCGGTGAACACAGCTAAGGCAATTTCATCCTGGGGCCTGGATTATATAGTATTGACATCTGTGGATCGCGACGGTAAGGCTAAAGTTATTTAAGCAATAAGTGGAATATTTAACTAGTGATAGAAACAATTCGCAGATCTTCCTGATGGTGGCTCCAAACATATTGCAGAGACAGTGCGTGAAATTAAAGCACGGTAAATAGCAATTAATTGTTCATTTTTAATATTAAAATGAGGAACTTGTTCTCTTACAGCAACTCCAACATATTTGTGGAGTGCTTGGTGCCCGACTTTCGTGGAGATTTGGAGTGTGTGAAGACAATTGCAAGTTGTGGTCTTGATGTATACGCACACAATATTGAAACAGTAGAAAAGCTAACGCCATTTGTACGAGATCGGCGTGCTCATTATAGACAAACGCTTCAAGTGCTGCGCGAGGCCAAGAACTTTAATCCGAATCTCATCACAAAGAGTTCCATTATGCTGGGCCTAGGCGAAACGGATGCAGAAGTGGAACAAACGATGCAGGATTTGCGAGAGGTTGGCGTAGAGTGTTTGACCCTAGGGCAGTACATGCAGCCTACAAAGAGACATCTTAAAGTCATCGAGTATGTTACGCCTGAGAAGTTTAAGCATTGGGAGCAGCGAGGCAACGAGCTGGGATTTCTTTATACTGCCAGTGGACCTCTTGTACGCAGCTCTTACAAGGCTGGCGAGTTCTTCATTACGAGCATCCTAGCAAATCGTAGAAAATCTGTTTAATTGAACGATACTCAGATTGATTCAAATTGATTTGCTTGTACATATATAAATTTGTTAATAGATTGTTAAATATTGAAATTGTAATGTTGAATAAAGTTGTATATCTGTTTATGAACTAGAAATAAAAAAAATATAAAAAATAGGTAAAACAAATCATACGTAGTATGTATTCCGTTAGTTTTGCAGCCCACTATTGGCAACAGCCTGCCCGTGACAGTGTTGTCATCGTCCCATTAAGCATAGAGATTATTAGATCACTTTTGTATTATGTACTATATTTTATTTATGTAAAACCTAAACAAAGTTCCTACCATAGAATAAGAATACTTTAAATGCCATTCAAATTGAATAAAAAATATAGTTTAAAAACATTTGATTCGTAATTTATAGTTTATCAATCCAATAATATTTCAGGCAGTATATTAAGAATACTAAATTATTACTTGACTTCAGATTTTATATGGGCACACTTAAGCTACGTTTTTTTCGTTTTATCTATTGTGTGACCATTTGTCGTTGTTTTTAGTTGAAAGTGCATAAAATAAGTTCAGCGTAAATTCATAAGGCAATACATACGTTGTAAAATAACTAATTACTAAACGAAATAAATACTAATGTCTGCACACAGAACGTTGAAAAAGAAATGCAGATATGAAATAAAATAAGCTGTATATGTATGCAGTTTGCTGTATTTATGTGTACGTACATATGCATGCATACATATGTAATCTGAATATGTATGCATGTGTGGCAGTGCGTTTTTGTTTTTACACACTGTGTTGGAGAGTGTGTGCGTGTGAGTGTGTGTGTATATACGACACAAAGAGTAGGAAGTCTACGAATTTTTAACCCATTAATGCTAAACTGTGAATGCAGGAGAAACCAACTGATCAAGTGTAGCTAAAGAGTAAAAATAAATACATACATTTATACGAGTATGTCGTAAATAAATTCAACCAAATATATGTACATACATATGCTTATGTATACTACATCAAAAACGACCATGGAAGAGAAACTCAAGTGCGCAAATGTATTGGTGTTCACCAACAGCAGCTTTGTTTCCACTTTGTTTTTGTTTTGAATGCAATTGTTCCCTTTCTGGCACACTCTGGCTATTAGCTGACTGCTCGGCTCGTTTCTGTCAAAAACCCGATTGCGTTCGGGCTTCTTTTTGGCTGTGCATACCCGAACCAGTATTATTACAGTAGTAAATGCATTTTAACACATACATGCAGCAAAAATGCATGGCCCCTATGTATGAATGCATGTATGTGTGTGTGTGTACACCAATTTTCATACGATTAGGGTACATAATGTGTACATCATTGATGAAGACCCATGCATGCACATATATTCACGCTTGTATACAATAGAAATTTGTTAATGTATGTATGTGTGTGCTATTAATTATTAAATATTAAATGTATAAATATTCATATATTTATTTTTAATACTCACATCTATAGTTGGTTTATAAACGCAACTGTGAAAGTTTATTAGATGCATATGTACATATTTGTGAATTAAATGAATCAAACATCGAACTACACTACTGCCGATCAAATGCAGTGATTAACATCAATTTAATTTCAATAGTTTGAAATATGAAACATATAGAGACTATAATTCCTTTGATTGCAAACATGGAAATCAAAAAAGATAAGAAAATTTAAAGCGTGCTGCGTAATAAAATTTATACGCATTTTTGTTCAAAATGTATTTTCAATGATTAGCAAATATTTTCGGGAACGTTTTCCCAGTATAAATGTAATTGTATTATATAATATTAATATAATATGTATATAAACATAAGTTCACAATCGCTTCGATTGTAATTACATTGAATTTAATAGTATTTCTCTTGGCAGTGGATCGGAGCTCATTGTTATCAACGATCCCAAGATCCTTAGTCAGCGTGGCGGGTGATTAACAGATAATAAGTAGGCCGATACGGATTGGACAGTCGACAGGCGAAGTGTGGAAGAGTGGAGTGGTGGCTACTTGTTGCCGTGCGGATCCTAAAAAGTACTCAAAATTGATAGAAAGAACAGAAAGGCTGCTGCAACTGGTGCCTCAGCCGGGGACCAGCCGCCGCGCAAAAAGGGACGTCGCTCAGGTGGATCCAATTCAGTTTCTGTCGTAGACTTGAACGCAGCGTCTACGTCCAGAGCAGCGCAACAGCAACAGCAACAGAGCAACAGAAGTGAATCACAGCCACAACAGAGCCGACAGAGCAAAAGCAATACTGACGTCAATAGACTGCAATCGAATTCCACAACGTCTCCAACGGACACCTCCAGCACACACAACTGCAGCAGCAACAACAATAGCAATACTAACAGTAACAACAGTAGCAGCATAAATAACAACAACGCTTCTGGCATGAACATGCAGAGTACAGCGCCGTTGTCATCCTCCACAGCACAAGGAGTAGCCGGCGGCACCTCAGACAGTGGTTCTAGCACCGCTGTGGAGCAGCCCGCTGGCAGCGACAATGTCACCAACGACACTGGCGCCGGGGGCGACGGCGCAGCCGATGAGGTTGCCCAACCCTCGAGTGGCCATAGCAATAATACGACAAACGGCCATGATGCAAAGCACAATGGCTTCGCAGCAAATAACAATGGCAGCAACAATGTCTGTACCGTGGACGGTGAGAACAATCGAGAAAATAATAGCAGCGGATATAGTGGCATACATTTGGACAAGTCAAATCAAGAGATAATACGGCTTATTGGCCAATATCTGCAGGACGTTGGCCTCGAGAAGTCGGTGAAGACTTTAATGCAGGAATCCAACTGCTATTTGGAGCATCCGTCGGCCACAAAGTTCAGGGAACATGTTCTTGTTGGTGACTGGAACAAAGCCGATGCTGATCTTAAGGTAGGATGTTTTAAATAATCCATGTAAAAAGATGTATTGGATCTTTGTACAGACGCGGAAGTCTTAGACCTCTAGAATACCTATACTAAATATTTGCTCAAGTCGAATTATCTTTTCTTTTGTTAAGCTGGCCTTCAAGAATTCCCTATGATCTTATTTGCAGGACTTGGAGCCATTGATCGATAATGGCAAATCGTCAAATATAATAACGGAGATGAAATTCATATTGCTAGAGCAAAAGTACTTGGAGCATTTGGATGATGGAAGTCCGTTGGATGCATTGCACGTGCTGCGCAGCGAGCTGACGCCGCTGCAGCACAACATTTCGCGTGTTCATCAATTATCCTCTTATATGATGTGTGCGACCAATCATGACCTCTACCAGCGCGCCAAATGGGAGGGCAAGGGAATAACATCGCGTGCCCTTGTGATGGAACGTCTGCAGACATTTATGCCGCCATCGGTTATGATGTCGCCGCGTCGCCTGCGCACGCTGCTTCAGCAGGCGGTGGAGCTGCAGAGCCAAGACTGTCCCTTTCACGATATGGCTTGGGAGACAAATCTGCAGACGGTGTCGCTGTTAACGGATCATTGTTGCTCCACAGATGGCTTTCCCATGCAGACAATACAAGTGCTGAGTGATCATTGTGACGAGGTCTGGTTCTGTAAGTTCTCGCCCGATGGCCTCAAGCTGGCCACCGGCAGCAAAGATTCCACTGTGATCATCTGGGATGTAGATCCATACAAACTGACGCTCAAAAATCGTCGTGTGCTCGACGGTCAGGCGCAGTTGAACGTTAGCTTCGTCAGCTGGAGTCCGGACTCAAAGCTTATTCTAGTGGGCGGTACCGAGGACTCGCACGAGCTCTTTATCTGGAATGTGGACGATGGCAAGCTGGTTGTCAAGTTCTCGCAATCCCTCGATGATAGCCTGGCCTGCGGCACATTCAGCCGTGATGGCAATCATTTTGTCTGCGGTGGCCAGAAGGGTCAGCTATATCTGTGCGATCTGAACGGCACCTTGATCGACTCCTGGGAGGGTGTTCGTGTGAATAGCGTCGCCTTTCGTGCAGACAACAAAACCATATTGGCGGCCGATAATCATTATCGTATAAGAGGGTGAGTATGAACATATCTAACCTTATCCAGGTTTATAATATTCCAATTAAATTGCAGCTACAATTTCGACAACCCACGCTCGGACTTTGATATACTGCGTGAGCCACATCCAATTATGACATTCAGCATCAATTCTGCCGATCGTTTGGCCTTGTTGAACGTGTCCAATCAGGGCCTGCATCTATGGGATATCGAGGATAAGTGTCTGGTCCGTCGTTTTCAGGGCATACGACAAAGCAACTTTGCCATTCACTCCTGCTTTGGTGGCGTTAACGAGAGCTTCGTGGCGAGCGGCAGCGAGGATAAGGTTGTGTACATTTGGCATCTAAAGCGCGAGGAGCCGTTGGCCAAACTGATCGGTCACACTAAGACGGTGAACTGCGTGTCCTGGAATCCAGTCTATCCGTCCTTACTGGCCAGCGCTAGCGACGATGCCACCGTTCGCATTTGGGGCCCCAAGCCGACGGGCAGCAATGCAACGACAGAGAGTGACGATTGCTCATCCAGCTCGTCGTCGTCCTCATGGAACATGACCTAAGCCCGCAATTCGCTTAACGTTTTATTTATGTGGTGTCTGCGCAGTAGAGGTTTGCAATATAAAAATGGGGTTTATTAGTCAAAGAAGAAAAGTCAGAATCTATAGCTATAAACGAATACTTGTTAATTTTAAAGTATATGCAATCGATTTTTTACCACAATCAACTTTCAATCATATAATATCCTGTTTAAGTTTCATCCCTTTCGATTAGTCTTTAGCTATTTTCCTATGTTTGTGTGTGTTCAAATCCTCTAATGCGTAAGTCTACATAAATAGGTACGTGATTACTCTGAATTAGTCGTAAGTAAACTCCCAATGTCGATCTAAATGTGGTGCGCATGTCCCAGCAATCAGCAGCCAGCAGAATGTTGGAAGTTGCGATCGGTTAGCCGGGACGGCGACAAACACAAGACTGCCATTACAAAAAAAAAAAGAAAAAAACATGTGGATGAGCAGCATGACTTACAATTAGCATTAAAGATATATAAGATACATTGACATTGTCTCACACATAATCGGACACAAACACAAACGCATAGATGCGCGTATGTATGGATATTGTTCAAAGCTTTTCGAGAAACAATAGTATTTTTTTAAACTTTATTACCCATATGTATGTATATTTATTTACATGCCTATGTATTGTATATTGGCTTTTAATTATTATCAAGTTTCAAAATGTGCCGAATCATTTTGTTTAATATTGCCATTTTAACTACTTTGTCAACTTTCGATTCGCATTGCGTTCGGTTAAATAGATCGATCAGACTGAATACGTTCGGTAATAATTCAAATTCTAACTGAATATTGGAGCAATACATTAATACATTTTTAATTGTTAATTACTTATTGATTTAGGGCCGTAGTCGCATCTCACGTTAAACAGACTATAGTTTCGACATTAACTAATGTGTTTGCTGTTAAAAAAGATTAACCAAATTACTTATATAATGAAACCCCAATTTTATTTTATAATCAATACATGCAATAATGATAGCGCTATTTACGTACATATGTAATTTAAATTTGACCATAAACTAATTGGTAATAATGCATTAGGAAAAAGAAACACTTTTACCATTGATCAAAATAAATGATATTGCCGTCTTTTTCCAATTTCTCTTTTTTTTTTTAATTCTAAGCTTATGTATAGGAATTTTTGTAGTGGAGGGAAATTTTTGAAAAATTCTGCTAACATTGTTATCGATAACTGAACGATTTTTGATTTGTCAATCAGCTGTTGGCAAATTTACACTGAACTGTAAGACAACAGCCGCAGTCCGAAAATAACATTTGTTGAAAACCTATTTAATAATTTGTACAGAAATGGCATCTATAGGCGATGGCAAAGTGAGTTTACGGAAATTTGAGTATCCAATGTGTGCAGTTGAGGCACTTATTCGGTTAGGTGAGCATAAAATATCGAGTCCTCTTCCAACTATTGTATGAATGCTTATGTCTACTTGCAGAAACTCTCATTGCAAGCCGAAATAAACAGAACTTGGCAATGCAAATCATTTCGGAATTCATTTTTCTGGAACGCGCCAAGGATGGAGATGTTCGCAAAATGCAAACAGTGGGGGGCATCAGCCAAATGAATATCTATCAGGAGTTTCAATTGATTCTCGCCCTCATTGACTATTTTTCAAGGCCTGGCCGAGATGATACTCGCAATGCGATATTTCTTTCTCTGTTTGGTAGTCACTTGACCCCACAGCGATCTAGACTCCTATCCAGACTAATTAGCACTGCGGTATCGGGTTCGGTAGCCCCACTGCTCTCATCGGCTGGCACATGGATGCAACAAGTTGGCTGCAAAACGCAACCGAGCTTGGAGGTTGCTCAGAATATAGTGAGCGACTTCATTTCGTTCTCGCGCAAAGCTCCTGAGCAATTGCGACATCTGCCTTTGGTTGGTCCGCACTTTGCAGCCAATTTTATGGTAGCCGTGGCCGATCTATATCTAAATGAGAAGCGTGGCGGAGTTCTGACACCACCACCAGATGCGCTTCTGGATGTAATTACAGAGTGGACGACAGAGAATCCGCAGCTCTGCCAGGCACCACAGCAACCTCTTGTTCTACCTGCCGGCGCCATTGCCATGCCGTTTGCCACACCGCTCGCCGGTTTGTTGCGCTGGGTGGTTTTGGCCCCATTGGTATCGAATCGACAGGCTTATAGCAATTTGCATTTATCGTTGCTACACACACTACTGAAGACAGTTAACAACGGCGAGTCAACGCCTTTGCATGCTCAGGATCTAATGCAGATAGTGACATCTTTACAAAAGTACTGCGCTCATCTCGCTGAGACGAAAGTGGCGCCTGAAGAGGATGCTGCCTACCTCAAGTGCATGGAGCGCTTTGCTCAAGCCGTGCAAATAGCGCTGTCCTCCAATTACATAACGAATCATATTCAACTACTCTGCGTGCTGGAGACTCTGCCGCACCACGCACTAATGAAAATTGTGCTAGCTGCTCATAAAAAACTATAATAAGTAATTAAGTACATAATTAAGTTGCATATTTAATAAGTTAGCTTTAAGTTAGATTTTTGGTTATTAAATTTAAAGTAATTTACAAATAAATGTTTTTAAATTTAACTTAACACATTGTATATTAAAACCATATTATTATTATTAAGAAAATTTTAATAAATAAAAATTCAATATTTATATTTAATTCACCATATTTAAATCACGTTACTTATTTTGAATTTAACCCACTTATTCCCTTAAATTTGCTTAGAGGTGTTGCCAGACATTCAAAGGAATCCGCAGGATTTCAGTGCGCAGGACCTCGGTGCGGGTAAATTGGAAAAGGAAAATCAATACAACGAAGTTCTCGCGTAGTGCTGTTTACTTTGGGAAAATCTGTTTAATACAGATACAAATAGGTGTAAAGCTACAGATAAAGATTGTTGCATACTTAAGAGG
Organism: Drosophila mulleri; assembly: GCA_035047565.1. Lineage (NCBI taxonomy): Eukaryota > Metazoa > Arthropoda > Insecta > Diptera > Drosophilidae > Drosophila > Drosophila mulleri. Next base: position 1,431,499 of record JAWNPK010000049.1, on the reverse strand, counting down.
ATGCAATGAATTCAGTGCCAAATCGTGACTTTATGGAGGTGCATCCGCTGCATCAGCATCAGCCGCATTGCAAGCAGCAATGCTTTGTGTTCACCGAGATCGCGGACATTGAGCTGCCAGCGGAGATAACGAAGTTCGGCGGCGGCAATGAGAAGCTGCATTGCGCCAATGGTGGCATACCGAGCTACAATTGCAAGAAGGACTCCTGCAGCGAGTCGTCCGCTGAGCGTCCGGGCGGTGCGCGTGGTCGCAAGATTTTAGTGGGTATTTGCGTGGTACTTGTGTGCATTGCCATGGCTGGAGGCATTCCATTGGCCCTGCAATTGCGCTCCTCTTCGCTGCTGGAGGCACGATTGGCCTTCATTCGGCGGCTGCTGACGGAATCACCTCTCATCGAGGGCTCCTGGAAGCCGCCCAGTAATGTGAAGCTGAACAGTAGCGGCATGGCCGACATTAGGCAAAATCATATTGGTGCTGTGCTGTGGCCCATCGCTGTGCACTGCGGTGCCCAGTATCTGGATGCAGTGCAGCTGGTTCTGGAGGGCATCGATGAGGCGAAGCGCATCACAGCCTCCACGAATTCCATGCACATTGTGGAGTCGGCCGACGAGATGGAACAGACCCATATAAGAGGCGAGGTGGCTGTGCTTATGGGCATCGGTGGCGGCCACGCCCTGGGCACCAGCCTTGCCGTTCTACGCTCCCTCTACCTACTGGGTGCACGATTCGTTTCAATTACCAGCTTGGAGTGCACCACGCCTTGGGCATCCGCAGCCATCAGGAGAAGAGACTATCTAGCCGAAGAGAATGCGACCAATTCGCTTAATGAATTCGGCAAGGTGAATGCAAATAAATGAAATTATATTCTAATCTAATTTAAATTATGCACTTTTTGATAATATGTATATTTTATTTATAAACACAAAGGTCTCATTTTATGTATATGTATTTTGTTTATAAAATATTTAATAAAATAAAATCAACCTTTTTATTTATCTTTTCAGACAATGCTATACGAAATGAATCGGCTGGGCATGTTGGTGGAGATATCACAGCTGAGCGAGGCGGCAATGATAATAGCCCTGCGCACCGCCAAGGCACCTGTTCTTCTAATGAATGCTAGCCCACTCTCCATGTGTAATGGCACTAACGTGGCTTCTATACCAGACCATGTGCTCAGGTAAGCTTTCAGTCTAAAAACCCGAATTCCTGTTGTTTAACGATAACATTTCAGCCTGCTGCCCGAAAATGGGGGAGTCATTCTACTGAACTTGGAGCGCTGTGGAGATCGACCAATTAATGTAAGGGAGGCCATAATTGCCATAAACTATGTACGCAAGGTGGCTGGTGTGGACCATATTGGTCTGGGTGGTGCTCCCAAGAGCTATGCTCTACTGCTGGCCGAGTTGGCTCGCGATCGCGTCTGGGGCAATGCGGCGATCAAGAAACTGGTGGGCGGAAATGTTATGAGAATTCTGCGCGAAATCGAAGCGCTCAAGAATCGTTTGCCTCTATTTGAGGAATGGATACCCAGCGAATCTATCGAAAGCAATTCATATTGCCGATATCCAGAGACATAGGTACTTAATTGTTTAATATATTTCATGTGTTTTCATTGTATACCCTATGACTTCGGGCGATAAAATAATTTCAGCGAGTTTCTGCTAAATTTTGGATAAATAAATCATACGATTATGTAGATGCATATTGTCGAACGGGCGCGTGGCACCAAATACTCAAAGCTCATTTAAGAATAAAGTTTAATTTACCTAAATTTGATAACAGCCTTATTTTTGTATATTCTCATAGCTTGCAACTTCCAAAATTCGAATATTGCAAAAGTTTAAATAGCATATTAAGGAAAGCAGAAAATGCTGAACTGTGAAAATACTACAGATATTTTAATGGGTAATTTTTTGTTTAAATTATAAAAAAAAGACTCGATTTACAGGAAATAGCATCACATACAAACATAAAGGAAGAGAAACGCACCCCTGAGGTAATCAATAAAGAGTTTCGCAATTCGTTTTATATTTACTTTTATTTGTATGAATTAAAATGTACATAAATCATTCGTTACAAGCTGAGTTTACTTACACTTACAACACTAGCAATCGAGTATGTTTGAATGAATACGTTTAATAGTTAGATATAAATATGTAGGCATAATACATGTTTAAACGATAACCTAAATGCGAGAGAGTTCATTTGCTGGCACTGTTGCACTCTGGCTAATTCACTTTGATAGCGGTTCGAATGCCAAGAGTGAAAGAAATGACTTCCCTCTCCGGTTGTCGTTCGTTGAATTCGCGTTTCATAATTTTTCTGGACAAAAGATCATCGCCTTGATCGGTGGAAGTTACTGGATCTATATTTGAATCGCTTAGATCACGTTTTACTCGCGCTGGCTCAACATCCTCATCATCGTCTAACTCAAAAATATTATTATTTGTGATCGCCAATTTGTTAATCTCATTAAAGAATTGTCTCTTAGCATCTCTAACTGTTCTGTCGTATCCCGGGTCGCTCAACGGTGGCAAATACGTTGCCGGAATGGGCGTTGAACCCTTATAGGTATCCGGACAACGGGGATCTACAGAGCCTGGATAACAATAAATAGGAGTTGTATCTGGAGGCACTGTTGATGTTACTAAACTCTGTGAACAACGAATATCACTTGATCCAGGATAACAGTTAGGCCTTGCAGTCGTTTTAGGCTCTTCGGGACAACGAGGATCAGTTGAGCCTGGATAACATCTTGGTTTAGTCGTTGTCACAGGTGGACTTCTTGTAGTTGGAGGCAGATAAGTAGCTGGCTGACAATCGGGATCTGTTGATCCAGCAAGGCAACGTGGCTTTTGTGTGGTTATGGGCTCCCGTGGGCAACGAGGATCTCGTGATCCAGGATAACAGTTAGGTGCAGCTGTCGTCTTTGGCTCTTGAGGACAACGAGGATCGGTAGATCCGGGATAACAGCTTGGTCTAACTGTAGTCTTCGGTTCTTGAGGACAACGAGGATCAGTTGAACCTGGACGGCAGATTGGTTTTGATGGTGTAACTTGGTTTCCGGGAATTCTCGTCGTTTTTATTGGAGGCAAATAAGTGGCTGGTTGACATTTTGGATCACTTGATCCGTCATAGCACCCAGGTCTTTTAGTCGTTGGTACTTTGGGACACCTTGGATCTGGTGATCCTGGGAAGCAGTTTAGGCATTCAGGTTCCTTTGATCCTGGATAACATGAAGGAGTTGAGGTGGTTGTAGTGGGCTGCTTTGGACAGCGCGGATCACTAGAGCCTGGATAGCACCTTGGCTTTGTCGTAGTTACAGGTGGACTGCTGGTAGTTGGAGGTAGATAAGTAGCTGGCTGACATTCGGGATCTGTCGATCCAGGAAGGCAACGTGGTTTTTGTGTGGTTATGGGCTCCCGTGGGCAACGAGGATCTCGTGATCCAGGATAGCAGTTAGGTGCAGCTGTCGTCTTTGGCTCTTGAGGACAACGAGGATCGGTAGAACCGGGATAGCAGTTGGGCTTTACTGTCGTCTTCGGTTCTTGGGGACAACGAGGATCAGTTGAGCCTGGATAACATCTTGGTTTAGTCGTTGTCACAGGTGGACTTCTTGTAGTTGGGGGCAGATAAGTAGCTGGCTGACATTCGGAATCTGTGGATCCAGGAAGGCAACGTGGTTTTTGTGTGGTTATGGGCTCCCGTGGGCAACGAGGATCTCGTGATCCAGGATAACAGTTAGGTGCAGCTGTCGTCTTTGGCTCTTGAGGACAACGAGGATCGGTAGATCCGGGATAGCAGTTGGGTCTAACTGTAGTCTTCGGTTCTTGTGGACAACGAGGATCAGTTGAGCCTGGATAACATCTTGGTTTAGTCGTTGTCACAGGTGGACTTCTTGTAGTTGGAGGCAGATAAGTAGCTGGCTGACATTCGGGATCTGTCGATCCAGGAAGGCAACGTGGCTTTTGTGTGGTTATGGGCTCCCGTGGGCAACGAGGATCTCGTGATCCAGGATAACAGTTAGGTGCAGCTGTCGTCTTTGGCTCTTGAGGACAACGAGGATCGGTAGATCCGGGATAGCAGTTGGGTCTAACTGTAGTCTTCGGCTCTTGTGGACAACGAGGATCAGTTGAGCCTGGATAACATCTTGGTTTAGTCGTTGTCACAGGTGGAATTCTTGTAGTTGGAGGCAGATAAGTAGCTGGCTGACATTCGGGATCTGTCGATCCAGGAAGGCAACGTGGCTTTTGTGTGGTTATGGGCTCCCGTGGGCAACGAGGATCTCGTGATCCAGGATAACAGTTAGGTGCAGCTGTCGTCTTTGGCTCTTGAGGACAACGAGGATCGGTAGATCCGGGATAGCAGTTGGGTCTAACTGTAGTCTTCGGTTCTTGTGGACAACGAGGATCAGTTGAGCCTGGATAACATCTTGGTTTAGTCGTTGTCACAGGTGGACTTCTTGTAGTTGGAGGCAGATAAGTAGCTGGCTGACATTCGGGATCTGTCGATCCAGGAAGGCAACGTGGTTTTTGTGTGGTTATGGGCTCCCGTGGGCAACGAGGATCTCGTGATCCAGGATAACAGTTAGGTGCAGCTGTCGTTTTTGGCTCTTGAGGACAACGGGGATCATTTGAACCTGGACGGCAGATTGGTTTTGATGGTGTAACTTGGTTTCCAGGAATTCTCGTCGTTTTTATTGGAGGCAAATAAGTGGCTGGTTGACATTTTGGATCACTTGATCCGTCATAGCACCCAGGTCTTTTTGTCGTTGGTACTTTGGGACACCTTGGATCTGGTGATCCTGGGAAGCAGTTTAGGCATTCAGGTTCCTTTGATCCTGGATAACATGACGGAGTTGAGGTGGTTGTAGTGGGCTGCTTTGGACAGCGCGGATCACTGGAGCCTGGATAGCACCTTGGCTTTGTCGTAGTCAGCGGTGGACGACTTGTAGTTGGGCAATCAGGATCTGTTGAGCCAGGATAGCAGCGGGGCTTTGAAGTAGTTTTTGGCTCCTGTGGGCAACGAGGATCTCGTGATCCAGGATAGCAATTAGGTGCGGCTGTCGTCTTTGGCTCTTGAGGACAACGAGGATCAGTTGAGCCCGGATAACATCTTGGCTTAGTAGGTGTAATAGGTGGACGTTGCGTAGTGACTGATGGACGTCGTGTAGTTGGAGGAAGGTACGTAGCTGGCTGACAATCGGGATCTGTCGATCCAGGAAGACAACGTGGCTTTTGTGTGGTTATGGGCTCCCGTGGGCAACGAGGATCTCGTGATCCAGGATAACAGTTAGGTGCAGCTGTCGTCTTTGGCTCTTGAGGACAACGAGGATCACTTGAGCCCGGATAACATCTTGGCTTAGTAGGTGTAATAGGTGGACGTTGCGTAGTGACTGATGGACGTCGTGTAGTTGGAGGAAGGTATGTAGCTGGCTGACAATCGGGATCTGACGATCCAGGAAGACAACGTGGCTTTTGTGTAGTTATGGGCTCCCGTGGGCAACGAGGATCTCGTGATCCAGGATAGCAGTTAGGTGCAGCTGTCGTCTTTGGCTCTTGAGGACAACGAGGATCGGTAGATCCGGGATAGCATTTGGGTCTAACTGTAGTCTTCGGTTCTTGGGGACAACGAGGATCAGTTGAGCCTGGATAACATCTTGGTTTAGTCGTTGTCACAGGTGGATTTCTTGTAGTTGGAGGCAGATAAGTAGCTGGCTGACATTCGGAATCTGTGGATCCAGGAAGGCAACGTGGTTTTTGTGTGGTTATGGGCTCCCGTGGGCAACGAGGATCTCGTGATCCAGGATAACAGTTAGGTGCAGCTGTCGTCTTTGGCTCTTGAGGACAACGGGGATCATTTGAACCTGGACGGCAGGTTGGTTTTGATGGTGTAGCTTGGTTTCCGGGGATTTTGGTCGTTTTTATTGGAGGCAAATAAGTCGCTGGTTGACATTTCGGATCACTTGATCCGTCATAGCACCCAGGTCTTTTTGTCGTTGGTACTGTGGGACACCTTGGATCTGGTGATCCTGGGAAGCAGTTTAGGCATTCAGGTTCCTTTGATCCTGGATAACATGAAGGAGTTGAGGTGGTTGTAGTGGGCTGCTTTGGACAGCGCGGATCACTGGAGCCTGGATAGCACCTTGGCTTTGTCGTAGTCAGCGGTGGACGACTTGTAGTTGGGCAATCAGGATCTGTTGAGCCAGGATAGCAGCGGGGCTTTGAAGTAGTTTTTGGCTCCTGTGGGCAACGAGGATCTCGTGATCCAGGATAGCAATTAGGTGCGGCTGTCGTCTTTGGCTCTTGAGGACAACGAGGATCAGTTGAGCCCGGATAACATCTTGGCTTAGTAGGTGTAATAGGAGGACGTTGCGTAGTGACTGATGGACGTCGTGTAGTTGGAGGAAGGTACGTAGCTGGCTGACAATCGGGATCTGATGATCCAGGAAGACAACGTGGCTTTTGTGTGGTTATGGGCTCCCGTGGGCAACGTGGATCTCGTGATCCAGGATAACAGTTAGGTGCAGCTGTCGTCTTTGGCTCTTGAGGACAACGAGGATCAGTTGAGCCCGGATAACATCTTGGCTTAGTAGGTGTAATAGGAGGACGTTGCGTAGTGACTGATGGACGTCGTGTAGTTGGAGGAAGGTACGTAGCTGGCTGACAATCGGGATCTGATGATCCAGGAAGACAACGTGGCTTTTGTGTGGTTATGGGCTCCCGTGGGCAACGAGGATCTCGTGATCCAGGATAGCAGTTAGGTGCAGCTGTCGTCTTTGGCTCTTGAGGACAACGAGGATCAGTTGAGCCCGGATAACATCTTGGCTTAGTAGGTGTAATAGGAGGACGTTGCGTAGTGACTGATGGACGTCGTGTAGTTGGAGGAAGATACGTAGCTGGCTGACAATCGGGATCTGTTGATCCAGGCAGGCAACGTGGTTTTTGTGTGGTTATGGGCTCCCGTGGGCAACGAGGATCTCGTGATCCAGGATAGCAGTTAGGTGCAGCTGTCGTCTTTGGCTCTTGAGGACAACGAGGATCAGTTGAGCCCGGATAACATCTTGGCTTAGTAGGTGTAATAGGAGGACGTTGCGTAGTGACTGATGGACGTCGTGTAGTTGGAGGAAGGTACGTAGCTGGCTGACAATCGGGATCTGATGATCCAGGAAGACAACGTGGCTTTTGTGTGGTTATGGGCTCCCGTGGGCAACGAGGATCTCGTGATCCAGGATAACAGTTAGGTGCAGCTGTCGTCTTTGGCTCTTGAGGACAACGAGGATCACTTGAGCCCGGATAACATCTTGGCTTAGTAGGTGTAATAGGAGGACGTTGCGTAGTGACTGATGGACGTCGTGTAGTTGGGGGAAGATAAGTAGCTGGCTGACAATCGCTATCTGTCGATCCTGGATAGCATTTTGGCTTCGAGGTAGTTATGGGTTCCTGCTGACAACGAGGATCTCGTGATCCAGGATAGCAGTTAGGTGAAACGGTTGTCTTTGGCTCTTTAGGACAACGGGGATCAGTCGAGCCAGGATAACACCTCGGTGTCTTTGGTGTTGCTGGGGGGCGACTTGTTCCTGGTTGGCAATTGGGATCTGTTGAGCCAGCAGAGCAACGTGGTTTGGTTGGCTCTATTAACTCCTCTCCACAAGCGAAATTTCTTTCGCAAGCACCATTACATAGTTCAATATCACATTTTAGGTAAACCTGAGATCGATCGGGGAACTTGAAAGCTTTAAGCGTATTGTAATATGTTAACGTTTGGCCAGGAGTTGACTCGAATTTTTTCCACTGCCCAAATACTTTTGTCTTCAGAGAGCATCCATTTTTATCGGAAAGCTGCAACTTGTTTGCAGTGCCTGTATCGAAATCAGGATCATCGGAAGCATAGCATTGCAAGATGTTAATATCCCAAGTCTGTGTTGTCTGTTTGACATTAATAGTAAATGTTATATCCGTGCCCAGCTTTAAAGTATAGTTAATTGGCTTGATATTCGGTGGGAGGCCTGTGCCTATCTCCATCCAGCACTCCACTGGACCGCTTGGAGTCTCCACCGATATTACTTCCAGCATGTCGACAACAAATGGTCGAAAATATACAGTTTTCTCCTGCTCATCGCTGCGACTGCATGTGATCTTGCGTGCCGTGTCCCAGCTCTCTTGAATATCCTGGTCATTCTGTATGATTAGAATATTGTCCACAGAAGCACATATAGAACAGGATGGCTTGCTGCCACAGCCATCGAAGGGCACTTTGAAAACAAATCGACGCTCATTACTTCCAGCGCTCACATATCTGGAGGAGAGTGGGTAAGTCAATCAAATTTAATGCATTCAAATTTTACATACCTGCACTTGGGATCATTGTAATATCCTTGACTGTATATCACTCCATTAAATATCTCAGCGAATTCCACTTCCACTATCATCCCATTCGACGTATCGCATTTGACGTCGATCTTCTCAATGTTCCCGTCGTATGCGGCGCTTTTCCGCGAAACCCGGGGGAACGATAATGCCACCTCGGCTGGGCTGACTTCATTATCGACATAATCATCGCCTTTCCTCAGATCTGTGCCGCCAGCAATGACCTTTAAAATGCAATAATAAATTAATTGGAATTCAATACGTTTGGCCTTTTTGCGCGTTCCATACCAAAAGCTGAGTCAAAAGTATTATGTGGCCAGCTTTGACCATTTTCAGTGGATTGTCGCTCAATCTAAAACCTGTTGTAAATGAAACGTAAATGTAATTAAAGTTGTTTTTTTCCTCTTCTAATATGCATAAGTATTCATATATAATAATAGTAGCTGCTAATTCTTTGTCCAAATATATACTATGTATATATGTAGATGTATAACAATAGAGATGAATATAATTAAATATGCAAATTGGTGCCGAAAATATTAATCTTCAATGATCAATTATTAGCGGCGGATTCATCTCTCTTGCTTAATAAAATTTCATTCAGAATTATCTAGTCCCTGGAATGTGACAGAAAGCTTCAAAGATCGACTTTATGTTATGGCTTCAAGGTAATTCTGATTTGATAATATTTTATTAATTTTTTATTCTTCGATTTAATTTGTTCAGATTCGCACAAAATTTGCAATAATTTATGCAGCCTTGATAGCAATTATAAAATATAATCAAAATTATGGTATTAAATAAAATAAAGAAAAGACAAGAGTTCGAAAATTCGCAGATTTTCAAGTTCAGACTGCAGTTTTAGCAAGGTTCAGTCATTGAGAATTTCAAAAAGCCGGATTTCAGAAACGCACAAATATTTTTTTATTTTGGCTATAAATAAGAGAAACCAATTGACTTTGTTTGTAAATAATATCGATTTTTTTGTAAATGCTAATCAAAAAGAATAATTCTAACGAGCTCGAAAAGGTATTATAATTGAAAGATCTGGTTTCAATTAAACGAGTTTTTTAAAGTCTAATAGCTGTTTTGGGCATTGACCTCATTTTTGCACGAATTTCATGCCACTTTTTATTGCGTTAGACAAATTAAAGGAATATGCTCAGTATAAATTAAGAAATTGGCTAATTTGTAAATAATCAAATAAGAATAAACGACATTTGAGCAATTTATAGTCACTGAACTTTGAAGGCGATCCAATTTTAATTAGTAGCTGCAAAGTAAACTTTTTAATTTTATTTTATTCATAGATCTGTCCGTAGGTCAGGTCTTTTCATGTAAATCCTTTGTATATTAAAATAGTTTGTATCATTTAAAAATCTATATTCTTTCAAGATCAGACTGCAATTGGGAAGCAAGAAAGAAATATGTATTATATTTCTAAAATAAACTCAACTTGCAACCCATTAAAACTTCATCAGGCGTGAAACACTTTCTTCTAAAAGATGATATATGATTTAGATATGTATATAAATTCAATGTCAAATTAAGTTTGATCCAGATTTCAGAGATTTCTTTGTTACAGAATTGAAAGTGTTTTAAAACCGGCTTGGAGCGCGATTTAAAATGATTGTAATATCATTTATAAGGCAAGAGGTGTCATTAATAAATGGTGAATTTTGAGAGGGCGTGTGACAAGCCAGCCGGATTGTATAGCCCGAATAATCTGCATATATAAACATACTTATTTGATTTGTATGTCTGCTTGATCCAATGATGACTTAACTCTTGAAGACGACGCAGCTACCACATTTTGTCGAATGCTTTTACAAGCCATTCATTCATCTTTGTTTATTCAATCTGTTGGAATGACCTTCAACATTTTGGATTCCCTAAATTATTATTTCTTTATATATTTATTATTTGTTTGCTGCTATTGTTGTTGTGATGCTGAATTATCAATGCGCAATTTGTGCATATTGTTGCTTAATGGTTACTTGAACCCCGATCCCAGGCTGAGTCTTTGATTTGTTGACTGGTTTCTGAGTTGTTTCTATTATTTTCGAAAATTCTTTGAGGCATCACGGCGTTAATCGCAAAGTACTTTATCTTAGGTTAAAGAAACAAAAAATGATTGTTCAATTACTTTCAACAGGTAACTGACAATAAATGCGCCGCTCTTAACAAACGTAAATTAGAATTGAAATGAAATTTATATTGCTCGAAACTGATTGAAAATATGCAAATATATGCAAGAATTAGTACAGAGACTGCGGTACATACTATATAGGCAGCTTAGCACTAACTAACAATTTGTTGTGGCAATTGATGGGATCTTGAGCATCTTTAGCATCTTTACTATATATATGATTGGCGTATAAAAAGATTTTTTTTATTGACTGCTTACAAAACGAAATAAATAATAACTTGGACATTGATGATCTTGCCGTGAACTTTTGCCATTTGGGCAAACGCGAGACAGACAGACAGACGGACAGACAAACGGACAGACAGTCGGACAGACATGGGTGCTTACACTACGGCTTGTGTATGCGTATTCGTATTCGTATTCGTATTCATATTCGTGCTCGTGTGTTCGTCATGGCAAACAGGTGAGATTACCCAACAGGCTTTGGCGACGACGATGACGACGACGACGACGCCTCAGCCACGCATTGTGCACATATATTTATATGAATATTATATATATATATAAATATATTAATGTACATATACATATACACATGCATAGCTCTCTGTATTTTCACAGTCATCCCGCTTTTGTCATCAGTCATCATGGTAGGTGTGTACTGTGAACTGTTGCATTTGCAGCGCGGTCTACCTGACGTATGCGCAATTTCGCCTAGTCTAAGAATTCTTACATAATATCCAAAATGGTTTGATATGTAATTATGTCAAGTTTGAATTGAGCTTTAATTGCGTGTTTTTTCTGGACAAGCATCAATTTACGGCCGCATAATGAAAAGGTTTTTTATCTTAACTATCGCAAAGCTCGTCTTTGCGGATGGACAGCTAAAAGGTTGGCCCAATAATAACCGACTTTATATAAATTTATTCGCATTAGCTTGTATGTTTGTTTTTGTTGTTGATTTTTTGTTGATTTTTTTTCTTGTAGTTTTCGCTGTTTCTGTTTTGTTTGGTAAATGTTTTTTTTTTTTTTTTGCTGTCCGCAGAGGCGCCTTTTTGGGGTTGCAACAATATTTGATTTGAACTCTTACCATCAGCAAATAGTGTATTTGCGTTTCGGTGCTCGACAGCAACTTTTTATGGGCATCAACATTTGCTATATAGCAGTAGTCGTTGAAGTCTAGGGCAAACAAAGTGGGACAGTTTTTTTCTTCTTTTTTCGGGTCTTGCGAGTCGAGATTAACAAATCCGGATAAGCTGATTGCGGTCATATACATAAATGAATCTCGCGTGTGAAATTTGGCGTTCTCATTAAGCGGCTCTCAAGGCTTCGTCAGGAACTGCACCTTGTCCACAATTGATATAGTCTATAAATTAGCGCCAAATTGTGCGCGAATAATAAATGACTTGACGACAGCGTATCGCTGTCCATCTGAAGCTCTTTTTTTTCCGGCTCTAATCAGTTGGATTCGGCCTTGCCCATGCTGGTTGCACAAACTTCGTTTAATGTTGCCTAAGCCCATAATTAAGTCAACGCGATTTTAGCAATTTATTAAACGTCTTTTAATTCATTAAAACAAATTAATATTAAACAAAACTAAATGTCGACTTCGTGAGTTTAATGATGCGAATGAAATTGAATTGCAATGCTCATCTAATGCCTATACATATATCTATAAAGTCGTGTGAAGAGAATTCTTTGTGGATTGCATCTCACTTTATGGCTCCTCTAAATACAATATATGCTTAAAATTTAAAATGCAATTTCGAGATATTTCGAAAAATAATAAACTTGTTTGCATATATGTATGTTCTTATCAGTTGATTATAAATTACTTTACTTACGTTCTTACTTTTACATTACTTTATATATTTAATTTATGAATTATGATATTTTCTATAAAATATTGTTAAAATATTTGTAATGCTAGAATTTTTTAACTCAAACTTCATTTTTTTTTTGTTACTATATCTTCCATCTGCAGTTTCCCTAAACATCTGCAAATAAATAACTTGATTTTCGCTTTACTCATCAAAGCTTTGTTTTGTTTTTCTGCAACTCACGGAATTATATAGATATATATGTACTTTTTGCGACTTAACAAATTTTGGGAAAATATTTTTTCTACAACTCAACGATTTTTTTGGAAATTATTTATTTAACTTCGGAAATCTAAAAAGTTTTGTCAAAGAAAAACAAAAACACTATTTTGTAGTTTTTTTAACTCGCCGAATTTCGCGTTTCTCAATTTAAAGCATTAACATTTGATATTTTCTGCTAGGAACTATATAAATAAAATAACTGTCTACTATTAATAATTTTAATAATTAACAATTATTTATTAATTTACTATATTTAAGTCATTTTTTTAGTATTAAATAAATTTAATTCCATATATTACAATTAAATGTTAAATGAATTATAACAATTTCATATTTAAAAGTCAAATCGTGCATCAATTATGTTAATTTCATATTATTAAGCAGACTCAAAGTTTATATTAGTATTTTCAATTAAAGTTTCGTAATAATTATACGAATTTATTGTAATTATAATTTATTATGAATTTTGAAAATGTATTTTCGGAAAATATCTAATTATAGAATCTTTGTAAACTTTTTTTGAATACTTTACCCAACATTTATAAAAACTCTTGTTAAACTTTTTTTTTAGCACTATAAACCTACTTACAAATAAGTTGTATGAATTTACGACATTTTTTGCAATATATTCAGTTTAAGCTCAGCCATAATATTTCGCAACTTTTTAAAAGTCTGCAAATCAATTTTGTTTGTTGGTTTATGTCACTATTTTTTGCATATGCTGTAAGTCACAGAAATTTTGGAACGCCCACGCACTGCACTTTGCACTTTACATTTATAGTCTTATCGATTATTTTGAAATGCACAAAAGATGTTTTCTTAAGAAATTCTGCGACTTGATTGAACTTACAGGAATTGCTAGTTGAACGCTGCTTGTATGGAGAGAAAGACAGAGAAAGAGAGTTAGTTTGATCGCCGGCTGGTTAAGAGTTCGAAGTCGCACTAAGCTTGGAAAAGACGCGTCTTCGTTTATATACTCACACGTCGCATGTTTTAACTAAAATCGTTTTCAAAATCCAAAGGCGCAGCAGATGCAAAAAAACAACAGCATCAACGGCATCAACGGCAGCAGCTACAGCAGCAGCAGAAGCAGCGGCGGCAGTCGCGGCTAGCTGGGCTGGCTAGCGAAAAGAGCAGCTAAAGCAGCAGCACGGCTGGCCACAAAAGAGTTATTTACTTTACAATTTTTGTTTTTTTGTTTCTGGGATGCTCACGAGGCTTGTTTCAAAAGTATTTTAAAATGTTCGCTGAAAATATATTTATTCTGCAATGTGGCAACGCTCAAGTATGCAGCTGCACACACACACATACAACTGTTGAAAGGTCTTCATCATTTATTTTTGCATAAGTTCGAGTTGCAGGCAGAAATGTCCGTTACTTATTGATCGCGCCTCGTGCAAGCATTTGACATATGCTGAAAAGTTGAGTATGTCGAATTTCTCATAGAAATGGGCAGCACTTCACATGCCCTAATGACCAACTCTTATAAGAACTGCTCGCTTATAAGAAACAACTCAAATGGGCAGATGTTATTGAATATTTGCAATGTATCGATAGCTGCAATTCTTACTATCGATATGCTAAGAATGCATTTGAATATTATTAAAATGTTTGTTTCTTTAAATATTTGTTTTTATCAGAGCATCAGAATGTCTGCTTTAAAAAGCGAAATAGAGTTTTTTCATTTGTTTCCATTTTTTGCACTTTGCAGTCGCGTGAGGCAAGCGTCCGCCGTCGAAGTCGTCTTCATCTTGACCCGGTCTGAGGCGCTGCAACGGCGACAACTCCAGCCAAAAGATCCGCAACGTCAAACGGCTAACACCTCTGTATGTATTTTTAGGGCCAAAATGCCAAAATCCGTCATTGTCGCAACTGAAATCGTGGCCCGGCAACGACAACGGCCACGCCGATGAGCTGGTCATGCAACTATAGAGTCAGTGCGGGCCGATCATCCCGAACAGGTATTAATACTGGCAGTCATACTTTTTTGGATGCCCAGCGTCCGCTTCGTGCTTCGTGGTGACAGACAAGACAGGCGGCAAGCGGTCATGGCGATTTAGATGCCGTTCGCTGATTGCTCAGTACCTTTGTATGAATACATATACATACACACACATATATATTTCTATATACCTATATATGTATATAAAAACAGTTGGCATCGACTGCTAATGGTAAACCTATGGGCAGGCATTCAATCATACATATTAACATATACTTAATTATTGTCTATCATTATTTCTTGCTAACTTATAACTAGTCAAAAAAATAAATAAACAATAAATTAAAATGGCTACAAATGAAGACGTTCAATACGCCTAAATCTCGAAGGCCGCTTGAAAGAAAAACTCAAGGAAATGACGTTTCAATGTGAGGAATGGACTAAAGATATTCAACCCGGGGGGCATACGCTGCCAGAAATTCCTTTTATGTCTACAGTTAGCGGCCGTCGCTTGCGAAACGGCCTTCAAAACCGGAAATACTTTTGGGCTGATGCTGAGCTGCTAGCATCTGGAAAAGCCAAAGCACCAGAACCACAAACTAATCAAATGATATATGAAATATAAGTAGCTAGAAAAAAAACATGAATTTATGTTTTTTTTTTTTTTTGTAGTTTTGAATAGTAAACTTAAATCGTATTTTGCATGTGCGAGCACAAAAATTTGCATAAGTATAAAAAGAAAACACAGCATCAATAAAAATCTTTTTTATCTCTTTACAATTACGGCTGTTGAAACTTTAAGGTTGTTTTTATGGCAAAAACAAAAAAAAAAAACAACAACAAAAATACTTTAACGATATACAATATATACAAATAATAAATGATATTGTAATATACTGGGCAATATAATTTATATACTTATTTATTAAATACTATTATTTTTTAAATAATTTAAGCTCAATAAAATATTCATATGAACGCAAGCCCATTTAGTCTTAAATTACTGCATGCCTAAAAGTATGCAACAGTTTTGCAATTGAAATAATTTGTGGCATACTTCGAAGGGCAAAGCAGACTACTCTCTTGGGGCTCGTAATTTGAACGGCTAGCAGTGCACTACTGTTCATGCGTTTTCAGCTAATATTTTTACCCTACTCATCATTTCTGTTCACCTGGTACTTTACCAAAATTTTTGCTTAAATTTAGCTGCCAGCTCAAATGTCAAACGGCTGTTGACAATCAGAATTTCAATTTTTTAGCTCTTTCTTAAATTAAATGAAAAATTTTAATTTTGATCGAATTCAAAAACTTCACGGAAAGTTTGCGAACACTGTTTGTCGTCAACAGTGTTGGCAACGCTGCAAATGGGGCAGCCAAAAAGTGGGCGGAGCGCGGAGGCGGCTAGTAATTGCTCCAAGGAAAAATCGATACGGAGACAGCTGTTCGTGTACAACAAGTGCAACGCATCGCAGGAGCCGCAAAAAGAAATTTAGCCAAAAAGAAATAAGGAAAACAAATATATATAATTGAAAAAGTAAAAAAGTGAATAAACCATATAATTAAACGAAAATCAGTCAATTCAAATAGCAGCAGCAAGTGGGAAAACGAATGAGCGCATTTTTTACATGAATTTTCCGTGACATATGGTCGAAGGGCGACAATAGCGAAATAACCTCTAATATATTCCGAATATATATATATATATAAATCGAGGAACTTATCTGCACAACAATGCCTAGCTCAAGGCGTGCCATTCTGGGACACATCATGTCCGGCATATGCACGAAGATGAATCGCACCAAGCCGGTGCCAGCGGACGTGATGGAGACGCCACTGAAGCGCTGCCTGACCACCTTCGATATTGCACTATTGGGTATATATTGTACATATATGGGTTATATATAGATATAGATAGATAATTTGTATTCCCTATTCAATCCAGGCATTGGCCACATGGTGGGCGCTGGCATCTACGTGCTGACTGGCACCGTGGCCAAGGAAATGGCCGGACCTGGCATCATCTTGTCCTTTGTGCTCGCCGGATTCGTTTCGATGCTGGCGGCGCTTTGCTATGCGGAGTTCGGCACGCGCGTGCCCAAAGCCGGATCGGCTTATGTCTACACCTATATATCGATCGGTGAGTTTTGGGCCTTTGTCATCGGCTGGAACATCCTGCTGGAGCACATGCTGGGCGCCGCCTCGGTGGCGCGCGCCTGGAGCGGCTATGTGGACTCCATGCTGGGCGGCTGGATTGCCAATACGACCATGTCGCTGATGGGCGGGCTGCATGAGCCGGGGCTGGCTCAGTATCCGGACGTGCTGGCCTTTCTCGTCTGCGTTGTCTATGCGACAGCCCTGGGCAGCGGCGTCAAGGCGACAGCCATCTTCAACAGCGTGCTGACCCTGGTCAACATTGGGGTCATGCTGGTGGTCATTGGCGTGGGCTTCTGGTATGCCGATGCCAACAACTGGTCCGAGGCGCAGGGCGGCTTTCTGCCCTATGGCTTTGGGGGCGTGATTGCCGGGGCTGCCACCTGCTTTTATGCATTCGTTGGCTTCGACTCGATAGCCACGTCCGGCGAGGAGGCCAAGAATCCAGCCGTCTCCATACCCATCGCTACGGTGCTGTCCCTTTGCGTCGTCACGGTGGGCTATATACTGGTGAGTGCGGCTCTCACGCTCATGATACCCATCAGTGAGATCAATCCGGCCGCCTCGCTACCGGAGGCCTTTGGCCAGCTGCATCTGCCGTGGGCCAAGTACATCATCTCCATTGGGGCGCTCTGCGGCATGACGACCACATTGCTGGGCTCGCTCTATGCGCTGCCGCGTTGCATGTACGCAATGGCCTCGGACGGGCTGCTCTTCAGCTGCTTCGGGCGGATCAGCCAGAGCACCCAGGTGCCGCTGCTGAATCTGATTGTCTCCGGCCTGCTGAGCGCTGCTCTGGCCTTGGTCTTTGACCTGGCCAAGCTGGTGGAGTTCATGTCCATTGGCACACTGCTCGCCTACACCATTGTCTCGGCCAGTGTCATCATTCTGCGCTATCGCCCGCTCACCCACGTGGGCACACCCAATCCCGTGTATGCACCGGACACGCCGGACGAGGAGAATGACGAGGATGCCGACTCGCAGTCGAGCATCGATACAGCATCGCCGACAAGCGATCTCATTGAGGGCGCTCTGGCTGGTCGTCTGAAGCCGCAGTTTCGCTGGCTGGAGCCCCTCCTGGGCCGCTTTGCACCTGGATCGGTGGTCTCGGTCGCTGTGCTGCTCTTCATTGTGCTCAGCTTTGCCATCTGCCTGGAGCTGAAGGTATCGTGGGCGCAGCTCTACTCCGGCACCTGGTGGGCCCTGCTCGTCTACGGTTTCATCATCTTTGCGGCCAGCGCCTGTGTCGCCGTCATGGCCGTGCACAATCAGAACACGCGCGGATTGAACTTCAAGGTGCCGCTGGTGCCCTTCGTGCCGGCCCTGGGCATCTTCAGCAATATTATGCTGATGGTCCATCTGGATGCGTTGACCTGGGTGCGCTTCTTTGTCTGGGTTACCATAGGCATGGTCGTCTACTTCCTGTATGGCATACGGCACAGCAAGGAGGGCGAAGCCTGCTCCACGTACTCCATACTGATGACCTCGTCGGAGGCAGGCAAACTCAACTGGGGATCCTTCAAGGCTTCCAAGAATGTGGCCAAGCATACGGTGCTCGAACGTTTCCTGGGTCGCCGGAAAATGGACGATAAGAAGCCCATTGTTGACGAGGAATGCGACGACAATGCAGAGAGTCCAAATTAAATCAATCGATGAGAACACGATTATATATATGTATCTATATTTGATCTGTTATTCAATTTACATAAATCGAAAATTACATATATATATACATAAAGCTTGTTGAACAAATATGTCAGAAGAACACAAATTAATATAACTCTATTTATAAATGTATATGTTATTCCTGTATATGTGGCCAGCCCTGCCTGTAACAATTGTTAATAGAGTACCTTCCCATCCAATGTTATGTACTACGCCCACTTCAGAAAACTGTATACCTACATATATACTCTCTCTTATATCCATTATACGTGTACATGAAAATATATATATACATATATACAAAAAATAATAACAATAATTGCAAAATATTAAAGATGATATATTAAAGATATTTGAATCATTTGATAAATGTATAAATATATCTACCAATTAAATATTTATGTAAACATCAATATTTTAATCAGAGTTTATTTGGGTTTAGTAATGAGTTTGAATAAGGATCCATTGTCGGAATAGTCATTAAAAGAACGGATAGCCGCCAAATAGTTTTTGGTTTGTAGACCATGAGTTCCTTGAACTACATACGCCAGGGTTAGAGTTGTAGGAACTAAATAATCCAAGTATTTATACGCTTCTTCCAACAAAAGCCCTAGCCCCAAAAGTATGCCTTATAATGCTTCGATCACGTCAGTCTAAAACTTATAAAAATATCTGGCAAATCAGTGAGTAATGCAAGCAGAATTTCTATAGAGCGTAATTACTCTTCCGGATTAAACATTTGGCGAAATATTTATGACCCATGCTACAAAAGCTAAGGAAAGATTAATATATCTACATATATATATTAATGAAATATGCTAATAAATATTCTGGAAAACATGAAATGCTCTACCTTCTTAAACGTGATGATTTTTTAATTTTGTATTTAAATTCAATTATATCCATTTTTATTATTGCAAAAAATATTAAAATTGATTCATTTTATATATATGTATCCATTTATCAGTATATTTAACATATGGAGAAATTTGCAAAATTAAATACAGATTAAATTTGGGAAGATTTTAATACAATTACAATAATGGCTATCTTAATTTAATTTAAAATTAATAAATATTTATTTCAAATTAATTTTATTTTTAATATTAAAGTTAAACAGTTGTTAGTTTCAAAAAATCTATTTTTCCTTTATCATCACGTAAATCTGCTCAATGTAGTACAAAAATATTAAATCATTTAGATAGTTCGTGAACGTTATTGCATTTCGTGCGAGATTGAAAATTCGTGAACTCATGGAATGTCGCAGCGCTGATTGCCATTATCTATTGAAATGAGCTGCCAAATCAAAGTGTGAATGAACAAAGTAAGAGAGAGGGAGAGCGCGAAAGCATCGTCATAACATAAGCAAGTTAACGTTGCGATGACGCAGCCATGTGACGCATGCAATACATTCAAACTTCACACGCATTCAAGCACACGTTCACACACACTCCAAGCTCTGTGCCTGTGTGCATATCGCACACGAGACCAAGGCCTGTGTGCGAAGAGCGAGAGCAAAAGCATTTCATACGAGAGCTTACGAGCTTGGCAACAACAAAAATCTGAACCTAGAATATGAGCGAGTAATGAAAAAAATAAATAAAACGGGTTTCGAACGCATGACTTTTGATGGAGCGGCAGAGAAACAGAGAGCCAACAAATCAGTTTGGCGCTATTTCGCAAGCGCAACAGCAAGCGCATGTGTCCGTTGGCACTGAGCTTAACGTATTTGTATTTTGAATTTAAATTCAAAATTAACGCTCACAGCGTGCGTACTCACAGACACAAATACATATGCACACACACAAATATGTGTATGTGTACTCTCATGTGAGCGTGCTACAGCTTCTACAGCATGTGAGAGATATTAAGTGTTTCGTATAGCTTTGGTGTTTCGCGATTTGAATATTGGCCGTTGTAATTCAGGCAACGCGAAACTCATTTTAATAGAGAAACAGATTTGTGTTTGTAGTTTACTCTTTAGAGGTCTTCCGGCTATGCGCTATGATGTGATGATGGCCCCTAAACACGGCATTCATGTCTACGCGCCTGTACCAATGCCATTGACAAGTTTTGCTCTGCCAGATTCGTGTATTGAAGCGGCACAAGGTGATAGTTGAGGATGCCGGCTGTTCACAAAACACAAAAAAAAAAAAAAAAGAAACGTAACGTTATGGGGCAGAGGAACCAAAGACGATGTGATGCGATGAATCCAAAGTGTACAAACAATAAGTGTGCGAGGTGGGATTCAATTGTTCTATGTCCTCAATAACTATCAATATGTATAAATTCATCATTTTTATTGCAATGCCTTGTAAAAGACAATATGAGACTTTTCTTAAACTAAAGAATAAAATCTAATAGTTAGATTTTCTTTACATTCAGTACAGTATAATCAAAGACTAACACTTTTCAAACACACCTCGCACTCAGATCGACAGATGAATGCACACATGCACAAATGCATACATCTGTTTTTTCGGTTGCACGTTTGTATGTAGGTATGTATACTTGGAAATCACCTTGCAACAGCTGCAACATCCTCGGACGTACAGCCATCCCTCACAATTTAGGGGTTGCTGCTGCAGACGCGGAGTTCGGAAAATGAAAATCTACCTGTAGTTGTAGTTGTCTTTACCTTTACCTGCATACACAGAAACAGATGTATGCATACATACATGCATCTGCATTGCATACATGTGTATGTGCATTTGTGTGTTTCTGATCTGCTCTGTGCTCTGGCATAATTCCCTCTGTGTAGGCCAATGATCTTTATTTTCGAGTCGCAGCTGCTCAACGAAATCATAAACTGCGACGCGCACATCGAATAATTATTGCAGGCATTTTTACATACTGTACATATTGATGTACATACAAATATGCATATACATATGTATGTATGTATGTATATCTACATACATCGATAGTTATAAATCCACGTCGATAGTTAATTATTCCTAGGTTGATTCATTTGAAGCATCTTTAGTGAAAGTGCATTGTGGAATGCGAAGGAAAGGTGTGCTGATTTACTACGTATGTATGTATGTCTGTACAACACACATAAAAGCGTACATATGTATGTACATGTGCACATACAGCATGCGATTGCTCTAGCTGCTACAGTCAGCGTCTTTCGGTATTCACTGTAAAGTATGTATGTATACATATATATTATTTGTATGTATGCGTGCACATTCATAGCACATAGGGGTAGTTTTCAGGCATTGAAAACCCATAAAACGCTGGCATATGGCATCTAAAATCAACGTTTCATTCTCAATAGAATATTTCCGTATACATTTAATTAGAAACGTAAGCGTACAGGCATGCAATGTGAAGGCAAACGCTTGTATTTCAAAGATTCAGGCAATTGTATTCGAAAATAACGTCGCACTAGCGCTAACTTTCTCACGCATACCAATGCAAGTATTGAAAACGAAGCCCTGGTATGTTTCAATTCCAGTTGTTACTCGTGTAGATGTGTCCATTTCGCTGCTGAAGGTTACTCATCGAGAGCCGATGTACAGTTGACTTCAAGCAAGAGCATAAATGTTGAAGACAGCTTGACGTCACAGTCTTAAATAACTGTGGAAAATTGCACATACAAGCAGAATGGTATAAGTATTATTTGTTATTACTGATCGCACTATTGTTTATCAGTTAATAAATACAAAATAATTGATATTTACTATTTAAAGTAGATAATACTGATCTGAAATGAAAAATACAGAAAAATTATATGGTATAGATCCATTATTTTGAGTTCAATTTATATGGACAACTTAAAATATATATAAGTAACATTTGTAAAATAATTAAGAGTTCAAATTCCATAAACTATATACGTTTTTTCTGGCACAGATAAGAACGCTGTGTGTTGTATGAGTGTGTGACGTCACGTTGTTTTGTTTTGTTATCTCTCTCTGAAGCGCATAACCTCTTGAAGCCTAGCTACGCGAAGCATACATAAGCGAAACGAAAATGAGGATTGCAACCATTTATATTTCGGAGAGCAAAGCAGACAGACGGGCGCGTTTCGTTTCATTTCGCGTGTGCGAGTGAGTGAATTTTTGTATCGTTCGATTTGTTTTAAAATCGACAAACAGCCGACTACAACAACTTACGCGAAATTATATTCGTTTATTAAAAATATTTCGCAAGCAATGTGCTGTATTGCGTCAACCAAGTGAAATTAAAGTCAGCACAAAAAAGAATAAAAATAAATAAATAAAATTACTCGCACTTACACGCGCTCACACACACACAACAAAGAAACGAACGAAGACAGAAAGACAATGAAAATGCCAATCGTGAGCTAAAGTCAAATAGCAGTTAGTAAAGTGAATAAATAGCAAGAACTGTGATAATTGTAAAGCTGGCAAGCAGTGCATAAACAACATTTGGAACCCCAACAAGAGCAACAAACAACAAAATGGTTAGCAGCAGCAACAATACGAATGGTGTGGATGGCAACAAAATAGTTACCGGTCTCCTAACGGCACTTGCGACCACTCCTGAGAGCAGCATCAGCAGCAGCAGCAGCAGCGGCAGCGGCAGCAGCAACAACAATACCAACATCAACATGGACGCTTCGTCAGCTTCGAGTGCAGCTGTGACGCCCGCATTGACTGTGTTTACATCAGCCACGTCCACTCCCTCCGCCATGTCCACGCCCACAAAGGAGGCGCAAATGTTGCGCACAATTAGGGAGAAGATTCTCCGAACGCCCGGCGGCGTCTGTGAGCTGCATGCTTTGAGTTTTGCCGAGCAGACCAACATTAATGGCGGCAGCATTAGTGCCTTTGGAGCAGGCGGGGAACAGCCAGTGAGGGTGATCAAGAACCGCTATGTGATCAGTGCTCAGCCCAATCACATCTCGGCCGCAGCAGCGGCCAAAACACCCGCCTCCTATCGCCATCTGATCGACCTGACCTCATCGAACCTGCAATGCATGGACGTCTACAATGGCAAGCAGTATCCGTGCAAGATTATCAACGAGCCGCTGGACAAGGTGCAACGTGCCTATTTTCAGCTGGAGCAAGACGATGAGCTCTGCCGCAGCACCATCTATGGCCATAAACTGATTCGCGGTGCTCACGATCTGGTACCGCTCTCCAAGAATCGCACCTACATCATCAACGCACCCGCCCAGCATGTTTATGAGAACCTCCACACGTACATCCGCCATGAGAAGCGTCTGTGCGAGCAGGAGGCACGAGCCATATTCCATCAGATCTGCCAGACGGTGCAGGTGTGCCATCGCAACGGGATCATTCTGCGCGATCTCAAACTGAAGCGTTTCTACTTCATTGACGAAGCGAGGTTAGTATAAAATATGCAAACAACAATTGTCATGAACTAGTAACCTGTTGATCCTCGCTCCTCTTTATCTGCATTAACTATCGATATCTCAATATTGACAGCAGTCATCGCTCTTAATTTGTATTGTTTCACAAATATTTCAAGGCAAGCAAAGCACAGTTTATAGTTGTCCGAGTGAATTAATAATAATGATTCTTATTTTATTATTTAATATTATTAGTTATAATTTATTTCTAAGCTTATTTTTTTTTATTAATGATGGATATATATTTATTTCTAAGCTTGCCATAGATTTCCTTTTTATTTGTCTTACTTTACTCGCTTTCTTTTACCCACTTTGCTATTAGAACTAGTTTCTTTTGCGTTTCTAAATCTGGCAACACTGTGTAATTTCCCATTTGTATTTCGCTGTGCGACACTATTGTATTGAGTTCATATATGAACATATAATATTAGTTTCAATTCTAGCAGACTGATGTATTTACATACATAAATACATGCACATGTATGTATGTACCTTTGAGTTGATGGCTTTCGTAATCGATTGGTAGTGACCCTACCCCGGACACCCGCATGTGAACTGACACTACACCACTACCAGCAACAACATCGGCAACATCAACACTCACACACACACATTCACACCTCGCACACATTTGCTCGCTGTACTGGTTGCATATCTTTATTTTGCAATTCGATAAAAACTCGTTATGAGCAACAGTTGTTGTTTTTTTGTGTGTTGGTGTTATTGGTGCCACAATTGTTGCTCTTGTTATTGGCCGACGTTGACGTTGTGGCTGTTGTGTTCGGTGTCGGCCAGTTGTGGGTAACATTGAACATTTAAGAAGTGTTGCAATAAAAAAAAGCAACAGCGAATAGATCAACCAGCAGCGACACAATATGCCTGTATATGTATGTATCGCTGTGTGTGTATTTAGCTTTGGGAAATTACTGTACCTGATGAAATACATCGCTGTGAATAGAATATTGCGTTCTTTTTTGTAATCGTTTTGGCGTGCTCAATATTTTTGGTCAACAGTGTACGCGTACACAAAATACTGATAATATAGCAGCAACAACAAAGACATAAAACTGCGTATATACATACATACATACATACATACATACACTTGCATACATACATATACATATCTGGAGCGTACAAAATGCTCGCAGCGAGGTTCCTACTCTGTACTCATTTACTCATATATGTGTATGTGTGTGTTTTTGAGTGTGAGTGCTTATACGTGAGTACAGTACACGTCGAAATGTTAGGCTCACCTTCAAAATTTGTACTGTGCGCTTGCAAAATAATTCATTTTTGTTGTTGTTGTATTTCGTTTTTTTGTACTTACGAAGTGTACACGTCAGGCAAATGTATGTACAGATGTATGTATGTATATGTGATATATATACACGTACGTATGTATGAATTCTTAATCTTGACTCGTGGCGAGCAAAATAACTTTTCTTTTTTCGTACCTATTCGTCTCTGCTGTACCTGTTGATTGTGAGAGGCACATACGTACATCTGATTCTCTTAGTCTCTATGTTGACTATATATTTATTATATACATATATTTGTGTACATGCCTGTATATAGTTCTTACAAATGAAGCAATACTTGTTGAATGCTTTTGAACTTTTTTATTTTTGTATTGTTTTCACGTTTCCATTGCCAATGCAATTAGCAAATTTATTTCATTGGCGTTTTCCGCTTTTCGTGTTGCCAACTTGTTGTTTTTTTTTTTTTTTTTACATATTGCAAACGTATTTATTTTATACACAATGTAAGCTTTACCAGATGCGTCAAGTGTTCAATAAATGTTCATATTCTTGTTTCCCTAACAAATATACACTATCGTAATTTTGCATTTATCATATACAAATTGATAATCTTAATTGGGCTTAGGTTATTTCATTAGATTGCAAAGATTCCTGAAAGCTTTTATTATTATTGTTTACTTTTTATTGAGATAATAGCTGAATAGAAGTGTTTACTTAGTAAATAAATTATTCAGCTAAATAAACCGATTTCTGTACAGTCGAAATTTTTTAATTTCAAAGACTTGAGTCAATATTAATTGTCTCAAGCAACAATTGAGACAGACATACATATATATACAGTATATAAAGTATACACAATTGTGGAATGCAGAACAACAAAATATGGTATAAAAATGGTACATACATATGTATATAAAAATGAGTTGAATGCACTTATTTTGCAAAAATATGTGCCATAAAATGGTAAATATTTCATGTAATTATCGATGAGCCGAATTATATTAAATATTCAATATTTACATATGTATGTATACCCAATCTAAATCATATGCATCTATACTTACTCACACACACACACACACATACGTACTCATTCAACTTTAAGGTCAATTTGTGCTACGGCCCTGACTCTGATCTTCTGTATGTATTTTCATGTATTATTATTTTCTGTTCGCGTATAGATATTTAAATAGCATTTAAATTAGCAGCACGTATTAACATCGACTTCCTCCACACTCAGCGCACCTCTCCTCTCCAGTCTAGTTGATGGTGCGAGTATCTTTTTGGAAAATACAATTTGTTAACATCAACGCGAGCGAGAGAGGGAGAGCGAACAATCGTGTTCGCTCTTCAAATGAATAGGCTGCGCAATGCTCGCCTCCCTCTTCTATAAGCAAACAAGGTCGCTTGTTGTAACAGCTAGACTACCCGTTGCTCTCACTCTTCCTCTCTCACTCTCTCATGCTCTCTCTTTGAATTACTCTCGTTCATGGATCGTAAGTTTGTATTGTAATTTTGTTTGATGGCAAAAGGCTCGCTCAATTTTAATTTTGGTTGCTCATTTTTGCTCAGGGTCAACTCGAGGTTTTTTCAGCTCGTGTGTGCTTGCGTGTGTGTGTGTATGTTTGTTTGTTTGTTTCATGGCACAATCGAAAAAATAATATTGTTGAGTTTTTGGCGCTCACTTAATTATCTTAGCTTTTAACTTTTTTTTTCCAATGTTTATTATTTGTTGTCATTGTTGTTTCAACTTTGAAACCGTAGGTGGAGTTGCCACAGCCACTGCACTGTGTCACTTACAAATAGGCCCAAGTTGAGCGAGCGCTCTCTTTGTTTCTCCGTCTCTCTTCAGTTTTTGTTTTTTTTTTTTTGCATGAAAATGTAGGCCAATGTCAACATGGTGTCACCGCTCTTGGGTGTTTGGGGTCGCCAGCTCTGTCAGAGATGGGTGCACGCTTTGGCTTTGTGGTTATATCAATTACATACGCTAACAGCAAGTTCGCTTCACTAGGACTGGCAACGCCATCAACGCTAATGCCGACGCCAACGCCAACGCAATGCCAATCGATTCGTGTGTCTCTCTCCCTCTCTGTGTCTGTCTTTTGTAATGCGATAGTAAATGGCAACACCATCAATTTTGAAAATGATGCAACTCTGCATTTGACTGCGATTGCAAGCGCAGAGCGCAATAAATAAAATGGAATTAACATTAATTTGGAATGTATTTATTTTTTGTATGATTACAGAACGAAACTGCAGTACGAATC
The DNA here is from genome assembly GCA_035047565.1 of Drosophila mulleri. Taxonomy (NCBI): domain Eukaryota; kingdom Metazoa; phylum Arthropoda; class Insecta; order Diptera; family Drosophilidae; genus Drosophila; species Drosophila mulleri. The sequence continues at coordinate 1,404,242 of JAWNPK010000049.1, read as the reverse complement.
GCTGGAGGGCTCCATGATACTGGATGGTGAGGATGATACGCTTAGCGACAAGATCGGCTGTCCACTGTACACGGCACCGGAACTGCTGTGTCCGCAGCCCACGTACCAGGGCAAGCCGGCGGACATGTGGTCGTTGGGTGTCATACTCTACACAATGCTCGTTGGCCAGTATCCCTTCTACGAGAAGGCCAACTGCAATCTGATAACGGTTATCAGGCATGGCAATGTCCAAATACCAATGTCGTTATCCAAGTCGGTGCGGTGGTTAATGCTGTCGCTACTGCGCAAGAATTACACTGAGCGCATGACGGCAACTCACATTTTCCTAACGCCCTGGCTGCGAGAGCAGAAACCGTTCCATCTGTACCTGCCTGTCAATGTGCAAATTGCCGACGACTGGGATGTGGAAGAGGATCAGGATGGTCAGGAGAGCATGGAGGTGGGCGAAATGAGTGAAATTTGCCCACTGGTTGGTGAGAAGCCGGAAGATGAGTTTGACGACGATATCGGTGTGGAGCCGCTGGACTACACCCACACCACTCTGCAAATGGCCGAAACAAGCAGTTCCCGCTCTCTAAGCAGCTCAACCGAAACCGATGCAGATGCTGACGAGGATATGGGCTGACCTATACTTGACACGGAGACACACACGAAGCCCCTGGAAGCTCGCTCTCTCGTATACGCTGGCGCGTGATCTTGATTGAATTCAAGATTCAATTCTGTGGACCTCTCGCTGCATGAGGCGCATTGATTACCTGCGCTCTACGAAGATAGCCAGGGCTAAGGCGGCCGCGCTCTTCACGTCATCATCCTTCGCGGAGGTGTGATGCTCACCTTCGACAACTCGCACTCAAAAAAGACTTTGTAGCCTCGCTCACCTTACACGTACACAAAAAAAAAAAAAAAAAAAAAAAAAAGAAAAATAACACACACAAACACAATTAGTACTCCATAAGAACTCTCACTGCCTTCCAAAACAGTAACGAATTGTTAGACCGTTCTCTTCGTGAAGAGTCTTTTAATTGCTTCATATCTAAAATCCGAATTCGTATGCGAATCGTCCTCGTAACTATTGCAACTGCAACCGATTCTTCCTAATATAAACTTATGTACAATACATAAATTAATATTTTGCTGTAAATTGTTGGAACTTATTAATTTGATGGCAAGCATTATTTTCAATGTTTACAATGGCAATGAATGCAAATTGTTATTTATTATATAAATCTATATATATATATTTTTTTTTAATTTTTGCGCATATTTTGATGAATGATAGAAAGAAAAAAAGTGAAAAATTATGAAACGAATAAAAACTTTGATCTCACTTTAAAAAAAAAAAAACAAACTTATTTGGTGTTTTTTTACTTTAAATACTTTTTAGACATTTTTAGATGTACCTACATACCACAGAAGGTATTTTTGCCATATTAGCCGGTCATAGTTCATGCTCTGAATATTTCGACTTTTGCCTTAAGAGTACAGGAAAACATAATATTCTGGCATATGCAAAATATATCAAGTTATTGAAAGTTAATTATGATTGTCATCATTTGATGAAAACTAAATTAGTTAATTTACATATCTAATGAAAAGCATTTCCCAATAGTCATTCCTGCCTAATTATATCACATTATTTTAGTATGGCCACAGAATATTTTGAAAGTCATTGTCTATTTAGTGGATTGCCCAAGTATAATTGTGTGCGAATATCGAATGTTTCAGCACGTGGGAAAAGTTAATCTATTGATAAGAGCCTTATCACTTGTTGAATTATATTGTTATTTTTAATGGAATAGAGCAGAAGAATTCTTCACGGCTAGCTCTGATGTCATGACAAAAAAATAATAATAATACCCTATAAAAAACCAGAGCGTATTCTCAAAATTTGTAAAGGTGAATCTGAAAGTATAGCAATCTTTAACAATAGAAAATATACATATGCAAGCATACATACATACATATACTCAAATAAAGGATAATAGATGCAGAGTTTAAAGGAATAGAAAGGGTTTTTTGTAATAAAAAACCCAGTTACACATTAAAAAAAAACCCTTCTGAATATTTATTTCATTCAACCCCCATTCAATGAGACGAAATTGAATGAATTTGTGAAATACCAGAAATATTTCCGTATATAAAAATGAAAACATGCAATATAGCATTACAATAATGTTTTGTATATTTTTATCAAAATTTCCATTAATACAAGTTGCCAAAAAAACAAATATGTTTACTAACTATTTAGTTAACGGCGCAATAGGCGACCCAACGTAGTGTCGACGTGCCAACTTCTACGTAGCTAGAAACGTACTTTAGTCATCACATACATGTATACATACATAACACACATACGTATGCATGTAGATAGTATTATAAAATTGGCGAGAGAATTTCGTAAGAACGTTAAACCTGCAGAGAGTAACGTAGGCGCCATCACCTCTGTGCATACACACATATGTACATACATATGTATGTAGCTTATGTGATAGCGGCAACTCTCTTGAGTTGAAAATGTCGGAATACTTTTAATTAGGTGTGGTTGTACTTCTAGAATTTTATAGATACTATTTTGGAATGTTTAGATAAGAAATTAAAGGTAATTAAAGCGCGTATAAGATCTTTACTTATCAGTTAACAATCAAACTTGAGATTCGTATTGGTGCTTTACATTAACTCAATAGACGAATTAGCTTCAGTATCAACAAGTTATGCAAATCATTGCAAAAAAATTCCTCTTAGTTAACGGCTAGCATCGCAGACGACAGAGGCATGTGTTTTATTTTTGGTATTTAGAGCAGATGTATCTCTCTAAAGTTCTATCACTAATTAGAGAAAGACTGTGCTAAATAACTCTAAGCGCATTGATGTGCACTGACAGCACTCGTGTCTTTTGGCTAGTTTCACAGCCTGACATTTAATTGATTGGGTTTATATAGCGGGGGTGATTGATGCGAAGCGCAACTATTAAATAACATATTATGTAGAGTTTTTATAAATAAAATGTGTGCATGTGAAAAGATAGGCAACCATTTAAAGTAACTAATAAGAAAATACTTATATATATTATATGTATCTATGAAAGCTTCCGTGTGTTCTTGTCCGTTACACATTTAAAAAGTTTGAATGTAGCTTCGCTTTTGTTGATTTTTGACAGCTATCGGTCTATCGATATATCACGCATGCATATAAATATCGAATACTAAATTAGACTATTGATAACAGAAAATGTTAATATCTTCACGCTGTTACGCGTTTACCAAGAAGCAGACTACATAGGTTCAAAAGAAAGGTTCTTTTCAATAAAAATTAACTAAACCCCGTGCTTCTAGTTATTTTTGTGCGTATGATGTCCATAGCAGGGAAGAATACCAACTACACGTCCAGCCATTACATAGTAATACATGCAAGGCATTACCGAACAACGTCAATTAATGCTGTTGGCATTGATTTAAGCAATTCAAACCAACAAAATGAAGCTTACAGATCTAAACATCGACTGCCTTTTGCGAATTTTTAAATACCTATCTGAACGCGAATTAATTATCTTGTGTGAGGCGAACAACTATCTTAACGCAGTCATCGAACAGAACATATTCTATGCCCTGACGAAGGATTTGCTACTATGTGGACATAGAAATAAACCATGTGTGGAGCTAAGGTAATATAGCTTTCGATAAGGAAATCAAATTCGAATTGGATAGCTTATTATTATTATTATTTCCAGGAATTCAACACAACTAAGTTACTTGCGGCGTTTACAAATAGCTAGAAATTGGCTTAAAGGTGTCTATGTGGAACGATATTATTACCACCATGCGCAGATGTTCGCCTCGAAGCTTTGGTTGGAGTCGGACGCATTGTATATAACGTACGCGAATTATTTACGCAAATATCGTCGGGCTGGTCCCGAAGCACTGCAGCGACGCTATGAGGAGGAGATCAGCACACCCACCTTATCGGATATCTCGGACTTTGTAAAGAAGCAGGACACCATCTTTGCCGGACGAGTGTGTGGCACCTGCTTCGTGAAGGATGCCGATGGTATTACAGAGCAGCCAATGCACCATGCCAAAGAGTATTTGTACTGTGTGGACTTTGTGGACGATGCTTACGTGACCAGCACAGACAAGTGCTGTAAGCTGTGGAAACGTTCCAAAGAGTTTGGATTGTCGCATTTTGATATGTTTATGCGGCTGGAGCATTCGTTTAAGTCTATGAAGCTAAGCGACGATGGACAGTGGCTCTATGGAGGTTTATACACGGATACAGGCCGCAGAGCATTGCGCGCCATTCACGTTGAGAGGTAGGTTATCCTGTCCTATATATATCATATATACTGGCTTACATACTTCTGTTTTTCAGTGGCGAAGAGCTTGTGTTCAACTCAAATACCCTTTCCATTTACGATCTAAAACTAAAGGACGATCAAGTGATATTCACTGCCAACTTTGATACCACATTTCGTATGTTCGATCGTCGTACGGATCGTGATGTTTCCATATGGGAGGATCCTTTTGACTCTTCTATCTACTGTCTCGAATATGACGGACTCTATGCCGTGCTGTGCGGCGCGAAGCATCACAGTCGTGTTAATCTTTACGATATTCGTATGCCTGGTAAATATATACAGCTTTACTTTCCGGGCCGCAACACAGGACGCCAACAGTACAGAACTTCGCCGGTCTATAGCCTGGCCTGTGATAGCCAATACATGTTCGTGGCCACGAATCACAACTTGCGCGTCTTCGACTTTGGCACAAACTACGCAGTCCAAAGGGATTACAGTGATTTTCCTAATAGCATAAGATAATGAAAGAAGTTGTAGTCCAAAACATAGCTCGATTTTTACAAAAAAATTAAGTGGTAGATGAATGCATTTAGATCATTAAAAACGTGTTACCTTCTATTCAACTGTTGAATTAAATTTGTTTGTTTGTTTACCCAGTTGATTATTTATATTTTATTTGCATTGGCATTTCGCCTTTCAGCTTAGAGAATCCGAATTGAAATATAATTTCGTTTAACAAATTGCATTGACCAACTTATTGTAATAGTCGACAAGGTAAAATCTTACAATAATAGACCACAAACTTAAGTTAAACAAAGATGCCTTAAAATTCACTGTTAACATATCTCTATGTTTCACATAAACAAAATTGTATTAAGGTAAAAAAAAAACTTAACTGTAATAGTGCATATGCATGTAGTGGTATTGTTTTATGAGCAATTTCTTGATTTCCTCTCACAAGGCGATGTGATTACATTTGTCATATCAAATTTAAGAGAATCTATTTTATGCGTTCAAGTATATCGTAATACTTTAATATATAGTATGTGTGCTTAATTTATGATTTTGGAAAACAAATTTCTAGAGCTACCTGACGTCCAATAATAACGTTCGAAAATTTAATGCTGGCCTTCAATAGTTCATATTATTATAACAGTTATTTATCATAAATTGAAGCCTTAATTTTGTTGCGTTTTAACAGGCACTTCATCAATTCAGTTATTAATTACAAATTTCATCAATATTTGTTCCATTCATACATTTACAATTTGTGCATCTTCTACGAGTGTAATCTTAATCAAAGTGCGAAAAAATATCGTTAATAGCGAGAAAATGCACCCAACTGCATCCGTTTGTCAAACCCCTTTGTTCAGTTTCAATATTAATTTTTCTCAGATGCATAAGTTGTTTATATGATACAGTATTTGATATTCAATTCAAACGAAACGACTATCTGGTTGTGCTATCATTTGGCTTATCTGCGGCGGTTGCTGGACTGTCTTTGGACGGCTCCGCGGCACTTTGTTGCGGCATTGTGTTTGGCGGCGGCGGCGAATGATCCAGACTTTCGTTAAGCGCTGCCGCCAGTTCCCCATTGAACTGCAGCAGACAACCCAAGGCACCGAAGTAGCCTTCATGCTCCAAAAACAGACCCTTCATGGTGCCATTCGACCAGAACTCCATGGCGTAGGCAAGCAATTTCATCGAAATGGGATTCACGCGCAGAAAGTTGCCCACGAAGACGACCTAGAAGTTGGCAACACAAAATGTAAATAGATATTCTCACATCAGAGACAGCTCAGCTCACTTTGTCGATCTTTTCGTTGAGAGCGCACATTCGCGCAATGGAGCCAATGTTGTTGGTAATTGTGACTAGCGTAGCATTTGCAAGATCCTCCCTGGATACCGAGCAGCGTTTTTCGTTTATGTGCATCTGGCCAAAGCTACAGTGAAGACACGTAAATGTTTATCGAATCCATAGAATAGTATTAAATCTATTGCCTACCTAGAGGCCACTAAGTCTCCTGTCAAGCCAAATCGATTGTAGTCGCCTCCGTAGATGTCCTTGACCAGTTTATCCACCTTCCGATTGTCACCCTTCGTGGCCAATTGAATTGCCTCTTCGAATGTTGTGCAGCCAGTGAGCAGGCAGCACAAGCCGAGGAATGTACCACCTCCCAAACTGTAAAAAGAATAAGAGTTCAGCGGAGTTAGTTTATACAGGGACTGTTCTCCTTATAGACGGCTTACCTAGTGCCAGAAATGCGTTTGTAGTTGTCCGGGCCGTAGACGGCCAGAATGGATACGCCAGAGCCGACATTAACCAAGATAAAGGGAAATGGTTGTGAGAAATTAAAGGCACGCTTTTCGGTCTTACTGCAGGCGAAAAGAAAGTTAAAAATAAATAAAAAATCGTCTGCAACGGCTGATAGGAATACCTACGTAATTTCTCTGGCATTCTCGTAGTAATAGCATTCAGTAGCATTGTGCATGTCGGCAAAGAGTATGCCCTTGATGAGCGTGTCCAGCTCATCGAATTTGGCCAGCTTCATGTTGACCTGATCTCGAAAGTCCTTCTCAAACTTAAACGCACCGCCGCCCGTAGCACAAACAGTGGTCACCAGCTCGGCCATGCCCTTCTGCTTGGCCAGCGACAGAAAGTTGCCCATGTCTGTGGTCTGAAACCGGATGAAATGTAGAGAGCCTCGTCGCTTTCGAATCTCCACATTGTCCATCTGCAATGAGAAATTCACAATTCATTGCCGCTCAATACAGTTCCATATACATCAATCAATGGCCCCTGCTCAGGTGCAAAGCTTAATCAGGCGAGATGTTGCTAGGCCAGCTCCTTATTACAATTATATAAGCGCACGTGAACAGTCAAAGTTTACGAGACAGGGAATTCTTCGGCGACAAGCGTTGAGCGTAATTAGCGACGTAAATAAGCCGATAACCATTTAAAATATAGAAAACGCACAACAGGAAGTCAAAAGTCAATGAATGCTCTACGTAAAGTAAACTTGTCGTCGACGACTGCGGCGTGAATACAATTCAAGTTCCGGACAGTGATGCGCACTTGGCCTTTTTGCAGCTAACTCGAATTGATGGGTTTAATGATATATATTTTCGTTTTAGATACACCTATGCAGATAAGGGCAAAGATTTCATTAACTTTGACTATAGCACAGCTGTAGCCAATTACTAAAACCAATCTGTACCTAATTAAGAACAAGTTGTAAATAGAGATATATATATTTTTATATATGAATATATAACTATATATATATGAATATATAACTATATTCCTATCTGAAATGTACGCCCGGTTCACGGCCAATTCGTGCCATTGACGTGTCTGACGAAGCTTCACTGTCATAGATCGTTGTCGAATACTAGAATTTAGCAGGCGAATCATTCGACCTGGCTCTAAACCCGGTGATCTCTGCCGATTGCACGCGCAATTCATGCCAGATAATGCATAGCGCTCAAAGCTAATGCAATTTTGTTTCCATTTTCGGTACGTAATCGCCAGTGATTGAGGAGAGAAAACTCGAAATAGTATTGTTGTATATAAATCTAGTAATGCGTTGCAAAACAAATCAAAATATTGTTTACATACAACTATCTCAAATATAGATATATCAACTATAAACATATACAGATATAAAATAAATCGATGAATATGTCTATAGAAAACGGAATTTAATTGACAGCTTACCTGCAAGTGCGTGTCGCGATGCCCCGTTTTGCCATATGCCGAGTTTTTGGTTAGATACCTTCGGATATTACGTAAAATACCGGCCTCGCAATCCTGCTCATCGGGCGTTATATCCTTTGGCTCGAAGTATACCAATTTTGTGAGCGTTCCTCCAATGTCCATGCCAAACCATGGCATTGCTAAAACAGTTTAACAAAATGGATAATACATAATTATTGGGCATATCGGAGAAATGGTAAAAAGAGCTTAAGTAATATGGACAGCATGTTGTACGCACTTATATAAAATTGCTCAGGATGGCATAATCTTCGTAAAATTAGAGTTTTCTGAGCTACTACTAATACACAAACACTTGAATTTTGCTTTGGGGTCATTTCAATAAATTTGTCTTATCTGTTTTAACATTATTAATTTAGCGACCGAAAAGTTATCTATTTAATTTGCTGCATAAGAATTAGTTGTCAAATTTTCAAAAATTCTCAAATAAGATATTGGAGAATGTTCAATTATCAATTTGAGCAAAAAATTGATATGAATGAAGCATATTGTCCGATATATACTGTAATTTTGTAATAAAGATAGTATTATGAACAGATAAAAGTCCTTTATAAACAAGTTATTGAAACAGCTTATCTTACTCTCTAAATCTGTAATCTAATCATAGAAAATGTTATCAAACAATACAAAATGTAAATTTAACAAAGCAAACATCTTGAATGATAATTAATAGACTACTCAAGTTTATGATATTGAATTGATTTTGTGAGCAATATTGACAACGATCAAACATTAATGGTTCCATTAGGGATTCTCAATTAGTTGTACAGATTCCAAGTTCCTCAACATGTGCTTAATATCCCTCTCTTGCTTTCATTAGTTTGTATCAGTCACCCTCGTACCGCTTTTGATGATGAGATCAAAGATCGACGTAAAGTCCAATAATTCAGTCATTGCTTAAGTATAAATTGTCAGGAACTAATATTCACTATTTCACGGCTTTAATGGGTATGTCTAACGAGTGCCAATAGGCTACGGCAGCATGTTTAATTTCAACCAGTACGTTATTAACTCCGACGGCCAACTGTCTAGATTATATATTACGAGTAGAGTAACTGGCGTTGAATATAATGGCAGTTCGAAAACACATGTGCGACGCACTCTCCAAAACAGAGAGAGAGAGAGAGAGAGAACGCGAGAGCGATTGATGCATGCTTATCTACCATTTTATGCGGCGCCTGGTTATCGGCCAGCTAAGAAGTTCTAAAATGACCGCTGGCCTCTGCCTCGCTTACATTGTCACAAAATTAACCACTTTTGCTATCTAATCACAATATTTTTTTTATTACATATGTATATATGCGCAATTATGGTGTTTTATGTCCAAATATCAGAAATAGAAATATCATTAAGGTAACTTTAATAAATAAACTCGAAAAAGTTTATCAAAAGTCACCTTTAAATGCAATATCAGCTGTTTGCCCAAAGAGAGCGTAGAGAGTGGTCGTAAGTTTATCTACTTTGCAAGTATTACTAATGAGTGCTTGAGTGGGAGAGTGAAAAGTGGAAAAGAGTGAACAACTTAACTACGCTTTCATTTCACTATTATGATCTTAACGAAAACAAGGTTGCCACATTGCTAGAATTGGCGGCACTTAAACAAAATCATTCGATGAGCTGAGATTGCTGTTCAATTTTCATTATGTGACCAAGAAGACCTTCTTAATTTGTATACTTGATTCCAAACTGCTTTTGCGTCTGCCAACGATAACAAAATCTGCTCTCGTTCTTATCATTTTTGCAGGGTACGAAACACAAATTGAGCTTTGATATGGATCAGATGCTTTGTGTTATTCCATAATATACATATACAAATGTACATATGTACATACATATGTTTATTTATTCGACTTTGGAAGGCGCGTTACTTACACATCAAATCATCAATATTAGGGATGTGTTTGGCGGGCTGTATGCATGATTCACTTGAACAGATCTCATTCGAGTTGTCATCATTAATATTAACATTAACATTAACATTATTGTTACTATTATGGTGAACTATATTTTTGTTGTTGTGGCCGGATTTGCTTTTATTACTAACTCCAATGGCCGCACGCCACGAAGCGCGCCATGAATTTTTTTTAGTGGAGATCATTTGAGCCGTTGGCGGACTGGCCGTGGCAGCCAGCGAGGCGTGCGTAGTTGTTGCTGACGATGACGATTTCTTGTCGTTATGTAATTTGAATATTTTCAAGTTGAATGAATATTTTGAGTCGCGCGCGGGCACTTTCATTTTAAATGCGTCGCGTCTGTGTGTATTTAATATCTTAACGAGTTTTTTGCACTGAGCATAGCATAAGAGTCATTCAGTTAGTTATTCTCAAACATTAGCTGCTTTGTGAATCTGTGTATTTACATTGTTGCCAGCCTGAAAGCCAGCACGGAATGCTCTCAAAAAGAAAAACAAAAATCAAAAACGGTTAGCTTTGATTTCGCCGTTTTGTTTTGAACAGGCAGCGCGCTCGCGTCGGGTATCCGTTTGACCGATCGCTAGCAGGCGTGAAACGTGTTTGAATGAAATTTCATTGTCACTTCGTTGAAAACGATGCCAATACGGTGATGCCGACTGTCCCAGCAGTGGCAGCGGCAGCGGCAGTGGCGGCGGCAACAGCCGAGCTGGCGTCTACGTCACAAGCGCGCTTGCACAAAACATACACATGCACAAACACACACACACATATACATATGTATGTATATACAGGCAGGTCTAGGCATGTCCGTATGTATGCAACTCTTACATACATACCTAAGTATATTAATGAGGAGACATCGTGTCAAGCGAAGCCCAACTTAAGCATTGCGAAAGCAAATTTCAAAAATCAAATCAAATTAACGATCACAGTTGAGCCAGCCAAATACTCTTGACATAAGCTCGAACTGAATGCACGACGGGCAACGGTCAATGGTCAAGTAAGATCAGTTTTGTATGCAATTTAACCAGATCAATTACAATGCAAATTGTTATTTCGAAGACAATCATTAATTTACAATCATTGAACATTAAATCAAATGTACTTATTTGGTATGCCAGCAGAGCGCAAGAAAAGAGAGAGCAACAAAAAGGTGAAAAAGTGGCGCCCAAATCAAAAAAGAAGACCCAAAGTAAGCTTCGAGCTTGAGTACAATACAATGATAGCTGTACGTAGCTCATTACATACATACATACAGTAGATGATATATTGTACTTGTTAAAAAGTGGACAGAAGCAAACGGAATTGCGAGTCGAAGCTATAATACTCTTTCATCAGAACTTGTACAATAAGACTAGTTTTATATATATATATTTTTAAATTAATTAATTTACACTTACCTCTTCCCAGCTGGTGGCAAAAGATAATTTCATCATCCTGCATATTGAAAATAAGACAAAGTCCGTTACTGTCTAGCGTCTAATACCGGCTATAGTTACTCCTAATACAAGTTGAGCGGGACTGAAGACGTGTATCCGTCGTGGCACCTGCAGCAGTTGTTGATTGTTTTGTTGGGGAGAATGCGTGAGGAAATTGGAGTGTTGGCGAGCTGCGATGGTAATGCAACATCCGTTGCTGCTCACATTGACTAAGATGGCTACTGGTTGTCGTTTTTATAGCACATTACGCTGATCGAGTTGGCATTGGCATTGGAAACCGTATGACGAAAATATGTTTTCGCTTTGTTTACAATCTGTTTTTGCCGCCAGAAAGTTGAGTGCTGTTCCAGCTGTTAATGGCCTAGCATTTGATTTGATTGGCAATATCCTTTATTTCTAATTGCTGAATTGCGCACTTTGGAATTAAAACTTTACAACAATTATGATAAAAATCTAAATCTAGTGGCCTTGCACACTGTCTTCTTCTTGGCATTAAATCAGAACAGCTGTTTGCTTTGTTTTCTGGTCCAGACTAAAGATGAGTAACTAACTGACTATCGATTAGTGATGTTGTCTGTGATTTTATTGAAGCGCTTGTTATCGATATTAATACAGAGAAGACGTTTTAATATCGATACAGTTTTAAGCATTTTTGCGAAATAACCACGCAAAACTGCAAGCAAAACAAAAACAATATGAAGTAAACAAAACAGTGAAAAAAGTAACAAGTTGTATTACAATTGTCTCTGTACTACATAAATTATATATTTTTCAAAAATAAAATAATAGAAATATAAATTGCTGTTTGCCTATAAACTGCGCAGTTTGTTTATTTTTAACAATGAGCAACAACAAAAATGATATAACTGGCACGACTAATGAGCTCAAGGAATTCAAGTTTCCGCCTATCTGGCGGGATAAATCCAAAATAAAGGTACTATTTGCAAGCTTTCATCCGCGCCACATCAACATTGAAGAATATGATGCAAAACTATTATTTTGGATGGATCTCATAAGACAATACTGTACCTATTTGGGAAAAGCAAATTTTTGTTTGCGTGAGATCCAATTACAGTTCATGCGTGGCGAGCAAATACCAGCCTGCCTAGACGTTGTGATGGCAGAAATGGAGCAACAAAAACAGATTCGTCGACGCACTGAATACGAAGAGGACCCGCTAAATACTTGGAAGGTCTGGATTGTCAACAGCTTCGTAAAGCGTCCGCTCTGGCGCAGCTGGGAAAAACTGAAATATAGCATTTTTGCCAGAGATGTCAATGCTGAATCTTTTACTGAATGGATTCACTTAGATGTGTTAAACGTAAGGAATACTTAATTTTATTTTATTTAATAACATTTAAAGTTTTTCTTTCAAACAGACAATCTGCAGTGAAGTGGAGGAAAAGGTTCTTAGGAAACATCGCGGAAAACTGCTGCATTTGGAAGCTTTCAAGAAGCTTTGCAAAACATGTGAAGTGCGCATTCATGAGGAGTTCTTGGCCTTGTGTCTCCTTACGCTAGAGGCACGCCGGCAAGTGGCTCTACAGTATAAAATGGAAAGGGAAAAAAGTTACGTGCACCTTATCAAAGTTCCAGGTATAAATTGAATCACGTTTGGAAAACTCCTTTTAATAATTTCCATTACAGCTGACGATAATGAAAGTCCGAATATCAGTGAGGCAGACCTGGCTATGCATAATCTGGAGATGACGCAGGCTAGTCTGCTGCAACAGCTGGAATCGTTGGAGGAAGAGATTAAAGTCAACGATGATAAAGCACGTCAATATGTGAAGGAAAACAAAAGGCAATTAGCGAAAACATACCTCAGGAAAAGGCATTTGTTAGAAAAGAATCACGGTACAGCATTAGTGCTTTAAAGTTTATTTAGTGACTAATGTTGTTAATATAAACTTATTTATTTTTATTTACAGAGCGACGCAGCCTAGCGCTGCATAATATAGAACTCCTTCTGTCGAATGTGGAGGAGGCACAAAACAACGGCGTGCTGCTTGACGCTTATAAAATTGGTACTAAGGCTCTGCAGAAGGTTCTCAGCGATTCCGGTCTTAAGTACGATAATGTGGATGAAGTTCTTGCCGATGTGCGCGAAACTTTGGATCAACATCGGGAAATTCAAGATGTTATGTCCAGTAGCACAGCAGAAGTGACGGCCAACCACGATGAGGAAGAGTTGGAAGTAGAACTAAACAACCTGATGGGTGGAAAAGTTCAGGAAATGAAACCTTTAAGTCTATACAATAATAACAACAAAACTGAGATTGTAATTGAGGATGATCAGTTAATTGCCATGCTTGATGATCTAGAGGTGGAGGATGGTACTCTTTCGCAGGTTAGCCAAAGAACATTGGAATCTATGTAAAGGCTGCTTATGTGTTTGTTTAATAAATATTATATTTTCTAAATTGTTGTTTTTATATATTTGTCATAGTGTTAATGGCTTTATTCTATATCATTTTGTACAAAATGCGTCCTTAGGTCAAATATTGTTGCTTATAAGCTATGGCTAGACAAGTGTTTCCCTAAACTGGAATTTAAAATTTAAATACATAAGTATAAGTATACACATGATTTGGTTTATCATACAGTTCAATCATTATTTCAGCGTTTATAAAGTGCGCACAAATAAAACAAACTTTTACATACAGCATCCATCTGTACACACCATGTACAGATGTACATCTGCGCATGTATATTGCACTATATATGCATATATATAGCTAGGCATATTTGAAGCATATCAGAGAAGCAAATTAAATGAATGCTTATGTGTCTGTTTGTCTCCCTCTCTGGTCGGAGCTTCTATATATCAAAAGACAACGCCACGTGGATCGTTATGTGTGGATTTGGAACAGTATCAAAATACTCAAAATTGTACAGATGAAGCAAATCAGGACGGGCAGAATCACTATAAACCGCAATGATCTAAAGCGAAAAGAAAACTAATGTTAAATACTGATTAAAGTCAAGTATTTGGATTACACACCTGCCATGTCCTAGGGCTGGGTGTCAGAGATTCAGATCAATGTCCGCCTCCAGGTCGATGTGGTTCATCGAGTTGGCTGTGCTATTGAAGATTTGATTCTCAGCCGTTGTTCCACTACTCTCCCCACCACTGGGCGCGTTGGCGCTGGCGACGCCGTTTCGCTTAGATTTACCTAGCAGCCAGCAAGAGAACACTTTGTCCAAATATTGCACGTTAATAATGTGATGATGATTTGAACAGTGTGTTGAATGAGACCGACATATATATATTCAGCATATATATATATAATCGGTGATATTATAAATACAAACCAAGTACACTAAACTGAGTTGACATATGCCGTAGTCTTTCCACACTTTCGATTGTATGGATCTCAATGGTAATAATTGAAAGAATGCTTACAATTAGTAGTGCTTAGTAGTGGGATCTCCTAGTTGGATCATCGAGTCTTGCATGCTGGTCTGGTTGGTGTATACATATGCATGTGTGGGTGAGTGGATGATGACACTTACCTCCAGTAAAGCACAGACAACCTTCGTCATCGCTTGGGAAATCCCGTCCGGAGCTCTTTTGTTTGAGCTCCTTATTCAGCTCATTGATGCAGCGCTGATAATAGTCGTAATCCTTTAGATACCAAACTGGGGGCCATCGATGCTCGCGCAAATACTCCTGATTATCCTGATGCAGTGCTTTCAAGCCCTTAAGTGAAAACTTACAAATAACATTGTAATTGACGCATAGATACGACATACACCACTCCGCCAGCTGATGGGCATTGTGCAGCTGTTGAAATTCAGAAGTTATAAACTGATATACCCCATTTAGTATAGGGAAATACGCAACCTTGACTGACTCCAGCAATTTTAGGCAATGATCGACCGTTTCATTGGTCTCGTTTTGTGAAATAATTGTGAGATCTTCAATAACGCGACACTCAATTAGATTGATAAGGCGAGGCAGGCACAAACGGTTGGCCAATTCCAGCAAATTGAGGCATTTAACCGCTGAGATGGGCGGAATTTGATCAGTGTACAAATAGCACAGCAGTTTATGGAATGTATAAATCGTGACGCCAGGAAAAACAATCTGAAACAACAACAAAGCTGTATTAACTTATGATATTAAATTATGATCAATATTAAAGTCCTACCACATTAGAATGCGCTTCACGAAAGTCACCGAGGAGCATGGCGCGCATGACATCACAGCGACCCACCAGAACAGCCCGATGGGCCTTAAATATAAATATATAATGTATTAGTTATTGAAGTACATTACTTGTACCATTTATGTTTACCTTCATCAACCCATCGTCCAGTTCAAAGGTGACATCGGTAAAGCAACCGTCCCCAATGCAATGCCTTTCCATGCTCTCCTTTATGCGCTGCAAATAGAGAAAAGAATTAATAAAACCACTAGCAATAATCAGTAAATAGCAACATACAAGACAAATGTGAGGATTGGGCTCATCACTGGGGCTCTCCATGACGCTTTGTGGCTTGGAAAGTAACATGGTCAATTGCGGCAGTTCTAATAAATCGGCAGCTTCCCTGATTTCCTGGAAAATGAATATAGATTTTTAGTAAATCTCTAGTCTGTTTGCAAGACTTTGGCTCGGCTCACCTGCAGATTACTGCATTCCTTGTCAATAGTGCCCGTGTAAATGAATCGAAGGCATTGGTGCAGTGCCTGGGGTGAGATTACTTTGCTTAGAGTTACAATTGTCTGAACAGAGCTGACGCCGCGCTGATTTTCCATTTGCACTTGGCGCAGGCTCAGCAGTACTGGATGGTGCAGTTCCTTATTTAAATCGTTGGAGCGCTTCGACTCTACCAATGGTAAAGCCTGATAGCTGGAACGGCGCTTTAAATGTTCCCACATGCTAAAAATTGAAAACCAGTTAGAATTTAATCGATTTTTATCGATAATTAGCTACCGTTGTGTGCGTGATTCGTAGCGTATAAGATATTCTGTGTCATCATTGAAGTCAGCTATTGTTGCCTCACCAAACGTTGAACTGACCATGCTCGACTCGCTGCTGCTCCGGCCACCCATGTCGGTCAGTTCGGTGTTCAGAATGCGTTGGAAAATGCTAGACGCCGCAGCGAGCATAAATCTGTGCACAGCGAACTTGGTTCCGCCAACCACCAGAACAAGGTCGGCATAAGCTTGCGAAAGAAACATATTGTATATATCCTGGCGATAATGGCCAACCATGACCGTAACCTCTGGTGGTGGTGGCTTCGGTGGCCGGAATGGTGCCTGCAGCAAGGGCTTCTGTACCTTTTTCAGGTTTGTCATCCAGAAACGCTGCTGTCGGCGAGCAATAAGTGAAGATCGAATAGCGTTTTCGAACACCTCGTTGACGCCAAAGTACGTGAAGACGCTGGTCTCATAATAGCTAACACCCAGTTCCTTTGCAACAGCGCGCGCTTCATCCGGCATAACCAAATCGCTCTTCAAAGCGGCTCTGAAAATAGAAAAATAAAGCTGCTTAGAGAGTATTCTGTCCAGCAAACATTGCCCACATACCGTACAAAGGTGCCCTTTTCACCAAAGTAGGACAAATAATTTTCATCGCGGTACATGTAACGCAGGTCATTTTTGCAACCAACTAGCACGACGGGCACATCTGGACAGAAGCGACGTATCTCTGGATACCACATTACCTTGCAGTTACGCAAAGAAATGGGGCTTGCAATGGAGAAGCAAAGCAGTACGACATCAGACCTAAAAATATGAATAATATTGCAGTAAATATTATATACAAGTATTCTGAGAAATGCGCACTTACCTGCCGTAGGCGAAGCGACGATCTTTGTCATGATCTCCGAAGGTGTCCCACAAACGTAAAGAGACATTGACACCATCTACCACTTCCCAGCTGCGTTCAAGCACCTATAAAGTATAATTGAGATATATGTGTTATTAATGAACAGCAATCGCTGCCGACAATTTGTCACTTGCGTCTTTGTAAATGCGATATTGATCGATCGCCCACACGGTTGGCACGTGTGTTGATAGCAGCTGCGAAAGCGAAACGTGCTTATTGCAAGCCCTGGCACAAATCAGGCGCGTCTTTCCCACGGCCGTGTCACCAACCAGGACACACTTGACCAGCTCCTGATGCGGTTGCTCGTTGTCCATTTTCGGCATGTACCTTTACTGGGTAACTCTCTGCAATGCTGAAGATAAGAAAATTCGCTTTAATACATATTTATATATGCACGTATACCCCTTACGCGACTTAATGCGTATTGCGTTCAGACGACGCTCAGATAATGAAAGTAAAAGTAAGTTAAACGACAACAAACCCATTGATACAGTGGGAAGCCTTTTTAAAGTCTAATTGAACTCAATTGAAACAGAAATAAAAATATCTGCAATCAAAGCTCAAGCTAAGCACGCACTTACCATACCCTGTAATAAAGTATACATTTAAATTCAAGTAAAGCTATATACATATATATGCATATCTAATTTTATAAATTATCTACAATGTATGTATATCATTTTGTATTTGCGCTGCTCAATACAGAAATCACTATACATCTTAGTTAAGGTCTGACAGGGTATTTAGCTATCGGCAACTCGAAAATAACTGCCACTTTTGTTTTCTTTTATCTTGAGCGTTATGCTCGTTTACTGTTTCATTTTGGATGCACTCGAGACTCACAATGGCACGGGCCCTTTGTATATAAATACATACTATAAATTTATTTATAGATATGTGAATGTATATATGCGCGTATAAATAAATATTTAAACTTTAAACATTATACTCATATAAAAGGATTATATGTACGTACAATTAAAGCAATGCAATCCACAAGAATGCCTAATATTAATAGCTAATTTATGCAGAAGACATACATATATACAACATTCATATATATGTACCTATCAGACAAATATGTAAATATATTCACATGGCATTAAATCATTTGATGCTCTACATTTTACATATATTTTCATATGTATGTCTGATTTTGTCAATGTGGTTTTTATGTATTAATTAAAGCACAATAATATTAATGAGTTCCTTCGCAGGAACCGACCGGCACCTAAAGATGCCCCATTGGCTAAGCTTATTGATTTTCTCATTCCATATTAATGCGGAGCCGCTTACGGGCCAGGCTTAAATATAAATGAACTAAAAGAACAGAACTGTTATACATTAGGTATATATATATATATATAAACATTTATAAATTAATAACTGTAGTTTATAACTTAACATTCGCATTTTCAATAAGTTGACCACAATTGTCAAATTAACTGTTTTTCCCCAAAATTGTTGGCATTCATATACATATGTATGTATGATTTCACACCGTATAGCTTTTCTGTTTTTATAATTCTAATACATATACATATGTATCTGTACAAATAAATATATATATATACATATATATATGAAATATATAAAATTGCAAAATTATATACCTTATTATTTTCGTTTCGATTTGTGTTCTTCGTGCTATTCTCTTAGCTCTTTATTTGCGTGCTGCACTTATCATACACGCGCGCACACTAACACACGTCTAGACGAAATTTACAACAATTTGCAATTTATATTCGCACCAATACAAATAAGCACATAAGACACAAACTGCGTACATTTGTCTACGCTGCAATTCCTGCTATCCGAATTGATTATATTCCAATATTTAACATCACATTCAAACGTTTATGTGAATATTATTAATTGTTAAATAATAAAATGCAGTTACAACAACTGTTACAATAATCGTGCACCGCCGTCGATATGACTTTATCGATAACTACAATTGCAACTGCCAGTGTTGAATATCTTGAATTAAGAGTATGAGCAGTTGCCAGATCTTGATGTTGACAATAATTTTTGTAAAATCATAGTTGTATAGACTTTTTTGTTAATATTAGGGAATAAATCATTTTTAGTATATTTATATGATTTAATTTTTTTCAAAGAATAATTGGACAGCTACTGATCCTACCATTCTCGAGGTGAAAGTATAGAGTAAATAATCACCAAACTATTAAGAATAATTGCTTTGACATTGCTTATTGTGGCAACCCTGAAACACATGTTTTGAATTGTTAGTGTTGTTGCGAAACTAAATTCACTCTACACATTTTTTGGATACTTTGGTAAAAGACAAAATAAACCCAATTTAAAGCTAAGGTCTTATGTTTGAATATCGCTTATATTTAAACGTGTTAAAAATTTCACTTGCATAATTTCTGCAGAAGAAGCACCAACGTTTCTATGTTTGCCCAGCGAACGTGTCTAACTTTTTCCAGCCGCAAATCGATTTTTGCCCAAGCCGTAACAGCTGTTCTACATCGACAGTACGCCTTCAAAACTAAATATTTATATTAACATAATAAAACTTCTGTGTTGTTTGTGTTTGCCAGTAAGGGGAAGTGCTGTAGTAACCTTGGACGAAGGACGATTGTAACAACATCCAAATCTAGAATGACATTGACTGAAGTTTCACCAAATCAAAAAATCAAAGTGGAGCAGATGGAGCCAATTTTGCGGTAAATACATACATACATATACAACTCAATTTGATCAAAACGACTTAGAAGTAAACTTTGCATTTCTTGAACGCAGCATAAATAATATTGAAAAGTCACAACAGGATACGCGAGACTATCGGGGCTTGCAGTTGGAAAATGGTTTAAAAGTATTATTAATATCGGATCCAAGCACTGATGTCTCAGCTGCTGCACTCTCTGTGCAGGTTGGGTAAGAGTTTAATCCTATATTTCAATTTAATATATTGTAAACTTACATTTTTATTGCAGGCACATGTCCGATCCAGAGGAACTGCCTGGACTGGCGCACTTTTGCGAGCACATGCTCTTTCTGGGCACGGAGAAGTACCCGCATGAGAATGGGTATACCACGTACCTCTCGCAGAGCGGCGGCAGCAGCAATGCCGCTACGTATCCGCTTATGACGAAATATCATTTTCATGTGGCGCCGGACATGCTGGACGGTGCACTAGATCGTTTTGCGCAATTCTTCATTGGGCCTCTATTTACGCCCAGCGCAACGGAGCGGGAAATCAATGCGGTTTGTGTAGAAACTATTTAATCAATTACTCATTTCAATAATTATGCTCATTCGTAGGTTAATTCGGAGCATGAGAAGAATTTGTCCAGCGATTTGTGGCGCATTAAGCAAGTACATCGACATCTGGCCAAACCGGATCATGCGTATAGCAAATTTGGCAGCGGTAACAAGGCCACGCTCTCTGACATACCCAAGTCGAAGGGGATAGATGTGCGCGAGGAATTGTTAAAGTTTCACAAACAATGGTACTCTGCGAACATCATGTGCTTGTCGGTCATAGGAAAAGGTTGTTGCGACATATTCGTCTTAAAGCAAACTATTTTATATTAAATATTATTAAATCCCTGCACAGAAACCTTGGATCAATTAGAAACAATGGTGATAGAAAAATTCTCAGAAATAGAAAATAAGAATGTGAAGGTGCCGGAATGGCCCAGGCATCCGTATGGTGAGGAGCAGTACGGCCAGAAGCTAAAAATCGTGCCCATTAAGGATATACGCTCACTAACAATAAGCTTTACGACCGACGATCTGACCCAATACTACAAATCGGCGGTAAGTAATTGGAGTTATTGTAATGCCTATACCAAAATATTATTGTAATATAATGCAGCCCGACAACTATTTAACGCATCTTATTGGACACGAGGGCAAGGGCAGCATATTATCTGAGCTGCGAAGGCTTGGCTGGTGCAATGAGTAAGTACATTAAGATTAACTAGAGATTAACTTCCTCATACAAGCATTTGCTTGCAGCCTTATGGCTGGTCATCAGAATACCCAGAATGGCTTTGGATTCTTTGAGATTGTGGTGGATCTAACGCAGGAGGGCTTGGCTCATGTCGATGATATTGTGAACATAGTATTTCAGTATTTGTGCATGCTGCGTAAGGAGGGACCCAAGAAATGGATATTTGACGAGTGTGTGAAATTAAACGAAATGCGCTTCCGTTTCAAGGAGAAGGAACAGCCAGAGAATCTCGTCACCCATGCAGTATCATCCATGCAAATATTTCCACTGGAAGAGGTGCTAATTGCACCTTATATGAGCAACCAATGGCGTCCCGAATTAGTTTGTAATCTTTTGAACGAATTGGTGCCCTCAAAGAGTCGCATTTCCTTGGTTAGCCAAAGTTTTGAGGATTCTACCGATATGACAGAGCCCTATTACAAGACGAAATATGGGTTGGAGCGGATACCCCAGTGCACAATTGAGGTATGTTGAGTTTCTCATAGCCTATTCAATATTTATTGATTTAAAATCCACTTGCAGAGATGGGAAGGTTGCGATGTAAATGAGAATCTAAAGCTGTCACTGCCAAACAGTTTTATACCGAACAATTTCGATATTGCCGAAGTGCCCAGCGATGCACCAATACACCCCACAATTATAATGGATACGCCGATTCTGAGAGTGTGGCACAAGCAGGACAATCAATTCAATAAGCCCAAAGCTTGCATGACCTTCGACATGTCCAATCCGATTGCCTATTTGGATCCTCTGAATTGTAATTTAAACCACATGATGGTAATGCTGCTGAAGGACCAACTGAACGAATATCTGTATGACGCAGAGCTGGCTAGCCTAAAGCTAAACGTAACAACCAAACCAGGCGGCATTGATGTAAATATGAATCTCTCTCTCTATTATTTATCATTGCTAACATTGGTTTTCCTCTTTCAGTTTACCATACGCGGCTTTAACGACAAGCAGGTGGTATTGCTTGAAAAGCTCTTGGATCATCTGTTTAATTTCTGCATAGACGAAAAACGCTTTGACATACTCAAGGAAGAGTACATAAGATCTTTAAAGAATTTTAAGGCCGAACAACCCTATCAGCATTCCATTTATTATCTAGCACTGCTGCTCACGGAGAATGCTTGGGCGAATGTTGAGCTATTAGATGCTATGGAACGTGAGTTGTTATTAATGAAAGCGGAGACTTGAGTGTTGTATTTAATGGCGCATTCATTTTAGTTGTTTCCTATGACCGTGTGCTAAACTTTGCCAATGAGTTCTTCCAGCGTTTGCACACTGAGTGCTTTATTTTCGGTAATGTGACCAAACAGCAGGCAATGGATATTGCGGGTCGTGTCAATAAGCGATTAGAGGGAACAAATGCAACGAAATTGCCAATCTTGGCTAGACAGATGCTCAAAAAGCGCGAATACAAATTATTGCCGGGTAAATTAAAATTTAAATATTAAACATTTATAATTCTTAATTGATGTGGCTTTATTCAGGTGATAGTTATCTGTTCGAAAAGGAGAATGAGTATCACAAGAGCTCCTGCACCCAGCTCTATATGCAGTGTGGCGCACAAACGGATCTGACCAATATCATGGTTAATCTGGTATCTCAGGTACTCTCTGAGCCCTGCTACGATTGCCTGCGCACCAAGGAGCAATTGGGCTATATTGTCTTCAGTGGTGTGCGCAAAGTCAACGGCGCCAATGGCATTCGCATCATTGTGCAATCAGCAAAGCACCCGGCATATGTGGAAGATCGCATCGAGAACTTTTTGCAGAACTATTTAGTAAGCTCAAAACCTTTTGTGAAATGAGGAACAATTTTAAATAACTTCTCCAATTTAGCAAGTCATCGAGGACATGCCTCAGGATGAATTCGCGCGCCATAAGGAGGCATTGATTGTCAAGAAGCTGGAGAAGCCGAAGACCATATTCCAGCAATTTAGTCAGTTCTATGGAGAAATCGCTATGCAGACGTATCACTTTGAAAGGGAAGAGGCCGAGGTAGCAATTCTGCGCAAGATAACAAAAGCCGATTTTGTGGATTACTTTAAGGTGCGTGGCTAAAAACCTACAAGTCTATTTGTATTACTAAATGACATCCCTGAATTTACAGAAATTTATAGCAAAGGACGGGCAAGAGCGTAGAGTCTTATCTGTCCACATTGTCTCGACACAAAAAGATGAGAATGCAACAACGACCGCCGAGGAGGAGGAAAGCGCGGCAGCCTGCACTCAACGCCATTCCACAATTAACGATATTGTGGCATTCAAATCGTGCAAAGAATTGTATCCAATTGCGATGCCCTTCCTCGACATCAAGGCGAAGGGTGCCCGCAGCAAGCTTTAAGTTTATAAACCCCACAATTTCTAGTTGGCTAATGGGATTTGGTTGCTTTGTTTAATGTTCATGCCAATATAACCCTTTCACAAATATAAAATAATTTGTATGAGCAGCGAATTGTGCTTCACATAGTTGCTGCCCAAAATTGCGCTATTCGGTATGGAGAAACCCGAGTCCAGTTTGGCTAACTCCAGCGAGCTGAGGTCCTGCGGACGTCGATGGCTACGCTGCTGATCCAATAGGGATATTTTGTGTTTAAAGGCAACACGATCAGCCCACTTCAGCGGCTTCCATTGCCCGCCCATGTCCAGCATAATGTTGTTCTCCCTGCCCTTAACGCCATGCTCATAGGTTGGATAGGCCATGGCCAGCTGCAGATTGATCATGTCCCGGTGCAAGTGCTGAAAGGTGCACTGCAGCTGCAGCGTCTTGCCTGTGTTGAGTATTTATTGAATTATAACAATTACATATTATAAAGTTGACTCGTTATACTCGCCTCGGATGCTGAACATGGGACTCTTCACGGTTCTAGTGGTCGCCCTGGCAATGTGTTCGGTTATATTTTCCAGCTTCCAGTAATAGGTGAATAACTGAAAGTCCTGATCCGCCAGCATGGTATTGTTGAATCTATCAATTTCCTCCTCCCGTTCCGGCACACTTTCCATTTGTTTAAGCTGTGGCTGCTTCTTCTCCAGGCTGGGCTTCAAGGTTATTTGCTCGAACTTAATTATTTTCATGCTTGAGGGCTTTATGAATGGCGTTGGCGTCGAGGGCGTGGTAGATGTGGACGTTGTGAAGGGCGTGGTGGACGCGGTGGGCGTGAAGGGTCCGGTACCTCTATTTGGCTGCTCCAACATTGCAGTTAATTTTATTAGCTGCTCCTTAACTTCACGCAATTCCTCAAGCAATTTCAGTTCCAAGTTGCGAAATGCCAAATTCATTTCATCTAAAAATGTTTCGTATATTAGATAGACATATAAGATATAAATGCTCTGCATAACTAACCCGAGCCACAGACACCCTTTAATGTCTTGGTTGTGACCGCCTCGGCGGATGCCTTGACTTCGCCAGCATTGACAGTGCAAACGGCTCTCTGCACTTCGCTGGGCAACTTTGTGTCCGTCTCCTTCTCCCTCTCCCTCTCCCTCTCCGTTTCTTGCTCACCCTCACTCAGACTATTATTGAGGATCTCGTCAAGAGCATATGTCGAGACTATAAGCACGCAGATGCCAATGCACAACAGCCACCTTGGCATCTCCAGCTGGCAATGATGTAAGTGCTCCAAAGAATATCAAATCCCAACTGCGCCCGCTCTTTGGACGGCCTCATTGACAACTGACGAACGAGCGGATTGGGCATCCGACTTGTGCAGAATGAAACGTTGACATTGTCGCGCACATAAAATACATATTTGTTGTTTTATTTTCATGTATTTTATGTCTTTATGTTTATAAATATGCGACTAGGGCGCGTGTCGTATGTGTATTTCGGGTGCGTACGCTTACCTAAATATAGTCGCAATGCTTACCGAGCCTCCATCATTCAAATATGAATGAAAGTCGCAGACGAATTTGTATTCCACATGGGAAATGTGTCACGAGAGCTGCGCAAGGAACTGCAGAAGGAATTTCCAGAATAGATTTGGAAATCATGCATCAAATATTTACATCTCTATAGGTAATCTTCAAGTTTATAAAAACATCAACTTATTTTTCAAAAGATTTTATTTCATTTATTAGTTTTACACTTATATATGTACATACATATATTATATGCCTAAGCTATCCCATTGAGAAGAAGGATAGCCGAAAGGCCATTTCGACCATATTTTGTGGCACCTCCGGACAGTGGCAGACGTAAACCTCCTTTGCTGGCGACTGGAATAGGCGTCCGACAACAACGAAACGCATGCTGGACTGATCCTTGGTTACCTCCAAGGTGATGCCGTGCTCCTTAACCATGGTTATATCAGTGCCAACTGATCTGTTGGCCGATTCCAGCAGCTGGCGTCGATGTTGCTTAGAGCGATCCAGCACCATGTGAATCATATGACAAGCTCGGCGTATCTCACTCAGGTATGGAACAGTGTCGGGATTCGTTGTGAACGGGCATAAGAGAACGCCATTGGTGAGGTCCACATAGACGTAGTGCAGCACGGAGTTCTTCCAGCCGGCGGATATTTTCACTGGCAGCACATTGTTGATCTCCTTCCACAGGGATGTGGTTATTTGGCTTTGGCTCTCCGCATTCAGATTGAGGCCATAATGCAGCGGATGCTGCTCCGCAAAATTTTCCCAGTCGGAGCCGCTGTCCGAATCCTCGGCGGGTGTTAGGCGACGTCGCGACATCTCATCCTCGCTGGGCGTTAGACTGTGTATGGACGAACCACCCAGGGATGAGCACAATTGCGCCTCCTCATCGTTGGCAGCGGAACCGGAGTGTGAGGCGGATGTCTTCTGCTTGAGGAATGATTCCAGCTTGCTGGTGGCCTCCTGCTCCACGCCGGATTGCTCGATTTTCTGCTGATCCAGCACCTCGGGTCGCTTGTTCGAGATGGACCAGAACTTGGCCAACGACTCGATGCCGCACTGTATCAAATGATCCAAAGTCTCCTGTATCTCCTCAATGTAGAACAGCGAAGGCGGAACCGCAGTGAACGCCTCCATTTCAGGCGTATCCACATACATCTTAAGGATGACCGTGAGGATCAGATGACTGCGCGAGCAGACGGTCAGGAAGTAGCGACCCGTCGCATTGGCCAGCACAATCTCCTCCCAGACGTACAGCTCCCGCACGCGCACACTGGTCGCGGCTCCAATGAAGTCGAAGATGCCGCGACAGCGCAGGAAGAGCTCGACATTGAAGCGCACCTCGGCGGGCAGGAGGCTGGCCAGCAGGAAACTATCGTAGTACAGGGCACAGCCATAGATGAAGAACTCCCGATGCGTGGTCAACGGCTCGTCGTTCCAGTTGCGATAGTCCATGGCTTCCATTTCGCTGAGGGCATCGAAGATGCGCAGCTGCGCCTCCTTGGGCAGCGGCAGACTCTTCGACTGCTTCAGCAGCTGCTCGAAGTGCAGCTCGCCCCGTGGATTGGCCAGCAGGCGCGATCGCTGAACGCCACAAAAATGACGCAGGAACTGGCGCAGGCCGTTAGAGCTATCGTTGGCCGTGGAAAAGTTCTCGAGCGTCAGACCCGGCAGCGAGAAGCGAATATACCCGATCAGCTCATCCGATCTCAGGCTGCATTCAGTAGCGCTGTACAACTGGGCTGCATAGGCGAACAGCACCAGGAAGCCATTCAGGCGGCGATAGTTGACATGGTAGGGCACCTGGTCGACCAGCAGACGGGATGTCAGCGGCTCCGTCTGCAGCTCGTTGAGCACGGAGCAGAGCGTGAGGAAGCTGCCGCGCGCCTTGAACAGGAAGTTCGTCAGCGCCGACTCCGGGTAGTAGTAGAGCGAATCCTTGTGCTCATCATGCTGATAGCACTCCGGCGGCAGCAGCAGCAGGCCAAAGGGCGTCAGCGACTCCGACACGGTCACGGCAGGCGGCAGCAACTGATCGAACTGATCCGCGAACATGGCAAAGCTAGTCAACTTGCGCATCTGTGGAATCGGATTGCACTGAGCCGCTGCGTCATCCGCTGCATCAGCTGAAGCGGCACCGCTGGCACCTTGAAAACTCAGGCACACCTGTGTGGGCTCCAGGAACTGCTGCAGCAGCTCATCCACATTGCTGGCATAAATCTCGATGCCATTCAACGACTTGAACCAGTCGCCACGCTTTATATTATGCTGCATGGCGCTGATATCGTGCACGAAACTGTCCACCATTAGGCACTCGGGCTGGTCGGGAAAGGGCAGAACTCGAAAGCCGAGAATAGACTCTACGGCTGTGGAGCGGCGGCCAAAGCGGAAACGGTCCGTTGCCGTTATAACCAGCTCCAATTGCTTCTGATTGTCGGCGTCTGCATGGGAATTCTTGATGTCTGCGAATCGGAACCCGTTGCTCGCTTCGTTCTCTGCTTCTACCTGTGCCTGCTGCCCCCCGCTGCCATGATTGTTGTTGTTGTTGTTGTTGCTGTGGTTGCCATTGTGATTGCCCTGCTGGCCTCTATTCTGCTGCTGTCGCCGCGTAGTTTTCTTACCCAGGCGCAGCGAGCGACGCAGCGGCTCACCGCGTCGCTCAGTTGGATTTGGCTTGGGATTGGGTACATATTCGGCATAAAAGAGACTGCCGTCTTCGGCCACGTATTCCTCCCAGTTAACCAAATCGCTGCCGTCACTGAAAGAGCTGTTGAGCGATGAGCTGGATGTTGAGTACGTTTCCGAGGTGTCCAGGCCAAGACGTCTGTCCGAGCCTAACGACAAGCCCTGCGATCTTCGCATCTCTCGCAGATCGTTATCGCAAATGTGTAAATAAATAAATAAATGGTAAAGAAAATCAACTCGATTTCTGATGCGCTCCGATCTGCCTGGGTTCTGCAGCCAACACCAACTAAACCAACTCAGCTCAATCTGTAACTCAGCCCATTGGCTCACATCGAGTCAAAAACCGGTTTATGGTCTGCATAGTTAGGAGTTTGCTCAGAGTTTTCTCACGCTCTTTCAAATTCCAGCGCTCTAAGCTCTCTCTCCACCTCTCTCTTAAGCATCTGTCTAGTGAGGCAGAAGTCGTAGGTCAAAATAAATGAAATTTTATTGTTACTTCTCACGAAATTTCGTTTCATTCTGAGTTCAGTCCCTATTATCTCCAAGTCAACTCCCAGTAATAAATTCTCCATTTTAAATGGTATAAAAAGGCATTGCAGCATAAAACATTGTGACTGCCTCTTTACACAAATTTTTAAAACTTTATTATACATTCCTATATTTAAAATGCATTAGTTAAGTTTTATTTGCAATATCGATCAGCTTTCATTTTGCTGCGTCTGTCGAGCAGAGTTTCATGTAGCAATCCTTGGGCCTTGGCTTCCTCGAGCTCCTTTACATCGTTCTTGCTAATGCGCATTTTCTTGTCTTGGAACTTTTGAAACTTTTTGCTAGAAGAGAGGCGAGTATATACGTTAGTATATTTATATATGTACATATATTAATAAACATAAACACTTACACATAGTTCTTCTCAACTTCGCCTAGATCGCCTTTTTCCTCCTTCGGCTGGTCGTCCACAACAACATCTCTTGCTGCATTTGTGCGCACGCGGCAAATCTCTTGCGGACCCACTTTTTTATGCAAGGCCACACAAGCATCATCCTCTGGGTCAATGGACATGAAGTGCCCCGTTTCTGACAACAAGGCCATTTGCTTGTTCTAAATATATGAGAATAAAATATAAATAAATATTTATTAATATATGAACATGTCTGTGCTTACCTCGAAGACAGGCTCCCATTGCTCCATGCTGCCAACTGCTTCTGAGCGGCCAGTTACCATTCCATCCTTTTCAATCTTCAAATATTTGCCGTAGCCCGATTTGAAGGAGACCTTGCGGTCGTTAATTGGAAATGCGGTAAATATTTCTTCAGGATCAGGGCCTTCACCTGGATTGTGTGGCGCGCCTAAAGTAAATAAACTATTCAAATTGATAATTTATTGAGCTAGCTCTTGGTTAATAATGAAAACACCTACCCATTGTCTAGGGCTTTCAGATAGCAACGATCGCCAAATTCAATGGCCACTGATCCAACGATGTTGGCGGTTGTTGTTGCTGCCCACCAACCTGCATGTTGAAT
Organism: Drosophila mulleri; assembly: GCA_035047565.1. Classification (NCBI taxonomy): domain Eukaryota; kingdom Metazoa; phylum Arthropoda; class Insecta; order Diptera; family Drosophilidae; genus Drosophila; species Drosophila mulleri. Next base: position 1,374,922 of record JAWNPK010000049.1, on the reverse strand, counting down.
AGCATCCTCATCAGCAACCGTTTTGCTACGTTTGGGTGCATCTTCATCCTTGTGTTCTTTTTCCTTCTTACGCTTTTTACTTTTCCTATAAACAAACTCAATTTTAAAACTTGATTATGCTCATTTCTTGTGATACACTTACTTGTGTTTTTCTCCTTTCAAAACCAACTTTTTGATGCGTACTTGATCATAATCAGACATTATGCACTTTGAGATTTCTATTAACAATAATAACTGATTTAACAATATTTAGTAAACACTTCTTTCTTTTCTTTATTTACTAAACTGAAGTGCAAGGCAGCATTGATTCAATATCACAAATTTCGATTAATAAATTTATCGATACTATCGATTATGGGTGTTTTTTTTATTTACCGAACTTTACCCGTTCGACTGTCAACCGCGTAAATTCAATTTGTATTTATAAATAAAACCCGAAATTAATTTTTGTGGTACTTTGAATGCATTTAATATATAATACATACATATTTTATTATTTAAATTTTATAATATACTGGGGGTCGCATACAATTTAAAGCAGTAAGCTCTAAAATAAATAAATCATACATAATAACAAAAATATAACGTATAAATTAAAACATAATCACGTTTAATATATGTAAGCATTTCATAATATAATGGAAAAAGGAAGAATGCTGCAGTCAACATATTTTTATATAAGGATACTCTACACCCAAAGTTCAATTAATACAAATTAAATGTCGTCTTATTATGGAACATTTCATTTCAAGTGTTCAATAGTCAATGTTTGCTCCAGATGTATATTATATGCTTGTAACATATCATTACTGAGTGTAGAGTATCGCTATAAATACTGAAATCGGAATGAGATCGTTACATATACCCCTCCAGGGATAAGTGCTGCCACTGGCCCTGTAATAAATTTAACATATTTAAAAATGTTTTAAAGATATTCAACATTTTCATATGTACCGCGATTCCTAGACTCCAACCGGCTCCAGCTGGATTCTCATTAGTTATTCCACATCGTCGGCATATGACGCCATTTAGGGAAATCGCCCACACTTCCTTGCCAACAGACACGGAACGAAAGCCGCAGTGGGTCTCTGTGTGTGGCGGAACATTGGCAGAGTTTGGAAGAAATTGCCAATGTGAACCCTCCGGGAATGTGCGCGTTACTTCTTTACGCACCGCTAGGCGATGTTGGTTGTCCAACGCCCAGATGCCGGCACGACCTACGCTAATGACTTTGAAGGTAACTCCAGACGGTGCTTCCACCTGCTGCCAGGCGTCACCACAAGGGTTTAGTTTGCTGATGCCATATCTGAAGAAAATCATGCCATTGCGAGCAACTGCCCAGACCTGTCCAGTGGGTCCCACACTAATCCCAACCAGCGGCTGATCGCTGACAATATGCTCCCAGGTATCTCCGCGAGGATTTAGTGTGGAAACCCCATGACGGATCAAGACATCGCCATTTGACGCAATGGCCCATGCAGCAACGGGCATATCCTCGACGTTTAGTGCACTGTCGACATCACTGTCCAGGACCTGCAGTGAGGCGTCAAGTATTTTGGAATGACTTAGCTCCTGCCAAGGGCCACTGCTGGTGAGTCGACATTTCTTCATCCAACGCCTTCGGCGCACGCAATCCGTTAGCTTCTTTTGTGCATGATAGGTGGCTGGGAAATCGATTGCATACTGCCAGCCTTCCTTATCAGCTCCGCCGGGTATATTGTAGTCGATGGCCCAATCGGATATCCATTCGCAGTGTGTGGACAGCAGCTTGGTGTGCTCCTTACTACGTTTCTGTCGCCCAGTCGCATCGCTCCACATGTGTCGATCCGTGGGCAGGCTCTTGGCAGTGAAGCCACTGATGGGATTCCAGCGCTGATTCTCATACACATAGTAGGTGTGCGTGTCAATCATTGCGTTTATCTTGCCCGACCCTTCCAGCCCCTTCAGGAACATGCCGCCCCAGCCGCCATTGTACGCCCAAGCGGTATTATCGCAGGATATGCCCCAGACGACATCCACTCCACTGTTATAAATTCGCTTCACATGGCCGCCTATCTGGCGCCAGTGCAATTGCTGCATTGATAAAATCACCGACGGCGAACGATAGATGACACTAAATAGCTTCACTCGCCCACTCACATAGAGACAGGTAACCGCCGCCGGATCCGTGCGATATTTGTAATCGGCATAGAGTTCATTGTTCACAACAATCTGATATTGATTTTGAAGAGCCCTATAAAAGTGTTAAAAATCCGTTATTAAATGATAAGTGTGCCAGACTGATAAGTATTGAAGCTCACCTGATTTTCACAGTGAAGCTTGCACCAGGCGCAAAGACCATGCGATCGTTGCGTACTTCATCCAGCCACTCGGAATCAATCATAGAGTTGAGTACGGTTGTGCGCTCATTGAAGCGCGGATTCAAATGCATCGCTATGACACGATATTTCTCCACACGATGGGGGAGCGCTTTAATGCTAGAATGGCACTGTAAATCAAAGCGAATCTGATCGGCATCGTCATAGACACAGCCCGCAATTTCCAGCTCGCTGCCACAGGGCATGCTAGGGAGGAGGGGAAATTCAACAATTTGATATATATGATGTGCATATTTCAAATATATACTCTTACCCATTATATAGCGTATTGTAGTAAGGTGTCTCGCACGTAGAGACATCCATGTGCTCCACGTAGCGAGCCTGCCCATTGCTGTTTTTTTCCAGCTGTTGCGCCTTCATGTTGGCTGCATCGAAGACAAAGACATCGCCCAGTTCGCTGGTCAGCCAAATAGCATTGCTGGCCGGCTTGCCCACTAGCATATTTATTTGACTGCACACCGAAGACAGGTGCGATAGCCAATCCTCCATATCAGCATCGCCGGCGAATTGCAGTTTGACTGGGCTGCAATTGATGGGCAGATGCATTGCGTGAATGGCCAATCGTGCAGCACCCGGCTCGCTGCAGCATTGCACGCACGTAATATCAGAGAGTGCGAATTGTATTTTGGTTGCTGAGCCGTCAGGACTGAGCACTGTGAAGGTGCCGGAGTCATTCTCTGTGGTGTCACCACCATTGCCGCTCACCCATTCCAGCTCAATGATGCAATCGTCGTAGTCGCCACCTGGATGATGATAACGTGCGTCTGCTGTCTTAATCCAAGACGTTAGCTCGACTGCCTTCTCGTAATGCGTTTCCTGCTGCAGCTTGGCTACGTTCTGCTGGCGCTGTTTGAGTTTCTCGAGTATGTCGATGCGCCAATTGGGATTCACTTCGGCCTTGCCATCGTTGTGATGCTCGTTGAACCAGTTGGGTATATTGTTAGTATCTATGGTGACGGCGCCCGTGGTCACACAGCTCCACATCACAGCGCATTCGGTCCAGAACTGTGAGCCATTGTGATCGTCGTCTTCGCCGAGAAATGCATCAGAGCCGTGCGCTGATTCCGATTCGAAGACAGCTGAATCACTCTCCGGATGCGCCTCGGTGCCCACAACGGATCCAACACTGCGCACCGGTGACCAGGCGCGTGGATTCTTAAGCTGTGTTTCAAACTTTCCGCTTATCTCAGCAACATCAGCGGCAGGCGCACTGGAGGCATGTGACAAGGGCTCACGCAAGGCAGTCGCCCGATGTTTCTGGCGCTCGTTGAGATTGAGACTGCCAATGGTGGGCGGCGAATCAGCGCTCAGCTTCCAGCGGTCATTCTTCAAACGGTTGTTCAGACCATTATTCGAGGAGGCATTGCTGTGCGTGGTGACAGTTTCAATGACTGCACACGTTTCCACAACGCCCTTTTCCTTCTCTTTGGAATAGAGGTTGGAAAAGCTTTGATGCTTGGAGCCGGGCGTTGAGCTGCTGCCACCACTTTTGCGTGAGACTATGGACAAGGAACTGGAGGAACGACTGATTTGCATGGGGCACTGAATTTTTAGCCATTTCTTGCCGGTGGGATCAGCGGCGCTAACGCCGGATCGGTAGTATATAGCACGATCTGCAGCGCCAATTGCAAAAACCTGTTGAGAGGGGCATCTGATTAGTCTGTTAAAATGACAGATTGAATGGCCTTAAGCATACCTGATCATTTGGTGCTACTGAGATCATGGACAGATTGCCAACCATTTCTACCCAGCCTCTGCCTATGGCAGCATCCTCACTGATGCCAGCCGCCTCACCTTTGATTCCACGTCGAAACCAGGCATGATGATCGTTTGTTATGCACCAGACCGCATCGGTTCCCACTGAGATCTGCACAATGCGCAGGCCACGTGGCGTATCTGTCAGTGAACTGGTGGCCACCGGCGACTTCACGTCCAACCACGCGTCACCCGACAGATTGTCCCGTGTTATGCCCGTGCGCACAATGACGCGCCCATTGTAGAGCACAGCCCAGACTAGACCCGTGGGACCTACGCTAATCTGGGCCAGCTCACTGCCGACGGGCGTATTAATGACGGTCCAGCGTAGACCCTCCGGTGCAAAGGTAGTGACGCCAGTCCGGAACATTGCACGGCCATGCGCCGTTATGGCCCACACACAAAGCGTGCCGGCACGTGCATTGGGAACGTGTGTGCCGCCTATGGCCACATCAATGAAGGGCTCCTGCGTTGGATCCTTGTGCAGGGGTGCGACAGCACACCAGCTGTTCAGAGCAGCATAGCGGCGAAAGCGTATCCACTTGCGTCGCCGCACATACGAATTCCATGACTTTTTTGCCGAGTATGAGGCTGGAAAATCCAAGGCGTACATCCAGCCATCTTCAGGCAGCTGTTGTCCGTCCAATTCCAGGTCCAGATGCCAATCACCGTCCCACTGCCAGGCCATGGAGGGCAAACGGATCTTGTCCACGCTCCTCTCAACACTGCCATCAACGTTGGAGTATTTATAACGATCGGTGGGCAGCAGCGTTTTGGAGAACCCCTCAATGGGCAGCCAGCGCTCGTTCTCGTAAGACTCCTCCTTTACCCGTATTGGCACATCAAGTCCATGCACATGAACATACACTTGTCGATCGCCGCCAATGGCCCACATATAATTGGGAACGGCGCTGATTTTCTTGAACTCCAGACCGAGATATGGGAACTCGCGCCATCCACTTGAGCTGGTGGACAGCGTATGCACGCGTCCCTCGCTACTGGTGGCGAACAGTAGACTGCTCGGCATTGCTGTTTGCGTTATTAACTAAAGTTCTTTAGCTGCATTCGACCTTTTTGTTCCATAGTGGCCCGCTTTTACAAAAAAAATTGATTTTCCGTTCAAGCGTAGTCACTGTTCACTGTTAGAAGACTCATTAGGTTACTCAAAGTGCAGTTCTGTTACTTGTTAATTAAAGCTCCGTTGTGACGTCACAGCTTCATATTGAATGCTGTTATCCATTTTGTAATTTGGCGGGCACTTTGGCAGTAATCCGGCAACTAAAGTGGCCAAAATTAAGTATTCTGTAAAAATTTCAATTGTACGGGCCATACAAATTATCAATCTTTTATTTAATTCATTTAAACGAAAAAACTAAGTAGATAATGGACTGAACTATACAGTCAGTCAAACCGGTCTGTTAAGTTAACAGTGATTTACAAGATGTCAAAAGCAGAAAATCTATCGGAACCAGTTGATATTATTTCTTAAAACGCGATCTAAGTGTGATTGACAAATTTAAAAAAATTGAAGAGATTATCAAATCAAAAAAATATTTTATAAATTTATGAATAGTCGCATTTTTTTTAAAGTATATATCTCATTGCTTATTGTTAACAAGACACAAACAATAAAAAACGAAGACTAAGCTCATTCCGGCTGAAGCAGCTCTGCGCCAGGCTTGGCACTTATACGAATTTTCATTGTATGAGAGTTGAGCGCGTAAAAAATATTCGTATCCGAAAAACAGTAAGTGGAAAAATATATCGGGAAATTGTCAAATACAAAATATATGCCTTTACAGTGCTTCAACTGATGCGTCAACATCCCTCTTGGTCATTCCTTATAATTGCCACCGGCACAATTGCTGCCTCCGAGGTGATATGGTTCGCATATAACTCGATCTGCAAGTGGATGCGATGGCGACAGGCTCAGGTGCATGAGGTGCTCATGTTCAATGAACTGGGCTTCGATTGCATGCAAGAGCATCGCAAGTTTAGCGAAAAGGGCCGCATATACAATTGTCAGAATAAATATTGCGCGCAGGTCAACATCGGCCGCATTATCGAACAGCTGGACAAGGCTAAATACAGCATTGATCTGGCCATGTATTCCGTCTACTCCATTGAGATGACACGCCCTTTGAAAGACGCCTTGCTCCGCAAAGTTGTTGTACGTATAATTGTCAGTCTACAACCCGGGGATAAGATCAATTCCCATCTGGTCGATCTAATTCAACGTGGAGCCCATTTGCGCAACCAAAATTCCAATTACTTTATGCATCACAAGTTCTGTGTGATCGATGGGCAAGAGCGAGTGAATCACCTTTGGAGTCTGAAGAAACGCAATTACGGACCAGAGACCACGTACAGTGTCCTAATCAATGGCTCCCTCAACTGGACAGATACCGGCATAGGCGTCAACTGGGAAAATGTCGTTATCACATCTCATCCAAAAATGACCAATGCATTCCAATCAGAATTCGATCGTATGTGGAAGGTGTTTTCAAATAATAAGAGTAAATAGCACCTATTACCATTAGTACTATCACTGGCCAAACAACACAGTGGTACTATCACGCAATCGTAGTGTAGTGAAGGTTGCCACATCGGTCCGCGTGGAATCAGCTGTTAGTTTGTTTGTTTTGCAGGTTGTCAAAAGCATTATGGGCAATCGAAAAAGAAATGTTATTAATAGTGGAGCTCATGTACTATATGAAGATATACTTATTATGATACTTATATACTTATTTGAATATACCTACAATATGCATGACAGCTTTAATTATGTTTCAAGAAAACCACATAAAAACAATAGGAAATAGTGCTGCCAGACATGTCTGGTATTTTAGAATATATTTGTTTGGCATGCTTGTGCTGTTGATTACATCTAATAACAATAATAGTTTACCCAAAATAAAGTCTTTTTACGTGTTATAAATACAGTAATTATGTGTTCAGCTTTATTTAAATGGTGAGTGAGCGCATTTTTTTCTTAACTATCTGGCAACTACATTGGATTGACATGTCAAATAAAATGCGTTGCAAATAAAGTTTTTAAAGATTAACCTTCAATTACTTATCCCAGTACGATTTCGTAGCAACCTCTTAAAGTCCTTTAGAAGAGACCATTTTCAAGCGTTGTCAATAGCAACAAAAAAATTTCCATTTCCGTTCTTGGATTTTGACCGCGAGCCGTCAAAACCTCAGATAAATATGGATAGTATAGAAGCTCAATTTGTTCGTGATACAATTGCTAAGAATAAGGTAGCAATATTTAGCAAAACTACTTGTCCCTATTGCACAATGGCTAAAGAGGTATAAATTAAAAGTGGAAAACTTCAAATATGTGCTATAATATTAATACATATATTATTTCACAGCCATTTCGTAAGTTGAAGGTTGATGCAATGATAGTGGAGCTCGATGGGCGTAAAGATGGCAATGCTATTCAATCTGTACTGGGCGAGATGACAGGTGCTCGGACAGTAAGTTAATAACAAACAAAAAAAAATACTATTTATTTTATTTTGATGGTAAATTGTATTCATTGCAGGTGCCCCGAGTGTTTATCAATGGTAAATTTGTGGGTGGCGGCACCGACATAAAGCGCATGTATGAATTGGGAACGCTGCAAAAATATTTTGAATAATTTTTTAATTGAACGGCGTTGCTTTATTTTAAATAAAAATTGTAGGGCAAGATTAACATAAACTGAGTAATTCATTTTTATGGGTACGTGTTTTAAGCGTTTACATTTCTTTGGAGAGTATCGATATTGTATATCTGTAATAGACAAATCGATTTATCGACACAGCACGGCAAATAGACCAGTTTTGCGACCAACAGGCATTTGAGTTGTTGTCGGTCATGTAATTTAAAAGTAAACAATAAGATGGCCGATTTAGTGCGTGGCGAGGCCCCCGAATCGGATGAGGAAGTGGATAAGCATAAGGCATTTACAGCTGACAGATAAAAAAAACATCGAGTCTCATAAACCAAATCTTTGCAGATATACGCAGCGGAAGTGTCTGGCGAGGCAACCGAGGAAGAAGACGAAGACATCTATGAGCAGCCAAGCACACCTAGTGCAACTGCCTCAATATACCGTAATAATTTGCTGCAGCGCAAATTGAGTATGTGCAATATAATCTATATGGTATTCGACTGGTCTCATACATATGTCTCTCCAATTTAGTTGAGAACAACATTGAAATTTGTAAAGCGCTGACTATGCTCACACGCAACTTTGTTGTGACTGCTTCCAAGCAGCTACTGACTACCGATCAAATGCTCATCAAGTCGCAGCTGTCCCTGCAATCGGCACACACTGCGTTGCAGCAGGCACAACGAAACACCGCACAGTTGCAGAACCGAGTTGCATCGGCGTTAACGAGCAGCTTTTTGCCCGTCATTCACATAAAGGATAGAGGAAATTGAGGCGTTTATATAATCCTTATAAATAAACGAACAAAATAGTCTAATCTTCTGTGTCCGAATTCGGCGCATACACCTGACTATTGGGCGAAGGCTCGCGCGGTACGTAGGTATTTTGAAAACATCGAGAAAAGATGGTGCGCACCCTAAGCCCGCGCTCGCGTTCCGGAGATTGAGGTATGCTCTCATCTTCCTCGTTATTGTCTTCCGGCAATAGTGTGGGCGGCGCATCCTCCGTATTGTAGAAGCACACTTCAGTGCTGCTCGGTCGAGGTATCTGGCTGGCCTCCATAGCATCTGATACGGCTAGCAACATTGCCTCCTCTTCGGCCTCTTCATCAACTAAATCCATAGTGTCACCGTCGGCTAGCATACGTGCCGGTTGCACTGAAGCTGCCACAGATGGCACTTCGGTGAGACGATCGCGGAATTGAAAGAGCGACGTATCGAGCTCCGAGAGAGTGGTGTCTTCAGCCAAACGCCGCTTTTGCTGTATCTCTGGACCCGGTGTGCTGCTCTTTCGTTTTTGAGTTGCATTTGTTGTATTACACACAGTAATGTCGCGCGGACGATAATCTTCCGAAAAACTAACATCTTCGGGTGACAGAGTTGATAGGATGAGCAAGCACTCAATATCGCGATGTTTCTTAATCTTTACGAAGAATGGACTGCCAGCGTCATCGAACTCCAGCGTCATTGCCGCATTCAATGCCTCAGCAAAGAGCAGAAACGCGCGAAATTCCTTAATACAAAATGTAATAACTGAGCCCTCGGCCACCTGGTAGTGCTCAAATTCGCTGTGCTTCAGTTTCAGCTGCGAACGCATAAATTTATCATTGACACGAGCACCTTCGATGTAGTTCTTTGCAGACAGACTGTCGGGCGTGGCCTCCAGCGTAAGTTCCTCTTCAGAAGAATTGAAACTATTCGAAATTTCCATAAACAGCTTGTGATCACCGCGAATGCTACAAAACACAAATAACATTAGTTTACCATGTATAATAAATTGATACATCATTAGTTACCTATTAGGGCTTTGATCAGTTGGCACACTCGACGTAATATTCAATTCATCCACAATTGCAATCAGTGCCTGCTTTGTGGTCTCCAGTTTGCAGCGTAGATTGACTTGCAATTTGGATTTATTACCCACAATGCTCAGTTCGCAGTATTCGACCTGAAATGGGAAACTAAATTAGCAATAGTAAATATTAAAGGCATGCACAGACTCACCTGCTTCATATTGCGAAAGACCCCGAGGCATGGCTTCATAGCTATTTTACAAAAACTGTCACCGCTGGGTGGTAGCTGAAATGTATCAAACATAGAGCGACTAAAGCTTATGCTAGCCACAGCAGATTGTGTGGGATTGATGGAGCGCATTTTGAGTCCATGGACATCAGCTTCTATGAACAGCTCTTTGCCAATTTTGGACAACGATTGTATGGCCTTGGCAATGACTAGCGAAACATATTATTAACCTTTATAAAATCAGGCAAATAGATATGTATATTATTTACCACGCGCATTTCCTCCCTCCAGAGTGCATTTCATAATTTGCGGAATTGCACTTTCGGCGCGCTTTAGTTTATAAACAAAGCCGTGGGATCAGCTGATAAAACTAATAGGCTGGCAGCCTCGAAATAGCAATATTTGGTCACTCAAGAGTAGCTGTTTCAGAATAGTTCATTTTATTCAGTAAGCTGTGTTGTAAAAACGCTAACTAAATATAACCTTAGTTCATTAGTTTTTTTTTAATTAAAGCAAATAGAATAAACGACTGTTGTTCAAAAACTTTTAAATAATCCATAGAGTTATTTATACATTATCCAGACAGATAAAGGGGAACTAGTCTTGGAACTGGAATACCAACTGGTTCAGTTCATTCGTAACAAGGTGGTAGCGCTTGTCCAGCCGGTAAAACGCCACATCAGTTTTTCGCCTTAAATTTAATTAAGACTGCGGTAGAGTATTAAAGTTAAAGTGAATTAATTTAACAGCGAGTGATTATTAGGTCCGCAAACTCGTATAAAAGGTGCGACATGTCGACGTAATAGAAGAGCTCACAGATATATTCACAGCTGAAAATGTTACGTTTCGTGTGTGTATTGCTGCTGGCAACTGCGACATTCACGCTGCTGTCGCCAGCTGGTGTTTCGGTGGGGGCTGCTGAGTCCAGTCAAAGTTATCCAATTACCACTCTCATAAATGCCAAATGGACACAAACGCCACTGTATTTAGAAATTGCCGAGTATTTGGCGGACGAGCAGGCAGGCCTCTTCTGGGACTATGTGCAGGCTGTAACGGCATTGGACACGGCGCTCAACGATTATGGTGGGTGGTGAATGCTGGTTTGTATTGGGATAGTAATAGTAATGGAGTTATCCTTTGTAGATACGGAGTCGCAACAGTACAATGCCGCCTTGCAGTTGGTGCGCTCGCATGTGAGTGCCCCACAGCTGCCACTCCTTAAGCTGGTCGTCGCAATGCACAGTTTGACGCCGCGCATTCAGACGCACTTCCAATTGGCCGATGAGCTTCGCGCAGGTGGAGCCTGTCAGGGCAGCATCTTCGCACAGGTGGGCACAGAGCTCGCCTGCAGCTATGCGGAGCTGGAGCAAAAACTGAAACTGCCAGTTGCCAAAAGCAGTTTGGATGCTGATGTGGTCAGCTACAGCTTTGATCATGTGTATCCTGGCAGTGAGAATAACACCCGTACTGTGGTGCTCTATGCAGATTTGGGCAGTGCCGCATTTCGACCATACCACAAGCTGCTGGAATCCGCGGCAAATGCAGGTAAAGTGCGATACCTGCTGCGGCATCACCTGGACAAGCGAAGTGATCGGCCCGTGCGTTTATCCGGCTACGGTGTGGAGTTGCATTTGAAATCCACGGAGTACAAGAGTCAGGACGATGCGCCTAAGCCGGAGGCTGGAACTTCCAATGGTGATACATCAGAGGAATTAAACGAAACGGATGTGCAGGGCTTTGATTTCAAGCTACTCAAAGCCAAGCATCCCACGCTTAAGCGTGCACTGGACCAGCTGCGCCAACGCTTGCTTCAAGGCAACGATGAGATTGCTCAGCTCAAAGCCTGGGAATTCCAGGACTTAGGACTACAGGCGGCCGCAGCCATAGCCGAGATACAGGGCGACGAGGCCCTACAGATACTCCAGTATACGGCACATAATTTTCCCATGCTGGCGAGGACACTGCTCGCCCACAAAGTCTCCGATGAGCTGCGCGCAGAGGTGAAGCACAATTCCGAATCGCTGGGACGCAGTCTGAATGTGTCGCCGCCTGATGGAGCTTTGTTCATAAACGGATTATTCTTTGATGCGGACACAATGGATCTGTACACCGTGGTGGAGACGTTGCGCTCGGAGATGCGCGTGCTGGAGAGTCTCTATGGCAACAATGTGCATGGCCACCTAGCTAGCGCTTTGCTCGCCCTCGACTTGAACAGTGCCAACAAAAAGGAGTTTGCCATTGATATCAGAGATACGGCGGTGCTGTGGATCAATGACATCGAACAGGATGCCCAGTACAGACGCTGGCCGCCATCCGTGATGGATTTGCTGCGACCCACATTCCCAGGCATGTTGCGCAACATACGCAAGAATGTCTTCAATCTGGTTCTCGTTGTGGATCCACTGCAGCCAGAAGCGCGCAGTGTCATCAAGTTAGCCGAATCCTTTGTAATACACCAAGCGCCCATACGCCTAGGCTTGGTCTTCGATGCCCGGGCCATGGAGGATAGCACTGCTGTCGATTATGTGGCCATCGCGTGTGCCTTCAACTATGTGAGTCAGCAAAAGGACGCACGCGCCGCCCTTAGCTTCCTCACAGACATATATGCGACAGTGGGCGAAACAGCTGTCGTCACCAAGCAGCACATCATTAAGCAGCTAACAAAGGAGTTTAGCTCACTGAGCAACAGCAAGGCCAATGAGTTGCTTGGCGAGGACTCCGATTACGACTATGGACGACAGCTTGCTGCAGAGTTTGTGCAGCGCCTGGGCTTCGGTGCAGTGCGTCAGCCGCAAGCCTTGCTCAATGGTGCTCCCATGCCAAGCAATATCATCAGTGCTGACAGCGACTTCGAGGAGGCCATTTTCACGGAGATCATGAGCCAGACAACGGTGCTGCAGAAGGCCGTATATCGCGGCGAGCTAACCGATGCGGATGAGATAATTAATTACCTGATGAATCAGCCGCATGTGATGCCACGTCTGAATCAACGCATCCTCAACCAGGAGGATGCCAAGTACTTGGACATTAATGGGGTGCCCTCCAAGCAGTTGGGCAATGTGGCAGCGCTCAACAAGCTCTCGAATCGCGATATGACTGCCACGCTTATGGCCAATCTGAAATACTTTGGTGGAAAGAAGAGCTCGGAGCGTATTGGTAGCGCCTCATTGCAGTTCCTAACGCTCTGGGTGTTTGCAGATCTGGAGACGAATGAAGGTCGCACATTGCTAATCCATGCGCTGGAATATGTGCGTAGCGGTGAGAGCGTGCGACTGGCATTCATTCCCAACACAGAGGGCAATAGCGATAAACGAAGTCTGAATCATTTGGCCTGGGCGGCTATGCACTCAATGGAGCCAGCCAAGGCAACGGATCAGGTGTTCAAATGGCTGCGAGGGAAGAAACAGCGCATAGACGATATACCCAAGCAGCTGGACGACGTCCTGGGCAGCACGGAATTGCATCTGAAGATGCTGCGCGTATATGCACAACGTGTGCTGGGATTATCCAAGTCACAGCGTCTAGTCATTGGAAATGGTCGACTCTACGGGCCGCTCAGCTCCGACGAGATCTTCGATAGCGCCGACTTTGCTCTGTTGGCGCGTTACAGCGCCTTGCAGTACGGCGACAAGGTTCGCGACGTGCTCAAGGCATCGGCCAGCGATGTGAACAGCGATTTCAGCAGCGACACCCTGCTCAAGCTATACGCGAGCCTGCTGCCCCGACAAACCAAGACGCGCTTCAAGCTGCCCAGTGATCTGAAGACGGATCATTCTGTGGTGAAGCTGCCGGCGAAGGATGTCAAGCTGCCCCACTTTGATATCGTTGCCGTGCTGGATCCCGCCTCGAGAGCGGCACAGAAACTAAGCCCGATCCTAATACTGCTCCGGCAAACGCTCAACTGTCAGCTGCATCTGTATCTGACTCCCGTGGCTCAGCACAGCGATATGCCTGTCAAGAATTTCTATCGCTATGTGATCGACTCTGAGGTGCAGTTCGAGACGAATGGCGCACGCGCCGAAGGTCCGCAGGCTAAGTTCAGCGGGCTGCCCGCCAATCCGTTGCTGACACAGCAGCTGCAGGTGCCCGAGAATTGGCTGGTGGAGGCGGTGCGTGCTGTCTACGATCTGGATAACATTAAGCTGCGCGACATTGGCGGACCCGTGCACAGTGAATTCGGTCTGGAGTATCTTCTACTGGAGGGCCATTGCTTTGATGCGGCCAGCGGAGCACCGCCGCGTGGCTTGCAATTGGTGCTGGGCACCAAGTCACAGCCCACACTGGTGGACACCATTGTGATGGCCAATCTGGGCTACTTCCAGCTGAAGGCGAATCCTGGCGCCTGGACGTTGCGCCTGCGCGAAGGCAAATCCGCTGATATTTATGCCATTAGCCATGCGGAGGGACCCAATACGCTGCATCAACAAGAAACGGGGGCGGTGCAGGTGCTGATTACCTCATTGCGCTCCCATGTAACCAAGCTGCGCGTGTCCAAGCGGCCAGGCATGCAGCACGCGGAGCTGCTCGCGGATGACTCAGCGCCCGCGCAGTCTGGCATTTGGAATAGCATTGCGAACAGTTTTGGTGGTAGCAGCGGCACAGCTGGCGCGGATGAGGACGTGGAGACCATTAATATCTTCTCTGTGGCCTCGGGGCATTTGTATGAGCGTCTGCTGCGCATCATGATGGTGTCGCTGCTGAAGCACACCAAGTCCCCGGTGAAGTTCTGGTTCCTCAAGAACTATTTATCGCCACAATTTACGGACTTCCTGCCTCACATGGCCAAGGAGTACAATTTCCAGTATGAGCTTGTGCAGTACAAATGGCCTCGTTGGCTCCACCAGCAGACGGAGAAGCAGCGCACCATCTGGGGCTATAAGATCCTCTTCCTGGACGTGCTCTTTCCCCTCAATGTGCGCAAGATTATCTTTGTGGACGCTGATGCAATTGTGCGTGCGGACATTAAGGAGCTGTACGACATGGATTTGGGTGGTGCCCCCTATGCGTATACTCCATTCTGTGATTCGCGCAAGGAAATGGAAGGCTTCCGATTTTGGAAGCAGGGCTACTGGCGCAGTCATCTGATGGGCAGGCGCTATCATATTTCAGCCTTATACGTCGTGGACTTGAAGAGATTCCGAAAGATTGCGGCGGGCGATCGATTGCGTGGACAGTATCAGGCGCTCAGTCAGGATCCGAATAGCTTGTCGAATCTGGATCAGGATTTGCCCAACAATATGATACATCAGGTGGCCATCAAATCCCTGCCCGATGAGTGGCTGTGGTGTCAGACCTGGTGCAGCGATAGTTCGTTCAAGAACGCCAAGGTCATCGATTTGTGCAACAATCCGCAGACCAAGGAGGCCAAACTTACAGCCGCTCAGCGTATTGTGCCCGAGTGGAAGGACTACGATGCAGAGCTGAAAGCCCTGATGGCACGCATCGAGGACCATGAGAATCACAATATCAGTGGCAACAGGGAAAGTGTGGATGAGGACGAGGATGAGCATGTGGTCATCATTACAGAACCGCCGCCACCCGACCATGTCCATGGCGAGCTGTGATCGCATTCATTCATTTGTTTAGTAAATATAAGCCTAATGTCCTTTATACTTGGTAAATACGAAATTAGCTAAGCTTAAAAATCTAGCAGGCATAAAAAGAAAACCGAAAACGAAACAGCTTCAAGTCTGAGAAGTTTTTGCATTCCATTCGCCATGATTTGAATTCAGCTGTAATAAATACATATATAATAATTGAAATAACTGAATGCAAACTATGTAATTTGTTTAATTTAATAAAATCCCCGAACTTTTTCAAAAGAAAGTGCAGCATATGCTTTTCGCGATTGTCCAACATTGGCCGTCTCACATCTGGCAACGCCATCTCCAATTGGTTTGAATGAAAGAGCGCGCAGTTGGATTGGTTTTGTTTTGAGTTTATTTTTAAATTATAATTTGAATTCATTGCATAAATTCGCGTATTCATTTTGTTTTCCTACGTAGAGAAAATATTTATATATTATCATAAGGTTTTTTGGTTTATCTTTAGACCATATATTATTTAGACATTTTTCGAATTTCTTGTATCCAACTTGGGGATTCTCTATTAATTGTAAGGCAGACAGTGCAGTCCAATTAGTGATTTTCATTTAGATTGCTGCTGAGTTTGTTTGGTTTCTTTTTAGAAATGGCGCTGATTTAAGATTTTCGACATTAGTTAGAAATTACATTTTGATTTTACTTATTCTTTGTTTCCAAAAGCGCGTATGTTAAGTTACCTAACGTACTATTATTATTTCACTTTTCTTCTTTTAATTATTTAGCATAGTATATAATTTTTAAAAATTTTGTTTTTCTTTTTTGTGTTAAAACTAACGCTGAGTGTAGTATACGAATTTTAGGTTATTAAAGCTTTGGTTTAAAATTTGTTTCTCAATATGTTTATTATGTATATGTTTTCGTTCAGACTACGCAATTATCTTCATCATAATTATCTTTTCCTAATTGAAACATTTGGTGATTAAAACAAAAAAAAAATAGAAAACCTGTTAGGATTAGGAAATAGTTAACATTTCAATATTAATGTGTTAATAGTTTTGTATTTTGTTTTTATAAAGAGCTGCTAAACCATATATAAAAAATGCTGTAGCCAAAAAGTTTGGTTTTTCAGTTAATCATCTATATCTGTATCATCATTATCCTGTATATATACATATATGTATATATATACATATATATATTTATCTTGCACTTACTTGCTAAGAATTGACGGAACTGTAAAAAATTAGACTGATGTTCGCTTTAAAGTCTACGGCAATATCGTAATATTGTTCTGCATATGTTATTATTAATTCTTTAGGTATTCAAAATATTGTATTGTATGATCTACTTCGATCTCGTCAGTTATTAGACATAATGTTACGCAGAGCTATCCATTTTGAATGCAGTTTTGTTAATTTGTTCGTTGCTCATGTTTTCTTGCTTCTAGGTTTGTTTATTGCTTTAATCCAAATGTTTATACATATCCTCCAGCTGCGGCTTGAAATAGCTTTTCAATTGCGGCCGCTTGGCCTTGAATGTGGGCGTCAGTAAACCATTTTGTACAGAAAATGGATCTGGATGCAAATAAATATCTTTGACCTGAAATAGATGCATGATGGTATTATATGAGATAGTGATTGATTGTTAGCTTAGCTTAAGGCGTTCGCATTTACCTGCTCGAATGACTTCAGTCCACTCTGTTTGCCCCAGTTGAGCATATCATTCATAATCAGTTCCTTTACATTCTTATTATTGCACAGGACGGACAGGGTGCCGCGTACATTGTTTTCCGTGGCCCACTGCTTAAGGACATCGACATCAGGTACAACAACAGCGATAATGCAGCTCTGTGAAAATAAATTTTGATAGACAATTAAAACTTTGCTGTAAAACATTTTCTAAATTCTTGAATTTTTGCTATCTAGTATTGTTTAAGCTTTTGTTTTTTAAATAACATATTGTTTTGCTACTACTTTGTGTTTATTTATTTGATTAATTTTAATTTATTTATATTTTATTAATTGAAATTCTGATATATCTTCTTTTTAAATTTATTTGTATTTTTAGTAAATAAATACTTATTGTTTATTTAATTAAATGGGACATTATATTTTGATTGCTTATTAATTTGGTAATATATCTAAGTTATTTTTAAATTAATTTTTATTATATATTAAATAAATCATTTTTTATTTTTGCACTATATTTTCGCGTTAATTTTTAATTTTAATTACTCTTATTTTTGAATAGTTTCTTAATTATAGAAAAGTATTATTTATTATTATTGTTGTTGATTCATTTTTTTTTTCACTTGCTTATTTCTTTTTATTTCTATTATATCTATTTTTAAATGTTTAATAATATTCTAATTTTTAAAATAAATATTAATTTATTACTACTATATATTATTTTTATGTTTTCTTTATTTATTAATTCTTTGTATTATTATTATATTTGTATAATATTGTAATTATTATTATTTTTTATTATCCATTATTCAACTCACCTTTAGGCTCTCGCCGTACACATAAACTTGATTGACATATTGGCTGAGTGTATAGATATTCTCAATCTTCTCGGGCACTATATACTCGCCCTGGCTGAGCTTGAAGATGTGCTTGCGTCGATCGATGATCCGCAGGGTGCCATTGGGCAGCCACATGCCCACATCGCCTGTATGATGCCAGCCCTCGGCGTCGATGGCCTCGGCCGTTTTCTCTGGATCCTTATAGTAACTGGAAGAGGGAAATATCTATTAGCTATCTAAAATGCATATGGACAGCTCGCTAAGCTTACCCATGAAACACATTGGAGCCGCGCACGCAGACCTCGCCCGTGTTCTGATTGGCGAAGTATTCCATTTCGGGCACATCGACGAGCTTGACGGCGTTGCAGGAGACGGGCGGGCCGACATGATTGGGCACATGGTCGCCCTGCACGGTGAGCGTTATGGCACCCGTGCACTCCGTTTGGCCGTAGCCCTCGAGCACCAAGCAGCCGAGGGCGCAGCGCATGAAGGTGAGCACATTGCCAGCCAGCGGCGCTGAGCCGACGACCATGAGCCGCAGATTGCCGCCAAAGGCCTGATGCACCTTCTTGAACACAAGCTTGTCCCAGCAGCCGTTGCGGCGCAGCACGCCCCGGGCGATCTCCTTCTCCTTGGCCTTCAGGGCCATGTTGAAGAGGCCGCGCTTCAGGCTCGAGGCGGCAATATCATTCTGTATCTTATCGTAGACACGATTCAGCAGGCGCGGCACCGCCGGCATCACCGTCGGCTTCAGCATCTTCAGGTCGTTGGTCAGCTCCTTGATGTCGCCGGAGTAGAAGCCCACACAGCCGCCCACGTAGTACATGCCGTTCTCGCAGCAGCGCTCGAACATGTGCGCCAGCGGCAGGAAGGAGACCATCACGTCTCCGGCCCGTATGCGATGATCGCCCATTTGCAGGATCACCGCACAGACGCCGGCCACCACGTTGCCGTGGGTGAGCATGACGCCCTTGGGATTGCCGGTGGTGCCCGATGTATAGCAGACGGTGCACAGATCCTCCGCTGTGGGCGGCACCTCCGGATGGTTGCCCTTGGCGCCCAGTTTCTCGACATCGATGAACGAGAAGATTTGCACGCCCCGACTGCGCGCCCGCTCCAGTGTCGTCTGGCGAATGGGCTTGATGGAGACAATGATCTTCAGGCTACGCGGTGACTTCTCCAGCAGCATCGACGCCTTGGCATCGTCTTCCACAATACAAATGGACATTTCCGTTTGGCGTATGATAAAAGCACAGGCGTCCGGGCCGAGCGTGTCGTACAGTGGAACCACAACCAGGGAGAACGAGTAGCACGCCTGCTCATACAATATCCACTCCGGCCGATTCTGCGAGTAGATTCCGATCAGCTGCTTGGGCCGTGCGCCCAGCGCCAGCATCCCTGAGCCAAAGTTTTTGGCACGCAGCAGTGCCTCATCGTAGTTGATCCACTGTGAGAGAAGAGATTATTAGCAAACCTCAAAGAGCAAGAGAGAGGGAGGGAGAGAGAGACTCCGCTTACCTGATAGGGCGACGTTAGAGTCTCTCGCCAGCCGAGGCAGGGTCCATTGTTGGAGGCGTAGGCACCTTCGCGAAACGTTTGATACAACGTTCGCACATTCTCTGTGATGTAGGAAATAAATTTACCATTCTTCGACTCCTTGTAGAACTTGGAGACGTGTATTTGTTCTGGGCCCTGGAAAGAGTACGAAACAGAAGAGAAAACAAACACGTGGACATGCAAGATGAGTGAAGGAGTTGAAGAGAAAAGAGATTCACGACGATGACAGAGCGTCTCGAGAATATAGTCAAATGATAATCACATTATGATAGGGATAAAGCTGAAAAAATAAAGAGTCTAGGGGCAAATGGTTTATTGTTGACTGATGGAAAATGCTTGATATGGGGATATGAGACTAGGTGGGGACATCTGCCTATTTGATATATTTCTAATGATTTTTTGACTACAATATACACATATAGAATAAAGCAGAATATTTATAATATAAAATCTAACATTTAATAAGAGATTTTCTCCACGCAAGATAAGAAAGACTATTTGTCTAACAATTGTTTATAATATACGAATTTATAATGTAACGATCGATGCATTGACATTTTGATTATTTATGTAAAAATGTTCTATTTATTTTCATAAAATATTTGATAAATTTTGTTTATGCCGATTTGTCACAACTTTGCTACGGTATAAAAATAGCAAAAAGAAAAATCGGAAAAAAAAGGAAAAATAAATTGATTTTCGGTTTTTCCAGATCATAAATCCGTTAGCGATAATGGACATAAAAGCAATAATCTTTCAAATTGATGTGGCCAAAATCAATTGACGTGATTTACGGTTTATTTTTGGCAACAAATAAAAAATAAACAAGAGGAAGAAGTGAAAGAAACATAAAACGATCAATTGCCAATTGTGAATGAGTGTGAGAGGAACATTGAATCGAAATATATATGTATGCATATAGTATAGGTGTAAAGTGCTCGATCGATTCAAGCTATACTGCAATAGAGCACTTCCCTTATGGCTAGCAGCTGCGAGCTAACGCAAATTGGGCGTATGGCAGGCGAAATGCGTTGATGCATAGAAAAAATAGACCTCCAAGTGCCTGATGGGCTATGTCTGTTGGATCTGATCGAGCCGGTGAACGGAGGGAGGGTGGGGAGTGTGCCAACTGTTTGTTTTTAATGTGCGATTGCAAATGTATTTCAAAATTTTTGTGTTGCTTATAAAAAGAAAATAATAATAATAAACGATTTGTTTAGACAGAGGAGGGCAGGGGGGCAGACAGTGATGACGCAGGCGAGTGTGAAGGAGACAAACAATAAGGCTGCCTACCCCTAGAGAGGGGGCATGCCACGCCTACCCTGTGCTGTGGATCTAACAGTGGATCGTATTTAAGCTAACAAAATAATATGAAAAAAACAAAAAAGGAGAGCAAAAAAATAATTTTTAAATTAGTTTGGCGCAAAACTTTCAAAAAGAAAATAAAAATAACATTAAGCTGGCTCAAGTTGAATATTTCTTAAGTTTTCTACGGGAGGGGAAGGTGGGCTAGGGAAAGTCCTTAAGCAGCTCTATATCACTCTTTACCTTGAGCACATCGCTCTGATTGTTCAGCTCGATGGGCACGCGGACGTTGGTTATCTGGCCGCAACAGGACATAGTTTTGTACCAACTTAACGATTAATGAAAAAAAAACTGCACAATATTCTCACACGTTTTTTATTTGGATATTTTCTTTCTGTTTTTATTGGTGAATTATGTGCACAATTTCTTATTGGTAATTCAGATCAGCAGACGTTGTCGCGTTTAATATGCACATTTTCCAAATTTCACTGCAAAACGAATCGAAAATTCTTTGACTCACTTTCACTTGGACATGTCCACATTTTTTTCTCAGTGTATACCGATCAAAGGCAATTATAGATATGGCCCCACGCCCTGTCAATTGCACGCAAGTGCAGCCAATTTAATGCTGTTATTATTATTATTATTATTATTATTATTCAATACAAACTATAGCTCGATAGACCCCGTATAGCACCCAGATCTCTGTTGATCTATCGACAAGGCGGCCGAGTGTGCTTTGGCCTGCCCCAAATGTTTAAAAATAGTCGTTCAGTTCTTCATGCTCTGTTGTGTTGTTATCTTTTAGACGAGTGTACGCAAAAATATACAAAAATAACAAACATAACAACAACAACAAGCTATTCAAATATTTCGCACAAACAAAAAACCCAAAAGAAACATATATGTACATATATATAAATTATCTCTGTGGATCCTCTGCAAATGCGCCTGCCTGAGTCATGGGCAAACGGCTTGACGGCTGTGCGGTTCTGGCCCATTGAGACTGAAAGATTGAATAATCATCAATTGTGAATTGATGCCAGAGCTATGGTAATTGTAGATGCCATAAAAATGCCATAAATTATAGCAAGTACATTCAAAAACTTTTAATGGATTGCAAGTGCATCGATTCCATTTATATTTGACTCAAACAATTTGCCAGCATTCAGATTGTTCAGAGATACAACATATACATATGTATATATGTGTGTGCATATATAAATATATACATATTAGATTCTTCAGCTAGCTGTATCTTAACTAGTATAACAAGTGTGTTTATAATTTTAATCACGTAGGCAGCTGACAAGGGAAGAGTTTTGAGCAGCTCGAAATTGGAAATTGAAAATTGGAATTTATATATATTTTAAATGAATTTCAGCTATTAATTAAACTACTGATTTTGTATTATATTTTTAAATTTTGTTAATATATCTTAAAATTTGGATTCTGCTCATTGAAAATCCATTTCATTCACCTATTCTGCCTGAGTTAGTTTCTGAAGCTCCAAGAATTTCGTTCAGCACAGTCAATTAAGTGCCCTGGTTGAATGAAATTTCAATTTCCTTACAAACTTTATGAAAAACAAAAATTCGGGATTGTAATTCATGTTGGTATTGAAAGCACTTGCGGTGTTTCAAAACAAATAACAGCTGGCCTTTATTGAGTAAATAATGAGACATTTCTAATGGATTTTGGCTATTTCCGTAAAATATTTAGGGTTTAGGCCTCAATACACAAGGCTCTATTAAACGCACATGCCGATATTTCGGTAATTAGGGCGCCACAGAACGTGCCCCCCAAATTCGTATACTATATAGAGTGTAAACACTGAAGCATCCAGAAATATTCGATTCGATGTTTAGCAACTTTACATATTAAAAGTTGCTCGTTTAAATATAAAGTATAAATACATATTTATAAATATACTATGTATTTATATATAGTATTATACATATATAGTATTATGCATGGTAGATAATTTAATTTTATTAAATCATATATCATCACGAATTATAACCGAAATAATTTCAACAATACGATTAATGCTGATTTTTATGTGTTTAGT
Organism: Drosophila mulleri; assembly: GCA_035047565.1. Lineage (NCBI taxonomy): Eukaryota > Metazoa > Arthropoda > Insecta > Diptera > Drosophilidae > Drosophila > Drosophila mulleri. The sequence continues at coordinate 1,352,101 of JAWNPK010000049.1, read as the reverse complement.
TTTTTCGGTTTTGTTAAGTTTTATAGGATTTTTATTTTTATTTTTATAGAGCGTTCAGACATATCGAGGCTATAGCCGTGCGCGATCTTGAACTTGAGTGTTGGGCTTACATAGCCCATAGGCATCGACATCGGCATCGACTTTTCTTTTGACACTTTGACAAATGGCCATTCAACAATTAAATTATGCTATTTTCCATCTCGCTCTTATTTTAGTTTCGGTCTTTTTTGCCCGTGTTTTACGTAATGATTAAACGAACGTATTTTTGTCAATTTGTTGCATATTGTCAAGAGATTTTTTTGTTATGCTAGCTTGTTATTTATATATATACATATATATATTTAGAGAAAAAATTAGTATAAAACATATATATACGATATATACATGTTGTATTTTTTGTTTTAGCAGACGAAATTCTTTTTTATTTTTTCAGTTTTTTGTTTTTCTTTCCGTTTTTCTTCAGAGGACGCGTTAAACGCAGATCTCGACGGCACGATGTTAAATTTCGAACTGAACAGCAAATATCGTGGCTAAAAATGATTTTGGCTAAAGATCTTTAACATTTCGCCTGCTGAGAGAACGACGGGTGAGCGTTTTATTCAATTCGAAGATCGCCTCGCCTCGGGGCATGGCTGGGGGAGATATGCACAAACGAATGCCTAGGAATTTCATTCGCTTATAGATCTTATATTAAACGGTTTTTTTTTTTCTTTTTCTCTAGCTCATATAATAGTTGTGCAGTTGAACATAATCAAATGTGCACACACACACACACACACATACGCACACACCTTAGATATTCTCATAAGAATATTTGTTTTTTGGCTTGATCAAGATGTCTTCTGCTGTTAGCTGCACGCGATTAGCGATCACAGGGACTGGCATGTGACGTAGCCATTGGGGTAGGTGGATCTGATCGGTCAGGGGTGGGTGGGTACGTTAACACGTTGCTGGTCTTTTGTTGTGTCAGAAATTGTTAATATTGAGCTGTTGGCGCAATGCCCTTTGATGTGCTACGAATATGATTTATGCTTAATAACAGGAAATCATTTTAACTATATGAAAATAAAAAAAACATATAAATATTTGTTTACATTTTGGACATATTCAGCACGTGTTAATTAACATTTATTCGTTTGGTTTTTTGTAATATATATGATTATATCTTAACATCTATATATTTAGCCTCACATGTATTTTTAAATATCTAACGTCCTTTCCCAACTTTAATTTCCCAAATTTCCCTGTATTATGCACACTTCCTATTCAATTACCTATCGATTATCGTTTGTCACCTGCCACTTGCTTTAAATTAAACTAGCAACCCAATTTGCATTTTTCCACTCATAATTCGCATTCGCGACATGACATTTTAAATGTTACAGATCGTGCCAAATGATTGCTTACATTTACCGTTGCATCGGCAGACAGGTTGTCCCTGTGCTGTCACTCAAAACTAAATAGTATATGTGTTTATAATTATTTTACATTCGTGTGTTTTCCTTATTGTCTTCTTCTCTAGCATTGCCTTGTTTGTTTCTTATCATTCGTTAATTGAGCAGCGTTGCCACCATGTATAAATTCAAGCAGATTTATTGCATGTAAATATCGATACTTATTGCTGCATTGTTTAATTGGGATATTTTGGAGGCCAGTGCTGTTGCTCGTGGGCTAGAATTGTTTGCTTTACATGCCAATATCTGTGCGGATTTTGTTTGTTTATAACGAAAGTAAACAATAGATATATGAACTTGCACATGGTCAAAAGTTAACAATTGTCGGCAGTGTCAATAAATGCATACATATGCCAAACAAATGTTTACAACAATTTCCCATATGCAATTTGCATACATCGAACTATTATCGAATTAGCAGCAATTGAGCTACAGCCGACTAATTAAGGCAGAAACAAGAAGATGCCTGCCAATTGAGTCATGTCGGATGATTTATTTATGTCACAGCGCTTGATAAATTATTCGCCAGCACGTAAATGCTGCACATTTTGGCAACTATTAGGATAGGCCAGCAATTGGAGCGTGGGATTTGAATATTCGCACCACTGTAGAAGTCGCGTCATTGCAAAAATAGAATAGAAATCGTTCACAGTGGTCAAATCCGAGAGAAGAATCATGTGACGACAACAGAAACGAAATAGAAACACTATTTCATGAGACATGTGCACATCAAAGGCCAACGAGAGACTTCTGTTTTACCTCAAAGTGCAAAAAAGAACAAAAGAAGCAAGGTAGACTGGTACAGCTATATAGTGATCGACTAACGCATACTCTGTATTTACGGAACTTATATGTAAGTGACTATATTGCTATAAGGTAAGTTAATTGGTTTAGTAAATAAATTTACCTAAATATATCTAAAAATAAATAATAGAAATACATTCTAAATTTAGCACCGTTTGCGTATGAAAATATGAATGATTTGGCATACTTTCTGTAAAACAGGTGCGTATACATATTTAAATTCAAAATATCCCATAAAATACTTACTAGCTAACAAAATTTGAAGCAAACCAAAATTACGACAGGAAGTTGAAAGTACAAAATAAATAAAAATAATTTCGAAATTCAATTATCAATTTGCAAATATAAATCGAACACATCGATATTTTCGTTGGGATCTTTCAGTTTTTTTATTTAAGTCTGTTTAGGTGTAGTGGAAGGCGAAATATGAAAAGTAATATACTATATAAGGCGACTATAATATGAAAAACTAGAACATACGATATGACAAATTGATGAAGTCATGGCTGCACAGCCAATTGAACACAATTGGGTAGATTTTTCTCTTACCTCCAACAATGGGGATTGATTTTCCAGAGGCACTAATGGTTTTTCTGGTATTGGTCGCGTTGCAAAGTAGTAGGCAAGACTGGCCGCAACGCTGGTCAAGGTCAGCGTGCCCAAAGTTCCGCCAAAATAATTGAGATATCCATCGATTTCATCCCCTATAAAAGGCAAGAGTAAATATAAATTAATAATGTATATGTATAATATTTAATTTAATATTTAAACTAAATAAAAAATGATATATGTAATACATATAAGAAAGTACAAATAAAAATATTACAAAATAAATACAATAAATATAAATTAAATCAAAATAATTCAAAATAAAATAAATTAAATGATAATCAAATTTTATTTTTGTTTGTTTATTACATTTTAAATTAAGTATGAAATATTGTCATTGTGCTAAAAAAAAACCTTTTTGATGCAGATTTATATATAAAAAATATTTTATAAAAATTCATAAAACTAAATGAATTGTATGTAAAACTTCACAAAGCAATAAGACTATTGAAATTATAGATGTAAATGAAATTAAGAAGAAGTAAAATCCAAATATTATGATACTCAAATGAAATAATAATACTTACAGAAATATGAAAAATTGCTGACGATAAGATGATTGATATAGGCTATAACAGATTTCTCTGGCGTCATTATTGTTGTTGTTGCCTTTGTAGCCGTTGTTGTTGTTGATGTAGTTGGTGTTGTATTGTTGTTGTCTATAGATTTACTAGATTCCTGAGTGAGCGTTACGTGTTCAGCCTAATGATTGCCGCACTAAACTTTGCCTGAAATGAAAATGAAACTTTTTAAAATCAATATAGATTGCATGTGCGGCAACTGAAAATGAAATATACATATACATATGTATATATGCGATTGTGTGCATATGGAAGGTAAGAGATATATTTTTTGGGTTCCATTTGCTGCGCCAGTGACCATAACAAAACAAATATACCAATCAAATTGTAGACAATTTTCCGCCCAAATAGATTTAAAACAATATTTATTTAATTGCCATGTGGCTTCAGAGCGATAAGAAGCGTTTAAAATGCGTTCAGTATTTAGGTAAAAGTTATATAGTATAATAGATAATAATACGTTATGAGCAAGTAAACATACATCAATCACAAAAATAATTAGCCTGATGCACATATGTATATTATCAACAAAGGTCAGCTTGAAATATTTATAAAAGTAAATATACTTAACACATTTCTCTATTATAATTTATGTAGCACGACATCTTGACTTTGTATTCTCGTTTCTTGTTTACTGAAAGTAACGTCTGTTGTTGCTCTCACACTCTATCTAAAGCAAATATGCTGGAAAAAAGCTATACTATCTAACATACAAAACATTCCTATATACATATATGCTTTATCTGTTTTACTAAATGAACAATGTTACTCGAATGAAGTGTAGATGCTCTTTCTTTGAATTTGTTTCAGTTTGGTTTATGGATTATGCACTTGGCATAGATTCATTCTAGCTATGTCATAAATCTTATTCTAAGTTCACAAAAGATATACTATTATACATATACATTAAGTTCTATTTGAGATCTAGTGAAACTACATAATTGTTTATTGGGAAATACCAAGCTGGATATGTTCAAAAGGTTTTTCCGCACTATTAAAACAACTTGATTTTGAATTAATGTGGGTTGTCAATAATGAAATATTTCAGATTAAAATAGAATTGCTAGTGCACGATCATTAGATATGTGTGCAAGTGTTCCGTATCTCAGAATATGGTAAATAGAATAGTTGAAACCTGTTTACAAGTTATTTCCCCAGTTACCTTTTGTGAGTGGAATACTTGCTGGGATTCATTAGTCTGCTGCTGCTTGCTGCTCAGCAGCTCCATTCCACAAAGCTGATAAGTGCATATGAAGCATTTACTGTAAACACACTCACCCATATAATGCCTACATATGTATATGTGGTTATACTAAACCGATTGCAAGGCAGACATTTATCAGTCTGAAGCTGAAACTTTGCACTCTTCATAATGAGATTATGTGACAAAGAACCAAAGAACCAAAGAACGGACCCCAACAAAACATTATTTCTTTGCAGTGTCTAGACTTTAGATCCGAATTATGCAATGGCCTGGCATGGAAAACTAATATTGATTGCCCAGGCGAAGTTTTGCCGGGTCAAATGGATCCAGTAGTACGGCGGTACGACAAAACGACAAAACAACAAAGACAAACAATTGAGAGAAAGAGAGTTCCTCCTATCAGGAAGCAGAATTTCGTGCTCGTTCATTTGTGAGGCCAAGGCGGCTTGGTTTTGCTACATTTTATATCAGTTTCTTTTTTGGCAACTGCATTTTTTTGTTTTTTGGGTACATTGAGTTTTCGCACAACACGTGCACCTCATAAAAAATATGAAAAAAAAAACAGGCAGGCAGGTAAACTTACCACTATTTTGTTTTACTGGCTTGCTATCAAAGAGGTTGTTTGTAAGGCATGTCTGGACTTTGCTGCTGTTTTAAACCAATATCCACAAATAAATGTTGGGAAAATCAATGAAATTAACAAACGTTTTTTACACGGAACACGGCCGGCCCTGCTTGAACAAGGCGACACAGGGAGGAGCACAGAACACAGAACTAGAAACCAGAGAGAGAAGTGTGTGAAAACGGAAAATGCTGCCAAACGTTACGAGCGACTAAACTGAACTAAAACGCTGAGCCGCCAGCCCAACGCGAGAAGCCAACGCAGTTGAGTTGAGTCCGAGTCAGAGTCTCAGGCCAAGCCAAGTGCACAGCAGAGCAGAGCCAGGCAGAGCCAAAGGCAATTTTTGGGTCGGCTCGTATGCCTAACGGAACGGCGGGACATGCGTGAAACGGCAAAGACGACGTCGGCAGCAACGACGACTGCGACGTCATGAATGAAGCCGGGAGAGCGGCAAACAATGAGCGAGCTAAAAAAGCTGAGAGAGCGAGAGAGCTACAACAGTCAAAACAAACGCTTTGAAGTCAACTATAACCGTTTGAGAAGCGGCTAAAAGGCAAACACGCGACACGTGCGTCGCCTGGTTGAGAGCGAAACAACGTGGAGAGGTACAGAGAAAGAATTGCTAGAGAGAGGGAGAGAGATGGAGAGAGAGCACGCGGTGGCCACAGGCGTGGGAGCATTGCCTGCTGTCTGAGCCGAGAGTAGGCGAAGGGGGCTGTGGGAACACTGGGGGTTGATTTGCGTTTGGTTTGATGAGGTAGCCGCTCTTCGTGACGCATTTCTCCTGTGCAGCGGGGGCAGTTTGAAGAAAAGTGAGGCAATGAAATTACGGCAAGGAAGAGTTATCATTATCTAATAAATAAAATGATGCAAAATGAAATGCAATTAGATTAATTTATATACATAAATGTATACAAAAATATAGATATAAATAGGGTAAACAAATATTTGATATAATTGTAAACATTTTAGTAATATATTTATTTTTCGTCATTAATTGTAATATAGTTTATCCTATTTTTGTATGTGTCTAAACATATATACAAAGAACTCCAATCTTTCAAGGAGAAATTTATTCTTAAGCATTATAAATGTATGTATATCAGCTCATTAATGCATAACTCCGTCGCACGACCCTCGCATTCGTCGGCTAAAGGAAAGTACATATTTAGCTTCGCTTTGAGTGGCCTTTTCGACAGCTGTTGTTTGGCTCTTTCGGCGGCAATTTATGAAATCAGTGGCCTGATTTAAAAACTTGTATCGACATGCTTATACAAAATTAAAACTCTTTAGGGCTAACTACTACGTGGCCCTCGAGCTGGCCAGAGTGTCCGGATTGCAATTAATTAAATGGCCTCATGAAACCGGCAAGCTTTTTGCCTTCATTCTAAGGCCCAAGTCAAATATAATAAACTGTAGCATACTCTTAGGCTGTTTGCTTAAAGCACGGACGTGCACCTCGAGTGCGTGCTTGGCAGTTGTTGAGCAAATAGAGCGTTTACATAAAGTCGGGGTCAGTGTCATGCCAGGTTCTGTTTTATCAGTGAATGGAGACCACAAACGGGACAACCGCAACTTTCAATGAATGTTTACAAACGGCACAATAGAGCTTTGGGCTGGTATATTTATATTTAGTTGTTAATTGTCAATCGATGCGCGAACAGCTGACTAAAAATTTAGGCGAATGGGCGGCAGCAAGGAGGTGGTTATCGAGGTGGAGGATACACTCAGTTCGGAGGGCAGCTTCGCCAGCACCGTGACGGGTCAGTGCTGCAGCGAAGAACGACAAGATCGAGAATCTGTTCAACGTAAAGATCCTGCTACCACAACGGAGACTCAAAAATTCAAAAAAAGTCCCAGCGTATTATCGGGTGGACATAACTATGCCAGCAGCAAAAATGTAGCCGAGGGTAAGTGAGAGAGTTGAGTGCTGCATTATTATTCGAAACGTTTTATATATTATATATGTGCTACATATACTAGTTTAAAATAGTCAAATGTGCATTTAATCTACGCAGTTATATATGCATATAACATATTTAGTTACAGCTAAAACTGTATGTTTGCTGCAAAAAATAGTGCAAAATATTTATCTGCTGAGCAGAGGTAATTTAAGTTCTAAAAAGTTAAAAACATATTGGGATTAAATTCCCTTTCCCATTGAAATTGGGAAATTTATAAAGTCAGTTTGTAAAATAAAGATGGGACTTTAGGACATCAAAAGATAAAATGAAAGATATATGTATGTATATGTTTGAGGTTTTATAGTAGTAAGAGCTTTTATACGGATGTTCGATCGACATATTAAAATTCTCCTCTTGTGCTTTTTAGGTCTCATGGACATAGCTTTGCTCTCGGCAAATGCAAATCAGCTGCGCTTTCTGATCACCTACAACCATGCGGCATCCACATTCTACTGCAGCTTGGCTCTGGTCATACTCTCCCTGGTACTCCAAATGCTTGTGGGCATTGTGCTGATCTTTAAGGTAAATGCAAGTCTATTATCAGATATAGGGATTTACATAAATGTATTTCAATTGTGGCTCCCTTACAGCGCCGTCTTAAGCGTTGCCAGAGTCGCAACTATATGCGCACCAATGAGGTGCTCATCATGGGCGTATTCCTTATCACTGTGATCAATGTGTTGCTGGCTGCATTTACCACAACCGACGGACGTGCCAATTGAAATAGTAAAAGAGTTTTGCATTTTCTTTATAAATTGAATCGTATTTAATAAAAGTTAACAAAAAAAAATTTTATAAATGCGTGGGCCTTGATCCTCAGAAATCATTGACCAGTCCAGCTAAATGCACTTGACGTATCTGTTGTACGATATCGCAGCTTTATGTATAAAGACTTAGGGATTAGGGGATTTAGGTACTTGGGGATTGGGGTATCTTAGCCCGAGAACTCCTTCTTGATGCACTTGGCAATGGTGCTCAGCTGCATGTTGGTGGTTCCCTCATAGATGGCACCGATCTTGGCATCACGATAGTATTTCTCCTGGGGGAAGTCACGGGTGAAGCCCACGCCGCCCATCCAGTCAATGCACTTGGTGGCGGCGCGCTGTGCCACTTCCGAGGCGTAGAACTTGGCCATGGCCGCCTCCTTCAAGAAGGGTACGCCGGCCTCCTGCAGGCGAGCCGCATTGTAGGTGAGCAGGCGAGCCGCCTCAATCTCTGTGGCAATGGTGGCGATCTGGTGCTGCATGGACTGGAAGTTGTAGATGGCATCGCCGAACTGCTTGCGCTCCAACAGATATGGAATGGTGGCATCGAAGGTGCCCTGGGCCAGGCCCACCATCTGGGCGCCAATGCCGATGCGACCCTCGTTCAGGAAGCCAGCGGCGTACTTGTAGCCATGGCCAAAGGTGCCCAGGATATTCTCCTCGGGCACGCGCACATTGTCGAAGGTCAGCATGCAGGTGCCAGAGGCACGGATGCCCAGCTTGTCCTCAGGCTTGTTCACAGTCAGACCGGGAGTCTCGCGGTCCACAATGAAGGTGGTGATGCCGCGATAGCCCTGAAAAGAAAATCAGAATCAGTATTAATATATATTAGTGAAATAGTTGAACGAATTCTTCAAATCCTACATTGAAAGGATATTGGCTATATAATTAAAGAAGGATAAGACCAGAGGTAAGGTAGAAAAATTACTAATAATCCTTCCTTAAGGAGCAATCAAGGACGTAAATTGATGAAGAATATTCTGAATATTATATATTTGATAAATCCTACATGTTACTATCCAGTTTTACTTACATCCTCAGGCTTGGCATTAGCAAAGACCAGGAAGACACCCGCAACATCGGAGTTAGAAATCCACATCTTAGTACCGTTTATCACATAGTGAGAGCCATCCTTCTTGGCCACAGTCTTTAGGGAGAAGGCATCAGAGCCTGCACCCGGCTCCGTCAGGGCGAAGCTGCCGGCATATTCTTGCGCCAGCTTGGGCAAATATTTCGCCTTCTGCTCGGCGTTGCCGAACTTGATCATCAGCGAGTTGACCAATGTGTTGTGAATGTCCACGAAGGCAGCGACAGCCGGATCGATCTTGGACAGCTCCTCGACAACGATGATGTTGGTCATGAAGTTGCAGCCACTGCCGCCCAGTTCCGTGTCGATTTCAATGCCCATCAGACCGTTCTCGAAGACGGCCTTCACCACAGACGGATCGAACTTGTGCTCAAAGTCCATTTTCTTGACCAGAGGCTGGATTTGTTCCTGGGCCAATTTGGCAACTGCAAACGAAAAGGGAAATGCATTGAAGATCTAATCTTTTTTTAAACTATAATTTAATGATCAGTGAAGTGAGCAATTAACTAATTTATTACCCAAGTGCCAGTATCAGCATCATTCATTGTGAGCATTAAGATAAGCAAAGATATAAAGCTTTTAGTTCTACTCGGAGCTTTTAGTAGACGTAGTCTAAAAGGCCTTCCGAATGCTATTAATATGCTCAGCGAGCTTTCAGAAAGTTTTGCAGTTTGTTATGATCGGGAAGCTTTCTAACAAGCTTTGAATGGCGTTATAATAAACTGGTTCGCATACGTATTCCAAGCATACATGTGTGTGTGCTTGGTATCGTTTCAGCTATGCGTGTGTGTGTGTGTGCCTACGCGTGTATCTGCTTTATCAATAACGCCGCAAATTCTCTACTCGCGTGGCGCTCTCTCTAAGCGAACCGCTCTCCCTCGCGCTATCCCGCTCTCTTTTTCTCCTCTCTCTCTCTATATTGCGCACACATACACACATGCATTTAAATAACATTTGATTATTTCTTATTGATGTCTCTTCGCTGTGGGCATTTTTCTTGCTGTGTTGTTTTTGCTCGGAAAGCCAGCAAATGTTGCGGTCGCCAGGCACACGCCCACTTTGCTAACGAATGCTAATTTTTAGCCATAGTTGGAAAACTTGTATAATTAATTGAATTTATAAATATTTGAGTGCGAATTGAATTAATTGACATGCACTAGCCAACAGATGTTGTCCTTTATTATCCTTGACCTAAGTTCTTGTTAATTTAGTTGTTCGCATTTTACTAAGTCTATAAAACTATCATACGTTATTTGCGCACAACTGTACCAGTAATGTGTACTATTAGTTCTTCAGCATATATACAACATATGTATATACATTCATACATACATACATTAAATACTTCTAAATTTTTCTTTTTTTTCCATAACTTATCCCCAAATATTTGCAGTGTCTTTTGAAACAGGTTTGCACACTTAGCATGCAGTCGGTGTTACGCAACATTCTGATAAGTATGAAAACATCAGATCATGTAGCAGGCCGCACCTTGAACCCTCTACGGTCCCCATCTACATACGCACGCAACCTTAATGCATGTATAAAGAATTATTTTCTATAAAAAAGGGCATACGAGATATTATCAAAAATAAAGGGAAATTTATATTATCAATTATCAAACTAATTCGAAGGGGAACTTATCAATTCTAATATAAATAATTGGATAAAAACAAAAATATAATTTGTCAATTCTCCAACTAGGACCCAGTGGTTTGTACAAGGGGAATTTTTAACGCCCACCTGCTCCACTGGCTCAACTCTCTAGGCGAATTACGCGACCAAGAACCACACATCCATTGCCCGCGCGCCACTAGAACAGTGACACAATGGGCGGAGGCGTGGCACAGCCGCATATTTGCTCTATCACAAGTGTAACGCTGTGGAGTTATTACAACTGAACAGCTGACTTACTTGTGAAAACCTCACAATCTATAAATATAAAGAGAAATATATTTGAAGGGAAGAGAATTGATCCTCAAAAAAGCTTAACTTTAATAAAAACTTCACTCATTCAATACACACAGTCGAACGTCACCAAGTGAGCTCGAACACGCGACTTTTTCACCAAATACGAGTTTCATACAATTTTATAGGCAGCCCTTTAGCGCGCTGCGCCATCGTCGACCACTCAGTAGCTCTGTCCAAAGCAAAGACTGTTAAAGCGACTGCGAAGCAAGCTATTTTTAACATACACACATACAAAAACTCGCTGCGTTGTTATGTTATTGTTGTTTTTTTGTTTTTTACTCGCGTCGCAATTGTGGATATGGAAAGCTATATGAAAATTAAAATGCAAATAAATGAAATATATGTATATAAATATTAAGTTATATAAATGAATAAATATATATATAAAAATGCCACGTTGGCGTTAAATAATAGCAATCAAATTTTTAAAAAGAAGAAAATAAATATATAATATTAATACAAAACGGACTAAAGGATCCTGTGAATATATATATGGTAAACATGCATAGTACAGTATATAGTATATATACATACATATACATTAAACTGGTTGCCACGTTTAATTATGTAAATTAAGCGCATGTACTATCTGTAGATCTAATGTGCAAGGATACGAATATCCTTACTTAAGCATTTTAAAATTATATAATTTGTTCAGCTTAATTGAGCTAAATTGATTAATTTAAATAAACGCCGCATGGCAAGCAAACGTTGCAAAAAATATATATACATATATGTACGTATAATATATAAGTATATAACATTAATTTACATTAATATATACATATGTACGTACTTATAAAAATGTTACAAGTGTGAATTAGATTTCAGTCGCTTTTTTCATTACAACGAGAATGAGCTTATCTACCGCAGCTAGAGCACCCCGCCCCCTCTGTTTCTATCTCTTTTACTCAATAAATTTCCCTCCGGCCCGCCGCATTGTCTAAGCATGTGCAGTTTTTTTTATCAGCACACACACATACATACATATGGGCACAAAATATATGAAATAAAAATAAAATAAAATGCATTAAACGAACCGAAAATCCAACTATACCTAAATATGTATAATAACAATAAATAAGGAACAATAACAACAACAACCACGCGTTGATTAAATTACGTAACAAAAACCGATGTTGACTACAAAAAAAAAAAAAAAAAAGAATTATCTTAAAATCATTTTATGCACCACACTACGAAGTTGATTAAGAAAGGCAAGTGAATGCCTAGTCTATATTCATATATATATTATACTCTACTGATCTAGCCAAAGGACTCACCTGTCTCCTTCATCATTTTCTCATCGTCAGTGAGGTATGTCAGTGGAGGTGGGAGGCCGGTCGCCGAGGACATGGCTGCGGATTGCTGACGTGCTGCATTGGCCAGCTATAAAAAAAAGCAATGGAAAGAATTCAAGTTCACATTTAGTTGGGATATAGAAGGGGCGTGGCAGTAAGCTTACCATACGGATGGGCATCTTCTTCAGGCTGTTCATCATCTTGGATCTTTATATATGTATGTAAGTGTATGAAGTAAATTCAATCAACACTGGAAACTGGACACTGTTTCGAGCTCTTCCCACGCACAACTACAGCAGTTGACTTCTCACGCGCGACTAATTTCCAATTAGGCTCCAGCAGCAGATTTTGGTCACCGATCAGCAGCAAGAGGAATATCAAGAATTTGAAAGCTCTCACGGTAGAAACTCACCACAGTAAATGTGTTCAAAGCGTGTGGCCGTTATGCACGATACGCTGCTCACGTATCTAATTGGATAATCATGGAGAACATTGTTGCACCTTTGTCTGGAAATAGGGAGAAATATTTTATTTAAAGTTTAATTCTGTCTTAGTGTTGTTTTAGTTAATTAACTAATTAAACATAGCTATTTATGCACATACTAATTCAAAAGTATTCCATCAGTTGCACAACTGTTGAGCTCGGGGTGGCAGCGCCAAGAAGTAGTGCTGTAAAACGCTTGGTTACCATTTTGAGTAAAATTTTGACACTTCCGCCGGCCGCAGCTGTCAAAATTCTTTCTTTTCGTTGTTATTACGACGGTAGTTTGGTGTAAGTTTTTATGTTCAATATAATTTCGCATTTGTGTAGCCATCATTGTTTATTTCGGCGAGTTAATAATGAAAATGTGTAGCGCACAATGTGGCACTTACGATTTAAGTGAAATGTCGACGGTATTACACAGTTTGTTGTGTGAAAGCCAACTCCCGAAAATAAACAAATGCAACACGAATGCAAAATGAAACAGAAAAGTTGCTAATCAATGGAATTGTTTTACGCATCCACAGCCCACACAACCAATAAAAATGAAATTGAACAAGTTTGTGTCGTCGTCGCGCAGGAAGAACCGCAAGCGCCACTTCCAGGCCCCGTCACACATCCGCCGTCGCCTGATGTCCGCCCCTCTGTCCAAGGAGCTGCGTCAGAAGTACAACGTGCGCTCGATGCCCATCCGTCGTGACGACGAGGTTCAGGTGATCCGCGGCCACAACAAGGGCAGCCAGGTCGGCAAAGTTGTCCAGGCCTACCGCAAGAAGTTCGTCGTCTACATTGAGAAGATCCAGCGTGAAAATGCGAATGGCACCAACGTCTACGTTGGCATCCATCCCAGCAAAGTTCTGATTGTTAAGCTGAAGCTGGACAAGGATCGTAAGGCCATTCTGGAGCGTCGCAGCAAGGGACGTCTGGCTGCTCTGGGCAAGGACAAGGGCAAATACACTGAAGAGACTGCTGCTCAGCCCATGGAGACGGCGTAAATGCTCTCTACCAAGCACCAAACACCAACAACCATTATATGTGTGCAGGAGCAGCAACAATAACAACAACGACGTCGCTGTTTACAGTTTTTTACCGTAACGCTTAGTGTCAATGAGAATTCGAAGCTATTGTGTGAAGTGAGAAAATGCCGCAATTCTTTTACAATAAAGAAGAGTTAAATTTTCCCAAAATTTGTAAATTACAAATCTATTTCTTTTGTTTCCTTGGTTTTGTGTATTAAAAATGCTTAAATATAAATATGTAGAGCTGTGCATAAAATATCTTGTCTGCAACTAGAACTGGAGTAATCCTTAGCTCCAGTCTGTTCGATCTGATTCACTGCCGATTCCCACAGGGTATTCTGAACTAGAGAAAACTCATGTTAATGCATCTGAGTAAAAAAAAAGTAGCAAAATATGGTCTGGTGGTCAATTGCATTTTAGTATATGTATGTATATTTATTACCAGCCAATATCACTGTTATTTAGAAGCTATATTCGGGCTCAAAAATGTTAGCTCCTTTTAATATCGTTATCGATATACATAGTTTACCTTGGACAGACTGTCTGTAGTACAGACTCTGTACGTCAATTTGGCATCAATCCATCTTTAGCTGAAGTTCAGATTTCGAATTCATTTAGTCGTATTCGAGCAGTTGACAGAGAAGGATATCAAAGTGTAAGTACAAGTAGAAAAAAGAAAACGGTAAATTTTGTGTGTATCGATAGTGCCATCGTGTCTAGTTGCAGCTATTCAACATCAACTTCTGTTTTGACTTGAGCAACAGCAGCAGCATAACTTTTTCTATAAAAAAACGGAATAAAATGGCATCCTCGAATTTCAATGATTTTGTCACATGTCCGTATGACAACACACACACGCTGTTGCGAGGTCGTTTATGCCAGCACTTGGAACGCTGCAGCCGCAATTCTGACATCAAATTGAAAATTTGTCCCTTTAATGATATTCATCGCTTCCCTGAGAATAAGTTTAGGGTAAGACATATTTTCATGCTGTTGCAGATTGTAAAATTTACTTTGCTCTGCTGCTGTCTAGGAGCATCTTAAAGAATGCCCGGACCGTGCCAGATTGGAATTAACTGGGAACAAGGAAGAGCTGCCAGGGGTAAAGGCAGCTGCATCCGTAGATGTGATTGAATGTGATGAGGACTGGGACAACGAACCCGATGTCCCAAGCTACAATCCTAGAGCCTACTGTGAGGAGAATTTGGTGATTCGTGCAAATGCCATGAATGGACAGCCGAAATCCGTTCGGCGTAATTTCCGTGAGAGTGAACGCCGTCGTTTTGCAAATCAACAATAAAATAAAAAAAAAATTGGATTTATGCATATATGTATGTACGTACATTTATATACATACATATTTTTACCGGTTTTAGATTTTATACAATAAAACGAAGGCATGTATTTTCAATAACAATGAGATTGGCATTAATTGATGGAGATGTTGTTTATGATATGATATTGGCTATACATATGCGGAAAACCAATTTTTCGCAAAATTTTTTTTTCGTGTTTGGGGCAGGTATGAGCAGCTAAAAAACGGATTAAACATGGCTGCCAAGTAAAAGTTGGGAACCTTTTAAATACAACAAAACACTTGACATGTATAAATCTTAAAGAGGATAAATTGCATGATTCAATTTGGGCTTAAAATAAGATTAGCGATTCCTGATTTATTATTCTTATATCTACAACAAAAGATAACTGCACATGATATGCTAGCACTTTTAAACCAATTAAATTACATAAATTTTCTATGGATAAACTTTGGCGTGTAAGTTCACAATTTAGTCTGAGTCAACACGACTACGATTTGGTATTTTGTAAGGCGCCAGACGCTGTGCTCCTGTGGAGTTGGCTTTTGCTGGTAATTTCACTTTTTGCTTGCTTTCAGTGACATCGTCATCACTGTCTTCGCCTAGCAGGCGCTTGCGCTCCTGTTTTATGAATGCCTTGCGCTGGGAGGGGAACATGCCATTCGGTTCACGAACAATCTTAGCGTTGATAACGTACTGCTGCGGATCATAGTCGGGCACACATTCGTCGTCCCAGTTCTCTTCCGATTCGATTTTTTCGTGTTTTGTCTCTTCGTTCAGCGTGGCGGGCGCACTCTGCTGATAATGCGCAATGATTTTACGATCGATGCATGATCTTGTGTGTTGCTATGTGTGTAAGGTAGATTTTAGCAAAGCTCAAACGATCGGTTTTACTGGTCTTACTCACCAAGAAATCTGGCTCAGGTATAAGATGTGCTTTGTTAAATGGACACACAAGCAGCTCTACTTCGTCTTTGTAGATTTCTCGGCATTTCAGTATGTGCTGCTGGAGTTTTTTACGCAACATTTTATGCGTCTTGTTGTAGGGACAGTATACCATATCGTTTGCATCCATTACATTCATTTTCAAAGAACTTATATTGATAGACCAGATTTCAAATGAGGTTCACCGTCGTGATAGTCGCGATCAGCGTTGTTGTGGGAGTGTTGGCAAACGTGCAACCGCGACTTCACACAGCTTTGCATCATGAAAACTAGCTCAAAACTATCAAATTGGAAAATAAGTTTTTTAAGTCGGTGCTATCCATTTATTTCCCAAAAGATTTAGAGACTAATCTGAAATTTCACATAAACCAAATAAAAAGAAGATCATTGAATGCAAGTGGAATAGTTCGTTGCTGTTCAAATGCATATCGGCGCACTGGTTCCTTAATTAGAGATTGCAATTCTATCGATAGCTGTGAGTATATCGCAGTACATTGATAAACACATACACAAGCACACCCAATCGCAGCTAAGCATAGGAAAACAGAGTGACAAATCGTATAATATTTCTTTTAAATATAAGAAGTATAGGAAATAATACAGTAAAAAGATGGGTAAAGGTTTCAACAATTATATGTGTAAGAAGTTCTTTCACCCCGCCTCAAGAGACAATCTTAAGCGGGTAAGTAGCGACAAAACGTTTATGTTGTCAATATTTTTTCACAATGAAATTTCATGAATTGTCTAGGTATGGATGGCAGAACAGCAGGCAGAGGCATATAAGAAGAAACAGGAAGAGCTGCGCACACAGTATGAAAAGGAACAGAATCTCCATGAAAATAAGGCGATGCTCAGCAAGGATAGCAAGGACAAGCTGAGCGTTAATTTCATGTATGAGCCGCCGCCAGGTGTGCGCAAGGAGCGTGAAAAGGACGATAACGAACCGGAATATAAATTCGAGTGGCAGCGAAAATACAATGCTCCCCGTGAGTCATACTGCAAGGGTGACACCGAAATACGAGATCAGCCCTTTGGAATTCAAGTGCGCAATGTTCGCTGCCTCAAATGCCACAAATGGGGGCACATCAACACGGATAAGGAGTGCAGTATGTACAGCATATCGATGAGTGAGGCACGCAAGCTGCATTCGGAGTCGGAGGCTAACGACATAATGTCCAAAAATGTGCTCGAGGAGCAAATGAAGGAGGATGGCTTGATGATGAAACACTCGGCCCTAGAACTGCAGAGCATTAAGGATGTGCAGCAGCGCCATCAGCTGGTGCCCAGCGACGAGGAGGATGAAGCTACACGCGCCGCAAATAAACAGAATCCAGAGCTGTTATTCCTCAAATCGTTAAGCAAGAAGCAAAAACTGAAATTACTCAAAAAGTTGGAGAAAATTGAACGCATGAAGCGCAAGGGTGAAAAAAAGTCAATGAAGTCCGGCAAAAAGAAGTCCAAAAAGGATAGCAAAAAGAAGAAGAGCAAGAGCAAGACTGCAGAGACCAGTTCATCTTCTTCTTCATCATCTTCCGAGTCCGAAAGCGATTCAGCTGACCAAAAGCACCGCCACAAAAATAATCAAAAGAGCAGAGAGAGATCCCGCTCACGCAGCAAACTGAGAGAAAACAGAGAGCATCGCACTGGTGAACGGCACCGATCGCATAGTCGAAATGATCACTCAAATGGCTTCCAAACAGGTGCCGAAGAGCGACATAACAGACACAGAGATAGAGATAATAAACAACGCAATAATGGACATCGGGAAAGATCTCGCAGCGCTCACCGCGATGAACGAAGTAGACAGAGGCGTCAGCGTTCGGACAGTGGCGATGATCGCAGGGAACGGGATCGACATTCGGAGCACAGCAAACGCGACAGATATTGACATTATAAGCATTTACAATTTTATAATCGAAACGGCAGCAAAGCCCACCAATATATCAGTTTTATTACATTATTGTTGTTTTGGTTGGGCTCTTATTGATAAGATCAGGACAACAGCCACGTCCGTTCGGCACCAAGTTAGGACTGCAACTGAAGTTGCGCTGCAGCAGGCTCGCCCTTTTATAGCTGACGGCAGCGCTCAAAAGTCACTCAATTCATGAGTTAGTTTTAAAGATCGTTTACCGATGAGAGTGTATGGGTTTTGAGCATGATGTGGAGAGGAGCTAATTCTCACACATACCAGGACAAATTTACGAAGAGTTTATACATATGTAAATGAATAGCTTCAAACGGGAGCTAGGCTCGCACTTTTATAGCTGACGGCGACGCTCAAAAGTCACTCATGAGTTAGTTTCTCTGCGCGCTTTAAAGTGAACAAGAAATTTATTTTAGAGCGTGAAGTAGAGAGAAGATGGTCGCAAAAAGAACTCTGGAATACTATTACTCGGAAATATATACATATATAGGACATAGATTTACAGTAAAATTTTACATAATTTTAGCTTTGCTATAAGACTTTATTTAGCCGCACAAATAAAAGTCGCTGAAAGTGTAATATACTCGAATGTTGCTCTATTGTTGTTGTTATATGTTGTTTACTTTAAATGCGAGCCAGTTGTGCGGTTGTGCTGGAGCCTGCAGAGACACAGAGCTCGGCGCCATGATTGCTGCCACTCTCGCGAGTGACGCTCTTCACATGGATGTGATTCTTGAGCATGGCAGCGCGCAGGATTAGCATGCGGGTGTGGCGCTGATATTGTTTGCCCATGAGGAGGGCACGTTCAAAAGTGCTGTTGCGCTGATCTGCCTCCTTGGCATACAGGATCTTATTGTGGGAGTCGATGCGCGCCTGAATCTGCCCATCCAGTATCAGCTGCATCACTTCGTTCTCCAGATCCCCCACGGTCGAATTGAAGGCTGTGGCCATTTTGTGCATATCGGCAGACATGTAGGGGCTGAAGTATTGGATTAGCGCACGATTGCGTATCTTCGTGTAGAGTAGGCTGACGTGTGGAGCAATGTACATGTCTATCAGCAGATTGTCGCGAATCTCATCGAGCAACGTCAGGCAGCTGGCGTACTTGCTCTCGTAGAATTTGAAAATAATATCACGTAGTTGTGGCTCTAGTTCGAGGAACAGCTTGAAAGATGTGGATGCAATCACTAGACGCTTCAGCTCCTGGCGATCGAAAGTGGCCAAGGCGCAGAGTCCGCCATAGACGGCAACATTGCTGGTGGATATCATCTCTGGAAAATCGCAATGATCAAAGTTGGCAGCCAAAAAGTGTTTGGCCGCAACTTTATATTTCTTCTGCTGGAGCTCGGCCAAGCCGGCGGCGCACTCCAGACGTGTGTGCACCTGTGCATTCGCTTCCTTGGAGCCCTCGGAAAAGTCGGGTGTGCTCTCCGCCTTTGATATGTAGCTCATGACATGCGCCCAGTTCTTCAAGTAAATAGAAACCTTGATAACATTCAGACACATATTAACCACATGCTTGCCACTGGTGCAGTAGTCACGAGCACGCGAATAACACTTCAAGGCATTGGTTAGATCGCCACAGCTGAGATAGTGATCCGCCAGATCGTCATGGCCACGCCGGATGCTCTCCTTGATGGAATTGGATTTATAATTCTTCAGATCAGAATCGAGTTTCTCCAGCTTGAGTGCTGCCTTCTTCAATTTGGCATCCACCCAGACAGCGTCATAGGCGAAGGCATCCTTCTCGCCTCCTGCGCTGCTCGCATTGGCCTGAGCCGCTACTGCAGCGGGCTGTGCAGCGATATCGGGCAGAGCAGCCGCGGCGGCGGCGGCAGCAGCAGCAGCCGCAGCGTTAGCTGCTTGGTCACCGCCCATTGCAGCAGCGCCAGCACCAGAAGCTCCGCCAACTGCTTGTAGATCACTCAAACGCTTGTGTAGCATTTGATAGACTTTTACGTTGTATGTCGACTGGACGTAGGTAATGGCCATTTTGAGGGCCTCCACCGCGAGTACCGGACAGACGTCGGCGACGTATATTAGGCGATCGAGTCGTGCAATTCCAGTGTATTGATTGGCATATACCTCCAAATCGATTGTTGGATTCTCTACCACAATTTGCTGCTCTTCGTTGTTTTCATTGTCTTCGTTCGGGGGCGCATCCACTTGCATTGGCTCGATGGCATTCTTGAAATATTTCGTAGAGAGCATTTAAGTAAACTTGGTTGCATTACAGAATATATTATCACATACCTGCATTAGCGGCGGCATAGGCAGCAAAGGCATCTTGTAAAGTTTTGTTTACAAGCCTAATTTGCGAAAATTATTTTAATGCCTTTTTATTCTTTGCCGACTTTTGTTCGATTGGCTACTTTTAGAGAGTATCGAATGACAATCCTACGAGCACGACATCGATATTAAAATGCGATAGTTTAGTTGGCTATGTACAATTGGATTTGTTAAATGTTCCATCTCCAATTATAATCATTCTGTGCGAATGCCACAATTGCAAAAAGCAGCGTAAACGTTTTGTTTATTTCGCTGAGTTACCTTATTATTAATACTAAAACTAACGTAAACTCTTCAGAAAAATGTCAAATATAACCGCCGCGGTCATTGCCAACCGCAATAAAAAGCATTTTTTGGGTGTTCCTGCACCGCTTGGCTATGTAGCCGGCGTGGGTCGTGGGTGAGTTTTATATATTATACTTTTTGCAATCAATAAAAATGTATTAATGTTTTCTTTTTATTGTCATATAGCGCCACTGGCTTTACGACACGTTCGGATATTGGCCCAGCTCGAGATGCCAATGATGTTTCCGACGATCGCCACGCGCCGCCTGCCACAAAGCGAAAAAAGAAGGACGAGGAGGAGGAGGAAGATGAAGATTTGAATGACTCGAACTATGACGAGTTTAGCGGCTACAGCGGATCACTTTTCTCTAAGGATCCATACGACAAGGATGACGAAGAAGCGGACGCCATTTATGATTCTATAGAAAAGCGTATGGATGAAAAACGCAAGGAATATCGCGACCGTCGTTTGCGTGAGGATCTGGAGCGTTATCGTCAGGAGCGTCCCAAAATTCAGCAGCAGTTTAGCGATCTGAAACGTTCGCTGGCCACAGTCACCAGCGAAGAATGGTCCACCATACCCGAAGTAGGCGATAGTCGCAATCGCAAGCAGCGCAATCCACGCGCCGAGAAGTTTACGCCGTTGCCGGACAGCGTGCTCTCGCGGAACCTAGGCGGAGAGACGACCTCTTCACTGGATGCCAGCTCTGGTTTGGCTTCCATGGTGCCCGGCGTGGCGACGCCTGGCATGCTAACACCCACTGGAGATTTGGATTTGCGTAAAATTGGACAGGCGAGAAACACACTGATGAATGTTAAACTTTCGCAAGTTTCGGACTCTGTGACGGGACAAACGGTAGTCGATCCCAAGGGTTATTTGACTGATTTGCAGAGCATGATACCCACCTATGGCGGCGATATCAATGACATTAAAAAGGCGCGTCTGCTACTGAAGAGCGTGCGCGAAACGAATCCTAATCATCCTCCCGCTTGGATAGCGTCGGCGCGCCTGGAAGAGGTCACCGGCAAGGTGCAAATGGCGCGTAATTTGATAATGCGTGGCTGCGAAATAAACCCACAGTCAGAGGATCTTTGGCTGGAGGCAGCGCGTCTCCAACCACCCGATACAGCCAAAGCCGTCATTGCCCAAGCGGCACGTCACATTCCCACCTCGGTGCGCATATGGATCAAGGCTGCCGACCTGGAGACCGAAACCAAGGCAAAACGACGCGTCTTTCGTAAAGCCCTCGAGCATATACCGAACTCTGTGCGTCTCTGGAAGGCGGCTGTGGAGCTGGAAAATCCAGACGATGCTCGTATTTTGCTTTCCCGTGCTGTCGAGTGCTGCAACACGAGCGTGGAGCTGTGGCTGGCATTGGCTCGCCTCGAGACCTATGAGAATGCGCGCAAAGTGCTGAACAAGGCGCGAGAGAATATTCCAACGGATCGTCAGATCTGGACAACGGCTGCCAAGCTGGAGGAGGCCAATGGCAACATACACATGGTGGAGAAGATTGTCGATCGTTCGCTCACATCGCTGACGGCCAATGGAGTGGAAATCAACCGCGATCACTGGTTCCAGGAGGCCATCGAGGCGGAGAAATCAGGTGCCGTTCATTGCTGTCAGGCGATCGTCAAAGCTGTCATTGGCATTGGCGTTGAGGAGGAGGATCGCAAGCAAACCTGGATTGATGATGCCGAATTTGTGAGTATTTGCCGTTTACCCTTAAAAAAAAAAAGCATTTTATAATAAAAGCTTTCCTTTTAGTGCGCCAAGGAAAATGCATTTGAGTGCGCGCGCGCAGTCTACGCGCATGCGCTGCAAATGTTTCCATCGAAGAAGAGCATTTGGTTACGTGCTGCATACTTTGAGAAGAACCATGGGACTCGGGAGTCTCTGGAAGCACTGCTGCAACGCGCTGTGGCGCACTGCCCCAAGTCGGAGATACTCTGGCTGATGGGCGCCAAGTCGAAGTGGTTGGCTGGGGATGTGCCTGCGGCGAGAGGAATCTTGTCGTTGGCCTTTCAGGCCAATCCCAATTCCGAGGACATTTGGTTGGCTGCTGTCAAGTTGGAATCGGAGAACTCGGAATATGAGCGTGCGCGACGTTTGCTGGCCAAGGCGCGTGGATCGGCGCCAACGCCTCGAGTCATGATGAAATCGGCACGCCTTGAATGGGCGCTGGAACGACTCGACGAGGCGTTACGTTTGCTGGCCGAAGCCGTGGAGGTGTTCCCTGATTTCCCGAAACTCTGGATGATGAAAGGTCAGATTGAGGAGCAGCAGCAGCGCACTGACGATGCAGCTGCCACATACACGCTGGCACTGAAGAAATGCCCCACCTCGATACCCCTGTGGATACTGTCGGCCAATCTGGAGGAGCGTAAAGGTGTTCTAACCAAGGCGCGCTCAATTTTGGAACGAGGCAGGCTGCGCAATCCCAAAGTGGCCGTGCTCTGGCTCGAGGCGATACGCGTCGAGCTGCGAGCCGGACTGAAAGAGATAGCCAGCACAATGATGGCGCGCGCCCTGCAAGAGTGTCCCAATGCCGGTGAGCTGTGGGCGGAGGCTATTTTCATGGAAACGAAGCCACAGCGTAAAACCAAATCTGTGGATGCTCTCAAGAAATGCGAGCACGATCCGCACGTGCTGCTGGCGGTGTCCAAGCTGTTCTGGTCGGAGCACAAGTTCTCCAAGTGTAGAGATTGGTTCAATCGAACGGTAAGAATAGAATGAAATCACTTTGTTCTATATATTCTATATAAATTTTCTCTATTTCCGTTTCACACAGGTCAAAATTGATCCAGATTTGGGGGATGCTTGGGCATATTTCTACAAATTTGAGCTGCTGCACGGCACGGAACAGCAGCAGCAGGAGGTCCTTGAGCGCTGCATAGCCGCAGAGCCCACCCATGGCGAGTCGTGGTGTCGCGTGAGCAAGTGCATCCGCAATTGGCAGTTTAAGACGCCCGATGTGCTACGTGCTGTGGTCCGGGAGCTATCCGTACCCATTTAAGCTATCTCCTACCAAACTACAAACTATCGAATGATCAATAAACTGTGTGCAGCCTAATACTGTGGGCGTCTGGAACCCTTGAAAAACTTGTAGATGCCCTTGCTGTGACTGCGGATCAGCTCGCAGAGGAACACAGCAAAGCTGAGCGCGGTGCCGTAGCCAAAGATGCGAAACGCGTAGCGGCATTCGGTGAGGCCAATGGACACAAAGCCACCAACGCCACTCTCGCACTTTGGCTTCTGTGGTATCCACTTGCGCTCCTCTCGGTTCACCAGGCTCACCTCGCGCTGCCAGCGCAATCTGCGTTAGGTCATTGTTACGTACATATGAATGTTTTATGGCAAAGGCTCCTCTGTACTTACTGTCGGCGAAATAGCTCCTTGTAGGGAAAGTTCTTGCGTGTGGGTATGGCCATCATGGGTAGCTGGAATGCTTCCAGCTCCATCAATCCGCATTTCTCGGGCTCACTAAACGTATCGCTGACAACCTGGTAGCCCGCCTGCAGCTCCACCTGATAGGCGAACAGGCCAGTGCGCATTTTTTCCATGCCCAGAGCCGGACGCATGTAAGCATTATCTCCCTTCGTGGCAATCTTTTTGAGATACAAACTTTTGGTCACCGGATCGGTAGACTCTGTAAAATAGATTTTATTGTATTGTGTGTCCTGCACGCCGATTTCCAGAGGCGATTGTCCCAAATCTCCCAGTGTTTGAATCGCATCCGATGGACTCTGCAACAGGGCGACAATATTCGCCGAGAAGGAGGTGAACAGAAAGAGAGCGGCCACGAATGTAGTGAAGACTATGATTCGACCCGAACGATTGCGCACATCCACATAGAATCCCTGCTGGCACATGGCGCCCCAGACAAAGTTGAGCGAATCCATGTAGGACATCTTGTGCGTGTGCGGCGAGAAGAGCATTTCCAGCAGCATCACTACAATGGTTATGACCACCAGCACGATTATCGAGATCCAAACATCCATCTGGAACGGCATTGAGAAGATGTTGGCCACAGCTGACAGCGGAGGCTGGCGAAACATGATGCCGGCTCTCACACGATACGTTTCGGCCACAAAGTCGCAGGCAGCAATGCGATCCAAACGCATGAAGATCGCCAGCTGGCCAAAGTCCAGTTCGTAACGCTGAAAGCGGCCCATTAGGCCGTCAAAGGAGCCGTTCGGCTGACGCCAGCCATAATTGACGGTCTGGTAGGTGTTGTAGCTGGCGGGTGCGAGAAAAAAAAGGTCAAGTGAGTATGAGAAGTAGATCAAAAGAGAAAATTAAAAAGAGAGGGAGAGACAAACGAAAAGTCATATGACAAATAGAGAGTATGAAGGAAATAAAGAAAAATAGACATAGGGAGATGTTGGAGAGAGATAGATAGAAAGGGAAAGAGAGAGAGAGAGAGAGAGAGAGAGAGAGAAAAGGTGTGGCAGATTGAGAGGCAGTGAAAGAGATAGAAAGCAATATTGTAATAATGAGACAAAATAAGGCGAAAAAATAATTGGACAAGAATGAGAGAGAAAAAGAGCGAATAAGAGGAAGAAAAACAGTGAGCTCACTTATTTTTTATGATTAATCATAAAGCTGTTAAGCTATAAAGAAAGCGAAAACAAATAGAGCGAGATAAAGCTGTGAAGTAAACGAAAGTACTAGGAGGGCGAAAGTTCTAGGTATAGACGCATATCAAACCATGAAAATTACAAAAGAAAAGGAAATTTGTTCAGTACTTAGTGTAAATCTAAAAGAAGAGTTCTAAGCCCAATATAAGCGGAACACTGTCGTACCTCACATTGAAACGATTGGCCAGCTCAAGCATCAGACGATGGTTGACTTTGGAAATGGTATCGATATGCCGCATGGACAGATCATCAATGGTAGTAAAGAGATCTGGAAAGGCAATCACAATGGCCGTGTTGAAGACAATGCCCTCCAGATTCTGTCTATATGTGATCGCTGAGCCGAATTGCTGCAGCGCATGCGTGATGTGCCGAGAGTTGTGCAATTGTTGGCCCACCAAACGAATCTTTGGCGGCTTCCAGGCGGCCACCTTGTAGACGTCTAGCAGCGATGCAGTGAACGGCATGGTTGGACTATGCCAGAGCACACGCAATTCGCTATCGGGCGGAATGAAGATCTCCTCGTCCGCAAGCAGATCCAGATCCTGCATATCCTGTGTAAGCAGCAGCCAAAATCGATTGGTGGTAAAGTAGTTGTGCTCCCAGGCCGCCGACCAGCGCAACAGATTCAGGGCACACGAGCTGTTGAACTGCAGCAGCAGGATGCCTAGCTTGTTGTGGAGGCCGGGCAGCAAAAAAGCCAGCTCCCAGTGGGTGTCATTGTTCGGGAAGAAGGTGCGCGGCGGCTTGGGCACCTGTGAGTCACTGTCCATCTCCGTCTCATTGCTGACATGCTGCAGATCATTCAGACAATGCTCCGTCCAGAGCTGCACATAGATGTCGTGCGCCATAAAGTGCTGCAGGAGCAAATGCAAACGTGACGCAGCTGGGTCGAAAGGATATGAATTTAGTTATGCGTTAACTGCAGTTGAGGCGGATGGGAATTTCCGTAACTCACCAATGTCCGCGTGACAAACAACGAGCATCAGACTGTGCACGCCGTGGTGGCGATAGTAAGCGACTAGCATATCCGGCAATTGATTGCCCCACGGATCTCCTTTGGGCTGCTGCTGCTGTTGCTCCTGCTGCTTCTCCTGCTGCTGTCCGCTGGGGATTGCTGCGTCAGCTGGCAGTGACACGGGGCCTGACATTGATGTCGTGGCTGTCAGCGGCCACAGCAACAGCAAGAGCAGTACCAGAAGCTCTGGGAATATTAACGAGTTCATGCTGATGCTCTGGCTGTGTCCTTTGCAAGTCCTTTGCATAACGCTTCCGTTATCCGGCAGTTTTTATACCAAACCCGCGCCAGCAATTGCCGCGGCACAACGACATTAAATATAATTGAGCTCTTACTATTTTGTTTTGTTTTTTCTTTGTTGGAAAGGCATTAAAATTATGCACTGATTACGCTTCATCGACTTCTTCACATTTCGCCTCACTTTGCGCTCATTCGCTGTCATTACGTCTACGGCGCGTTGTCTGCACCGCAATTTGCAATTCCCGGCGACAGCTGCAATTGGTCATCGTTGGACGGTTTAATTGCTGCACCAAGTGGCGCTCAAATTGTCCAGCCAAAGTCAATTACATGCCATTAAACAAAATAAGTTACACTTCAAAAGTTTCCTTCCCACCACTTCTGTCGATCGTTCTCTCACGACCAACCGTGCAAGTGCATCCGCAATTGGCAGTCTAAGACGCCCGATGTGCTACGTGCTGTGGTCCGGGAGCTATCCGTACCCATTTAAGCTATCTCCTACCAAACTACACACTATCGAATGATCAATAAACTGTGTGCAGCCTAATACTGTGGGCGTCTGGAACCCTTGAAAAACTTGTAGATGCCCTTGCTGTGACTGCGGATCAGCTCGCAGAGGAACACAGCAAAGCTGAGCGCGGTGCCGTAGCCAAAGATGCGAAACGCGTAGCGGCATTCGGTGAGGCCAATGGACACAAAGCCACCAACGCCACTCTCGCACTTTGGCTTCTGTGGTATCCACTTGCGCTCCTCTCGGTTCACCAGGCTCACCTCGCGCTGCCAGCGCAATCTGCGTTAGGTCATTGTTACGTACATATGAATGTTTTATGGCAAAGGCTCCTCTGTACTCACTGTCGGCGAAATAGCTCCTTGTAGGGAAAGTTCTTGCGTGTGGGTATGGCCATCATGGGTAGCTGGAATGCTTCCAGCTCCATCAGTCCGCATTTCTCGGGCTCACTAAACGTATCGCTGACAACCTGGTAGCCCGCCTGCAGCTCCACCTGATAGGCGAACAGGCCAGTGCGCATTTTTTCCATGCCCAGAGCCGGACGCATGTAAGCATTATCTCCCTTCGTGGCAATCTTTTTGAGATACAAACTTTTGGTCACCGGATCGGTAGACTCTGTAAAATAGATTTTATTGTATTGTGTGTCCTGCACGCCGATTTCCAGAGGCGATTGTCCCAAATCTCCCAGTGTTTGAATCGCATCCGATGGACTCTGCAACAGGGCGACAATATTCGCCGAGAAGGAGGTGAACAGAAAGAGAGCGGCCACGAATGTAGTGAAGACTATGATTCGACCCGAACGATTGCGCACATCCACATAGAATCCCTGCTGGCACATGGCGCCCCAGACAAAGTTGAGCGAATCCATGTAGGACATCTTGTGCGTGTGCGGCGAGAAGAGCATTTCCAGCAGCATCACTACAATGGTTATGACCACCAGCACGATTATCGAGATCCAAACATCCATCTGGAACGGCATTGAGAAGATGTTGGCCACAGCTGACAGCGGAGGCTGGCGAAACATGATGCCGGCTCTCACACGATACGTTTCGGCCACAAAGTCACAGAGAGCCATGCGGTCCAAACGCATGAAGATCGCTAGCTGGGCAAAGTCCAGTTCGTAACGCTGAAAGCGGCCCATTAGGCCGTCAAAGGAGCCGTTCGGCTGGCGCCAGCCAAAATTGACGGTCTGGTAGGTGTTGTAGCTGCGAGAAAAAAGAAATGGGAGGCGAGTGAGCGACAGCAAAACGGATTGAGAGGCAGTGAAAGAGAAATAGAGTGATAGAGAGATATAGAGAGAGAGCAATATTGTAGTAGAGAGAGCGAAAGAAAACAATATATAATGAGACAAACAAGACTACCTCACATTGAAACAATTGGCCAGCTCGAGCATCAGACGATGGTTGACTTTAGAAAAGATATCGATATGCCGCATGGACAGATCATCAATGGTAGTAAAGAGATCTGGAAAGGCAATCACAATGGCCGTGTTGAAGACAATGCCCTCCAGATTCTGTCTATATGTGATCGCTGAGCCGAATTGCTGCAGCGCATGCGTGATGTGCCGAGAGTTGTGCAGTTGTTGGCCCACCAAACGAATCTTTGGCGGCTTCCAGGCGGCCACCTTGTAGACGTCTAGCAGCGATGCAGTGAACGGCATGGTTGGACTATGCCAGAGCACACGCAATTCGCTATCGGGCGGAATGAAGATCTCCTCGTCCGCAAGCAGATCCAGATCCTGCATATCCTGTGTAAGCAGCAGCCAAAATCGATTGGTGGTAAAGTAGTTGTGCTCCCAGGCCGCCGACCAGCGCAGCAGATTCAGGGCACACGAGCTGTTGAACTGCAGCAGCAGGATGCCCAGCTTGTTGTGGAGGCCGGGCAGCAAAAAAGCCAGCTCCCAGTGGGTGTCATTGTTCGGGAAGAAGGTGCGCGGCGGCTTGGGCACCTGTGAGTCACTGTCCATCTCCGTCTCATTGCTGACATGCTGCAGATCATTCAGACAATGCTCCGTCCAGAGCTGCACATAGATGTCGTGCGCCATAAAGTGCTGCAGGAGCAAATGCAAACGTGACGCAGCTGGGTCGAAAGGATATGAATTTAGTTATGCGTTAACTGCAGTTGAGGCGGATGGGAATTTCCGTAACTCACCAATGTCCGCGTGACAAACAACGAGCATCAGACTGTGCACGCCGTGGTGGCGATAGTAAGCGACTAGCATATCCGGCAATTGATTGCCCCACGGATCTCCTTTGGGCTGCTGCTGCTGTTGCTCCTGCTGCTTCTCCTGCTGCTGTCCGCTGGGGATTGCTGCGTCAGCTGGCAGTGACACGGGGCCTGACATTGATGTCGTGGCTGTCAGCGGCCACAGCAACAGCAAGAGCAGTACCAGAAGCTCTGGGAATATTAACGAGTTCATGCTGATGCTCTGGCTGTGTCCTTTGCAAGTCCTCTGTATGACGCTTCCGTTAACCAGCTGTTTTTATACCAAAACCGCGACAGCAATTGCCGCGGCCCAACGATATTAAATATAATTGAGCTCTTACTATTTTTGTGGTTTTTTGGCATTAAAATTATACATTGATTACGCTTCATCGACTTCTTCACCTTTTGCTTCATTTTGCACCCAATCGCTGTTGTCTACACCTCAATTTGCGGCAATTCGCGGCGAAAGCTGCAATTTTGGTCGCCGTTGGACGGTTTAATTGCTGCACCAAGTGGCGCTCAAATTGTCCAGCCAAAGTCGATTACATGCCATTAAATAAAATAAGTTACACTTCAAAAGTTTCCTTCCCACGACTTTCGCCGACTTTCCCCACGTAATAACTTCTTACATCACTTTTGCTATCACTTATTTATTAGTCTCCAATTTTTCTTTTGCTTCATAAATGCTTTCCCTGCAAATGCGAAAGTTTTTGCTGCCGAAGTATAGATTTAACTGCGGCTAAGATTTGCCCATTAACCCTAGTTGTAAGTCCGCAATGGATTTGTATATTTTTGTAAATTTATAATAAATGAAGGTATTCAACTAAATTCAGAGTTTATTGAGTAAATATATAAAAAAAATATAAAGTTGTTACTTAATTCCGAATTCTATAAATTTCCTTTTAATAAAGCTTATTGGCATAGCTATAGATTTTTTTTAAATTAATCTGTTTTATACTAAGCAATAAGCTTATTTAAAAATCTTGAATATATGCCAAATTTATTCACATTTATTTACATTTATTTACATATTTGTCTTAGATATTTACGTCAAATGAAATGCAGACAGAAAGATGAATAAAAGACAACACAAATTATTTTTATTTTATTTTTTCAATAAATTATAGTTTTATATACTTGGCATTATTTACTTTTAATTTAAATTTAATTATTTTACTATACCCAAATCAAAATGAATTGCATTTTAACAAAATGTCCCAGCTCCTAACGACATTAAGCCATTTCGCTTGTTTATTACAGCTGTAAGTTGCAAGTTTACAAAGTTTCGCAACTGTATCAAATTCTATAATTATTTAGACACGAATTCGTTGTCTAGATATTTATGTAACAGAACAAAGAAGCTTACTTGTTATTTGTGTTCGTTTCAAGAGCATAAACTTTTGGGCTTAGCCTGGACTCTGCGAGACCGCGCCCCTTGCGTGTCCTGCCGTTAAGTCGATGCTTTTAACACCTTTCCTATCAATAACTGGCTAGCTTATTGTCCATGGCTTCAATTTATCTACTTTGGCTTGTCATGTTCGCATTTCAAGCGAACGAGAAATCCTCTAATTGTTTTGAAAAATGGCGCAATAAAGCCGTCCAGCTTGCTTTGGCTTAAATCCTTATCTCTCTCTCCACTTTTCAGTTCGTTCTCCTTCTCCTTCTCCTTTTGCTACTTATGTTTTCCTGTCGCTAGACACAAACGTGTGATAATCTGGATTTTTGGTGTTTGTTTTTCTGCTCCTGTGTGACACACGCACACACACACGCACTAATGGCAGCCATTTTGTATGGCACTTTTTGACCGCTTTTCGCTTGTTGCCCATTTGTATTGCGTGCGCCTTCTGTGAGCGCTTCTGTTTGGAGATTGGGAATCGTTCCGGGATCCAGCTAAAGGCTACGGCGGTGGCAATGGCAACGCTTCAATAACTTTTATCACTTTTAATTGGGTTTTTCTTTATAGCCAACGCATGTCTTATAAGACTTATAAGACTAACACATACATACACACACATAGACGCACACATGAGCAAATTGTAATTGTGTTAATTTGTCTCACTTGCCTTAGTGTGTGTGTGTGTGTGTGTGTTTGTCAGGGTGTGTCTTGTTGTTGTTGTTGTTTTGGCTTGTTTTTGTGACAGCCTTGGCTAATGCCAGTTTTTGCCCCGTTGCTTTGCCGTTCCGCTCAGCCCGAGATTTTCTTGCTTTCAATTTTCCTAATTGCTTCTTAATGCGCGTCATACGCCGGCAAGCAGAACTTTGCTCTAATTTGCTTTTTAACTCGTTGTCACAGCTAAAATTGAACTTACTTTAAAAATAAACAACAATTTGCAACAATTTATTGCAATTTGTTATTCATATTAAGTAAATTTTAAAGTATTTTTAAACGCTTTAACTACCTGACCTACCTTACAGTTAAGAAATGTATTAAAACATTAATTTTATATTCTTTGATTATTATTAAATATTAAAATTACTTGTCTTCATCTTGTTTGCTTTCATGCCATTTATTTTTTAAATATTTTCCCTTACAACAATTAATTTATATCCCCATTATGCACACCCACACTCCCAAAGATATATTGCCACACGTATCAGTGCTGCCATTTGAGCTCCGAAATAAGTTGGATTGTGGTTAAAAGTAGGCTAAAACAGGCTAAAAATGTGTTTCCTCTAAATTTTTCATCCAACTATTTCTTCAAAGAATTTCTTCTACGTATTTCCTCTAAGAATGTCTTCTAAGTATTTTCTCCAAGAATTTCTTCTAAGTATTTCCTTTAAAAATTTGTCTAAGTATTACCTTCCATAATTTCCTCCAAGTATTTTCTCCAAGTATTTCCTGCAAGTATTTCCTCCAAGTATTTCTTCCAAGTATTTCCTCCATTCTTAACGATCGTTCAATATTTGCACACACTTCATTTTACTTTAATTCACTTCACTCTACTGCACTCTGCACGACTGACTGGCTCCACTAGCCCTGGAAGACTGAAGAAATGCTGCAGCTGCTGCCCTTTATATAGGGCGACCTTTGACTCAATCACTAAGTTGCTCTCAAATGCTGCGAGCAGCACCAGTTACAGGTCGCTACAATACAACCTTAAGTGAGCAATGCGAGCACTCTCTGCTGCTGAAGGCATTCGAGCTTCGTTTTACTCAAATATAAATGACGAACGAATACTGCTGCATACACATAGACGCCTTAAATGATCTGCTGTAGTTCCTCTTCGACTCTTGCCTGTGTTAGGCAAACAGACAGAGAGTCAGAAAGAGAGACAGACAGGGGGACACATATACACACATACGCACAGAGATATTGGATTACTTCGTTACGTTGCTTAATAATTTATGTACATTACTATTCATAATTATTGAATGGCAAAGACAGCTGTGTCTTCTCTTCTGTAGTTCTCTTAAGGTCTAGAGCTCTTGCAGCGTGTGCTTAAATTTCTTGCTGTTCCACTTTCATTTCAATAGGCTCAACACTTTCAAATAGTCTAGATTTAGCCAGAAATAGGCCAAACTGGCAACACTGACACACACACTCCCACTCATATACTATATTATTTATATGTGTACACACATACATTTATTCAGCTTATCAAGCAACTAATTTATGCTGCATGCGACGCCCAGTTCTCACGCTAGAGGGCGCTGCTGTTTCATTAATCATGTCCGCCATTTTTTGACATTTGCCCGTCATGTTCAACTACTTTCATAAAATTCACGCTACTCTTATTTTCTTAATTTTTCATCGTTGACAGATTTTCATACTCTACCAAAAATGTCTTGGATTTCTGAGTGAGTCAAGTGGGTCTTTAAGTAGACTGTACTTTAATATATAGGGTGTAAATTGAAATGCTTGTACTTAGCATGTATGCATATAGGGTATACATTTAAATATCAATTTAATTCTTTACACTTGGCAGCAGCTGTTGGGACTCCGAGAGCCTGAATGCTGTTTTTTTATGTTTCTCTTCTTTATTTTCGAATACTCAAATGCTAAGCACCTTTGTCACTGCATCAAAATGGAATTTAATATTAAAATCGCTGTCATGGCAAACCAAATTTATACTTTCTCTTGAACAGGATACACTTCCTTTGCGCTTCTCTTATCTTGTGTGGGTCTTGTAAGACATCTCGCCTTAAAGCGCACGCTTCATTTGCTGCTCGAAGTCTGTGAGCTTGCATCAGTTTATATTAAGAGGATGCTCAGGAATCCTTTTATGTGGCACTTGTATCCTTTTTTGCTGACGACGTTGTTGTTGTTGTTGTTGCTGTTGCTCGGGCGCCAATTTGATTTTCTTGGAGCGTAAATCAATGCAAATCGAAGGATGAACTGATTGGCTATGCAGGTCTCCGGTTCTGCTGCTCTGTGGCGCTGCGGTTCGGCGGTTCTGTGGCTCTGTGGCTCTGTGGCTCTGTGGCTCGGCGGCCTTAAGCAGCCACTACAATTATCGAAGATGTTACACCTGACTGCACGGCTGTTGGCCTGATTTGCATAAGCCGCAAGCTTTAAGCCTTTGACAATTAGCCAATATATACATATATATTATTGAATGGCACAGCAGGTATTGAATACTTGTATGTGTGTGCCTGCGTGTGTGTGTGTGTATGTGTGTGTGTGTAACTGCCCTAAGCTAAATTGAAGTGTGCTTGGTGTTTATTATGTAACCACAATGCGCTACTTTGTGCTACCTTTTAGCTTTCACGCCTTTGAAATACATTTAATCCATCATTGAGTTCAGACATCCTCGATACACACACACACACGACCAGAGACACACACACACGCACACACAGATAAACCTATAGCCTCGGGCTGTGCGCCTTTTTATCCTGTCCAAAAAGCTTTATTGACTCCCGCTTTCAATTTGTGCGGCGCCCATTTGCAACCTGTTGAAAAGGTGCAAATTGCTGGCTGGCTTCTCTGACTTGGTTTTTACCTGAGCTCAGCAAACACGCTTACGCAGCCCTATCAATCAAAGGCATCCGCCCCAGCCTACCCACAGACATATGTTATTAATACGAATCATTTATGTGTTGCCCATAGAAATAAAAGCAAATAGATGTTTAAAGAGAACTTAATGTGATGCCATTTGAAAGAGGCATCAATTGAAATACACATATATTTTATATTTAGCTGTCATATATAAATATCTTCAAAGAGAGTTCTATAAAAGAATTCCCCTTACTTTCTATGATAAACCTAACTATATATAAATATATTATATTACTCAGTAGGTCAATTTGTTGCTGGGAAACTTCACAGTGGAATTTCCGCTGCACTTCACATCTAACTATACATAAGTGTATGTATGTATATGTGTGTATAGAAAATTGGCATATAAATTGTGTGTGTGTGTGTGTGTGTGTGTGTGCTCTTGGCTGGCTGAACAAATTACATTGTCAAGCTGTAAATAGTTGGAACTCTATTTGCGATGTAGCTACCCAGATTGTTGTTGTTGTTGTTATTGTTGTTGTCACTAACTTGTTAATTTAATAGTAAATGCGGCAGCTATGCAGCGCAAAAATAAAACAAATTGTTGGGCAAGAAAACCTATGTTTGGTTTTATTAAATTATTTGCTCCGAGCCTAGCTTTGCTTAAACTAATTGACTAAAGCATATTAATGTGCCATGTCATTGAGACACTGAGCATAATTCTCTATGTCTAGCTATGCCAATATTACGAATCAACAAGTAAAAGTAATTAAAGCTTTTAAAGTCGAGTATTCCAATAAATCGTGATTAAGTCGACAAATATATTACATGCGATGGTCGAACGCGTTCGAAAATTCATTCCTGCGCTCCCTCGACGAACATTAATCATTATCTGGCGCCATCTAGCGGCCAGTGGCGGGCAAACATTTCGCTGAATTCAGCTTCAGCTCATTTATCTGCATCTAATCAATTAGCAAGGCACCTTGGCGCCCTGGACGCTGGTGAGCAGCACATTCCGCTTCCTTGACTAATCCGGCTACCTTGTCCTTTTCATTATAATTTCTGTTTTTTTTTTGTTTTTTTTTTCGTATTCTTTTTCCTTGCTCCATTTTGCCTTGTCCTTGTTACGTGCCAATTTGGCTCGTTTTGCTCGCTCATTCGTAAATCTAAACAAATCATCAATTTTCACAAATTATACGCCCCTCCCACACCTCGCCTCCTGCCCTAATGCTGTAACGCCTGCTGCAGCTCCATTCACATCCTTGTTATCGTTTACGCTGTGCTTTCTGCCTTCTGCTTTTAGCCATGTCCTTTGCGCTGGCTTTGTGTGTTCCGCTTTGTCCCTGAGCCTAATTGCTTTCGTTTCAATCGCTGCGTTTCCTGTTGTCATCCACACCGTTGTTCACTTTACATTTCATTAATTAATGCCAATGCCCGTCGAACTTTGACATATTGAGCATCAGCCTCGATTCACCCGCAATTCCCTGTCCATTCAACTCTCCACTCTCAGCCGTCTTACTTATCTGACGCGCCCACTTGAGCCGAATGAA
Organism: Drosophila mulleri; assembly: GCA_035047565.1. NCBI lineage: Eukaryota > Metazoa > Arthropoda > Insecta > Diptera > Drosophilidae > Drosophila > Drosophila mulleri. Next base: position 1,316,389 of record JAWNPK010000049.1, on the reverse strand, counting down.
TGCATGAGAGGCACTTAAGTAGCCTCCCCCCACCATCAGATCTATTTTGAATTGATACGGAATGTGCTATCAACAATTGTTTTGATGATTTGGGAAATTTTTTAATTAATTTGCCAAACGCTTTTAGATAGTGTTAAATTCGCAGTCTGTTTACTTGTCGAGGCCTATTTAAGATTGGATCGCGCCCAATAATTGGCTTATACGCATCATGAGGTGTCTTAGTTTCGTATTGCTGTTCGTGGCTCAGGCGGCTTGGGCTCGTGTGCCCTACCAGCCGCTGGCCGAGGAGGTGGAGCTGCCGCCAGTGCTTGAGGACGAGATCTACGAGCGTGCCATCTATGTGGATCCCGTGTCGGAGAGCCGTGCTGCCGGTGAGTACGCAACATGGATGCGCTCCCGCTGAGCTCTAATCTGTGCCCCCATTAGGCTGCAGTGTGACCATTCGTGGTGGCATGCCGAAGCCGGAGCCAGTTTGCCTGGAAACCAATTCGGAGAACATATATCCATTCAACAGCCAGGGCGTCATCGAGGTGGAGACTGGCAAGACCCTGCAGCTGTGGTGTCCCAGCGGCTTCACCACTCACTCGCAGAACCTGCTGACTGCCACCTGCGTGAGCGGCACCACCTTCAAGGTGGATGGCAGCAACTACAACTTCAAGGATCTGGCCTGCAAGTCCTGGCCCGGCTTCAAGGCCATCAAGTCGGGCGCCAAGTGCAACGGCGGCATCGTCATTCGCGTCGGCTTCCAGATTACTGCGTCCCGCTTTGCTGAGCAAATGCAAATCTGCTTCAACGAGGAGGAGGAGGTCACTCGCTACACGCGCCACCAACTCTTCCCGGGCAGCAACTACTACGAGACCGGCGTGGATCGCATCACCTTCCAAACGGCTGGCTACTTCAACGGCAAGAATGTGGACAAGCTCTACACGCAGGCCACGCAAATTGAGACGATCAACAAAGATCTGGGCGGCGATGCGGACAGATTCTTTGACACGAAAACAAATGTTTTCCTCGCTCGCGGACATCTTGGCGCCAAGGCGGACTTTAACTATGCACCCGAGCAGCGGGCCACCTTCCTGTTCATCAATGCGGCGCCCCAGTGGCAGACCTTCAATGCCGGCAACTGGGCCCGAGTTGAGGATGGTGTCCGTGCCTGGGTCTCCAAGAACCGCATGAATGTCAACTGCTACACGGGTGTCTGGGGCGTCACTACGCTGCCCAACAAGCAGGGCGTGGAGACTCCGCTCTACTTGGCACGCGATGGCAACAACAACGGCCTGATCCCGGTGCCTAAGCTCTACTTCCGTGTGGTCATCGAGCCTTCCACACATCGCGGCATCGTCTTTGTGGGCGTCAACAATCCCCACTTGACTGAGGCGCAGATCCGGAAGGACTATATCATTTGCAACGATGTCAGCGATCAGGTCAACTACATCAACTGGAAGAGGACGGATATCAAGGCGGGCTGGTCCTATGCCTGCGAAGTGGCCGACTTCCTCAGGACGGTCAAGCACCTGCCCGCTCTGACCGCCAAGAATGGTCTGCTCGTCTAAGCTGTGCCAATAAAGAAACTTGTTTAATCGAATATTTTGCCAAAAATAGCTAAATACTTTGTTGAACTAGGATTTCGGGCTAAGGCCAGAATTTGTTAAAGACTGTAGAAGTTTGGGTAGAAATCTATAAAAAAAAATTTAAAATTATAACGATTGGGGTAAAAATACTGATTTTAATTAAAGATTTATTTTTATACATTTATATAGACACAAGTAATTTTTTTATTAAAGTTGCAAATGACCATAACTGTGGATATATAATATTAAACTTAATTATGATTATAGTCATCATAGTGATACAAAACTTCAGTGGGAATTCAGGATTGGAAGGTTCAAGGAGGAGCTTCAATTAAAGTTGAAAACGCTAAGTATTCAGTATGAAAAAGAGATACAAAAATATAAGGATTCGGAAAGATAATGTTGATCTGTCTAAGGTTTACTACAAGAAAAGATATGTAATATCTCTAAGCAAAAAAATTGGTTTACAAAAAGAAAAGGTATACAAAATATCTATATCTAATATGATAGCAAAAATATATATATAATATATATAAATATATATATTTTTTTATTTTTAGCCTCAATTTCAGTTTATCAATCAGCAAACGCGTGTATAAAAATAAAATTTTAATAAACTCTTATCATTCGCATGCATTTTTATTGAATATCTCTAGTCTCTACACCAACAGGCCGCTCACAGAGAACTGTGGCAAGTGGGTCACCTTCTGGCGGAACTCGTGCACCTCGCAGGCGTAGGAGTAGCCGGCCAGAATGTCGGTGCGCTTCCAGCTGATCCAGTTGATCCTGTCGCTGACATCTTTGCACAGAATGTAGTCGCGTCTGATCTCGTCCAGACTCAAGTGGGGATTGTTGACGCCCACGAGGACAATGCCCTTGCGGGTGCTTGGCTCGATGACCACACGGAAGTAGAGCTTGGGCACGGGAATCAAGCCGTTGCCATTGTGATCGTAGGCCAGGTACAAGCCGGTCTGTCTGCCGTCCCTGTTGGGCAGTGTGGTGACGCCCCACACACCTGTCCAGCATTCCAAGTGCTTCTTGTACTTCGTTGCATAGGCCCGCACGCCGTCCTCGACTCGGGCCCAGTTGCCCGCATTGAAGGTCTGCCACTGGGGCGCCGCATTGATGAACAGGAAGGTGGCCCGCTGCTCGGGCGGATAGACAAAGTCGGCCTTGGCGCCCATGTGTCCGCGCGCCAGGAACACGTTCCTCTGGGAGTCAAAGTACTTGCCCGAGTTGATGTGCAGAGCCTTGTCAATGGTCTCCTTCTGCACGGCCTGCGTGTAGAGCTTGTCCACATTCTTGCCGTTGAAGAAGCCGCCGGGCGCAAAGTTGATGCGATCCACGCCGGTGGCATAGTAGTTGCTGCCCGCGTCCAGGGTGTGGTAGACGTAGCGAGTGACCTCCTCGTGCTCATTGAAGCACACCTCGTACTGCTTGGCAAAGCGCGAGCCGCTCAGCTCGAAGCCCACATGGATAAGGGTGGTGCCGCCGTTGCAGCTGGAGCCGGACTTCCTGCCCACAAAGGCGGGCCAGGACGTGCACTTAATGGCCGATATATCGTGCTCTCTATCGCCGACCCTGAACCTTGTGCCGCCCACGCACCTGGCCGTCACCGATTTGCCCGAGAGGGGAGAGTCCAGGCTGCTGGTGCAGTGGAACTCAATGGTCTTGTCGTGCTCCACATCGACGTGGCCGGACGCCGAGAAGGGATAGAATTCGGATGTGCCGGGTTTAATGAGCAACGGCTGTGGATTCTTCATCTCAGTGCTACGGATCTTGATGGAGCAGCCAGCTATGTCGAATAGACAACTCCCATTGCATTCAGACTGTAAAGAATTCAGTCTAGACTATCTCAGCTTACCCGCTCTGTTGGCCACCTCCATTGGCTCCTCCATTGGCACCTCCATTGGCACCTCTATCATATCCGCCGCCCAGAGCTCCTCATTGTCAACGGGCAGGAGGCGTGCCTGGCTGCCGGCGAACAGCTGCAGCAGCGACAGGCCGCTGAGAGCAATCAATGCTGGACTCCACATGTTTCACAACTGCTTGACTCTCTGAGCAGCCCGAGCGCTTTTAAATCTAATGCTGCGCGCTGATTGGATCGCACAATTTTCAACTATGTTTGCCTTTTCCCCATTTTCAATATCAGTGGAAGTACCTATGAGTGCTTCAACTCACTCTGATTGCACATATCGTGTGTCTACTATATAGTGGGGGCCCGATCGGTCGGTCGGGTGCGAGTGTGTTGATTATATCACGTGTTGCGCGTGTCGTGTGAACGCGTTTACCGTTTTCAGCCTTATCATTTAATTAGTTACGGCTAGCCGCCCTGACGTCACTAACTCTGACACCCTGTATTGCCATTAAAATATAATTATATACAGATGGCGGAAACTAACGATTGTCCAGATCAATATTTTAGTGAATGATTAAATATTTGTGTGAATAAAATGAATTACGCTTTGCACCTATATGAAAGACGGGTATTTACTAGTCTACACAGCTTAGATAGATCTCTGGGCTTTTCTCTTTGGGTTTTTCGCAGTTTCCCGTTGACAACTCCATGCCAGTTTTTGGGGAAGCTGCCAAAAACCCCCGGACTAAGAGATATGTATACTTCACTGAAATTGAATGTCCATATCAGCACTCGGTGATTGTCATTAAATGGGAATGCTGATATGGAGAGTAGCTTCACGTGTTCCACACGTTTTGTCCGCCCAAAGTTGATTCTATTTATTTTATTTTTTTTTTGCACAAATATCAAGTGTTTATTCAGTTTTTGATTTGCCTTTTTGTTTGTCTTGTTTTTTTTTTTTTTTTTTTTGGGTATACATTAACTCACATTTATTGATTAGCTTTCAAAGTGTTTTGTTTAGTTTGGCGCAACTGTACTTTGTAGTTAGTTTATATACTTAAATATGCATAGTATATATTTTTTTATATTTATATATAGACTTATTTACAATAATAATACAATTAGCGATATGATTATTGTTTGTAGTTGTGTTTATTATTATTTATTTTGATTTATTAAAAATCTTTATAAACTGCTGGATAGGCTTTTGGGCATTTTTATTTTATATACAATAGTTGAAGTTTATTTTGAATTTTATTTTGAATTTGTATAACTAGTTTAATTAATTTTAAAGCTTTTGATTGGCCCAAAAAAAAGTTGCATATGCTAGTAGAAATTTTTAGCCAGAGCAGAGAGCGGTCTTAGAATCTTAAGAGTCAAATTATGGTTGAGAGCAAATACTTGAAATAGATTTCCTATGCTGCCTAAGACTTGATACTTTTCAACTAATTTTTGTGTTTTATTTTTTTTTATTTTCATATATTTGTTTTAAATTATATATACTTCTTTAAAGTTCTTTGCCCCAGTTCTCACTTTAATATATTTTTATATGCTCAGCTTGAAGACTTGTTTTGTTTAGGCTTAAATTATTAAATGTGTTTTCTCTGTTTCTTTTAATACTTGAGTTCCCTGTCTACTTCCTGTTATTCACATAACTTTTAGCCGTCTGGTTGCCTAGGTAAAGATTTTTGCATTGGTTATTCAATTAAGCTATTATTATTATTTTTTTTTTTATTTTTTACTGATGCTCTTTATTTGATAAAGTTTAATTCTTATATATATACAGCTGATATCTTGTAGATTTATTTATTCATTATATAGTTATTTATTATTATTTTTTTGTTATTGAAGTTTATTTGTCAAGGACTGATTGCGCTCGGCTCTGAGCGCCATCGCGGCTTTACTTCGATCTATCTAGAGGAATATGGCCAGCTGTGCGTATATTTCCACGGCCACCAGGAGGCCCATTATGGAGACGTTTACAGCGCAGTAGACGCGTCGCAGTGAACGTCGGCGCTTACGCTGACGCTGACTATAAGATTTGGCAGCGAGCCGCGTTCCAGGCTGCAGATCCTGGCGACTGCCGCCGCCGTCGTCGTCGTCGTCGTCGCTGCTGACATCGCTTCCGCTGGACGTTGGCTCGAGATCGTTCCCAATTGCTGTAGCTCCATTGTGACATGGCGGCCAATGTCAAACCGACGCCAAGGACGAACTGCTGTCGTAGGCCACCAGCAGGGAGTCGTTCTCGTCGCTGCCGCTGCCCGCGCTGCGCTCCGACTCGTTGATCACCTCCAGCTGTGTTTGGGGCCGACTGATTTTGTACTTGTTGTGCCGCTTATTGATCAGCACGCTGCGTATGTTGTTGTTGTTGCGTCGATGGCGATGGCTCTTCACGCGCACCGCTGCGGTGCGGGGACGCGACTTGCCACCGCCGGAGCCCAGCATGCTGCAATCGGCATCATCCTGCTGCCCCAGCTCCAGCTGCTGCTCGTCCTCATCCTCATAGTAGTCATAGTAGTCATCGTAATCGTAGCCCATATCATCCTCCGCCCCCTCCTCGTCCTCGTCCTCGTCATCGTAGTCAAAGTCAAAGTCAAAGATCGCACAGCAGCCGCTCTCGGCCTCCACGCTGTGGCGTCGCTGGCGCTGCTTGGCCCGCTTGCCTTCCAGGTGGACAATCGAGGATTTGCTGTGCGTGCTCACGCTCTTGTACATGGGCGCAAAGATGGCAGTCTTGGCCTAGTTGGATAAGTAAACACACACACATAAGTGTCAACAATGTTCGTTTCATTTATATCAAATTGAAAGTGATTTTCAATTCAGGGCAAGAGCAAAACAATGAAAGAGCCCGAATGAGCCTCAAACTTACCTCCGGTCCACGCCAGGTGATGCCCGAGCGCACGAGGTTATAGAAGCGTAAAACGCCCCACATGGCTAGCACCTGTTTGAATTAGATGGAAGGGAGTCAACATTTAATTGAGTCACATAAATTTCACTTAGCACACACACACACACACACACACACACACACACACACGCAAACATACGTTAAATAAACACAAAATACATAAAGCATACGCTGGCTGGCTAAGTGAGCAGAGTATATTGGCTTTTAAGTGACATGAATGCCAGTTGTTTTATTTTGGCCAGATTTTTCATTACATCAACTAAAGGAGCTGAAGGAGCTAAGGGCGCGAAAGTTGGCAGAAGGAGTCAACGAAGCCAAAAGAAGCCAAAGTAGACAAACTAATTGAGTTCAAGTCATGGCAGAGCATTGCATAGTCGATTTGCCCCGCTTTCCTCTCGTTGCTCTAATGGTTGTTCATCTGTAATCAAATTATTTATTGCATATGCCGTCTATTTTGCCTGAACGAAGGCTTAAATCAGTAAATTCCAACCAATAAGAATAAAATCGAAAACAAACTGTGCTGCCTTGTATGCTCAGCCAGGTAAATTATTCATAGCCTAGTAGCTCAACTATACACTTTGTATATATAATAACAATTTTAGTGCTGGATATTTTAATCAGTTTTGAACACTCCATCCAAATTGTCAGTAAAATTTTGTCAGCTCGATTTTTTTTCGCTAGTTCAGCAATAGTTCTCCAGTCTGTTTATGCCTCTGCGATGTTTCAAATGCTGCCCTACGATCATAAGCTTTGCCTACTGGCTTATAGCTGTAACCTGGACCTGAATGCGTGTAGACGGCCAGTGGAGCGGACGGATTTATCAATGGATAGGGTTCTTATAATGCATCGGATTTTGGTGTTGTCGTGTCTGATCGCTGTGGTGAGAGCACAATCATTGTGAATTCTCTGTGGATAGTTTATAATCATCTCTTCTCCTGCCAGATTAAAGGTTTGCTTACCTTTGTGAAACATTACTGCAGCCCCAGAACGAAGTTAATCACTCTATGGCAAAATAACAGATTTTTGGTATTGCAACCCGCTACAACGCGCAGATGTCGTTGTGTCGTTAGTTTTATACATCTGAATTTTTGGCTGCTCTTAACCTATGCTACCGTATCCGTAAGACTTCTAAGACCCTATGCATTTATTGATATTTATGGCTAAGGTATTTGCAGTTCACACCTTCACTGATGCTGCCCTGGCTGATCTATTATTACGGGCTATTAGGCCTTCAGTTGATGAAGATTGGACTCAAAGCTAGAACTAACAAATTGAAGGGTGAACGTTTGAAAGCAGCTGTAGTGCTGTCGAATTTGTTTTTGAAGATCGTGTTTGTCACATTTTGCAAAAAGGACTTTCACTCAGTTCTTGATACAATTAGTAGTTAATTTTTTATATAATTTATTTTTAGATACCAATGCTCTTTTACAATAAATAGAACAAGCGAACAAGTCGAGTTTTGCGTGGGTCTTGAAGAGAGAAAGAACTCTAGACTCTGCTAGAGTAGAAGTAGATTAGATGTAGATTTGAGATAGCATATAAAAATGCGTAGATATTAAATAATAGACAATGAGTCTTTCACATGTTATTTCTTAAAAGGACACACACACACACACGCACACATGCATATATTTAATATTTACTTTACTTACATTGATAAAAGCGCGTGCTATGAAGAATGCCACCTCCGCCTTGCACATGGCATCGAATTGCTGTAATAAAAATAAAATATATTTAGTAAATCGTAATTATTATAATAAAAAAAAAATACAAACTCGATCTCAGGCATATTTAATCAAAGAAACTGCAGCTCTAAAAAAAAGCTGAAATATATATTTCAACTGCAGCAGCTGCGACACACTCATCAAGCACGACTAGTAGTCACCCTTTCATTTAAACATTTACTCATTTATATTTAAGTGTTTTAGGTGTGGTTGAAATTTTCGCAATTTTCATTATTTTCACTTTGGCTAGCGGGACATTAATGAAAAGGAGGCAAACTTTTTGCTCTGCTGCCATAGCGAGTGCAGAAAACATGAATTTTACCTCAACAATTGCAATAAATTATGCATGAGGCGGCAATTTTGTAACGTTTTTGGTGGAAAACAAGCAACAAATGCAACAGCAAAAAAAGAGAAAACGCGAAGGCGCACATAATACGAAAAGTGGCAAAAAAAAGTGGAGAAAAACAACGGAAAATGACGATGGGGACAAAGCGGAACGCAGAAGCAATGGCATGGAAAAATGCCCAAGTCACAGGAGGCGAGTGCCTATGGCTGTGTGTGTGTAAATGCATGTGTGTAATAAGCCTATGTTAGCTCAAAGCGCAAGAGAGATAGAACTGTTTGAGAGTAAGTGAATGAACCCTGTCCGTTGTCAGCTGTGAGCTTTGCGGCATCGCTTTGCCACTAGTTTTAAGTGTGTGCGGCCTCTTGAGCTTTTTATTTCCTTTTGCACTCGGCTATGCGCTTTAGGTGTTTAGACAGGCATATTAGTTTTGAATAGTGAGTGACTTAATAGATTTACAATTGAATTGCCAAGCTCTTCAGGAACTATGATAATATTTATAATTAGTATAAATTATATTATTAATAATTATTAAATTTTATCTGTAATATTGATGTTTAAAATTAATACTAATTTTATTATTTTAATATATTAAAATGTATATATAAATTTATTTTTATATAATTTTTTTAAGTTTTATTTTTCGTTTATGTTATGGTTATATGGCTGTCTTCGTTTTTTGTCCTTAAATAAATATTAAATAAATAATAAATCAATCAATATTTCTCTCAATTATCATATTTGCCATTTCCTATATCCATTTAATTTCTGTTCGTATATATTTTTGCTTATTTTAAACAAAGTAATATCAAGCTCAAAATATTTCTAAATATATATTCATCAATTGCTAAGGTCTCGCAAATCTCTTTCTAATTCCCAGTGTGTGAAAACGGAATTGGGAACGGATCAATACGCCACGGAACAGCACGAATACATTTAAACAAAGCATATGTTCTGTGTTTACATATAAATTTTATTGTTTGTCGATTGTAGTGCATTTGGCTGTCGTTAGCAGCGGAACCTAACCCAAATCCATTGTTTGATTTTAGCATAAAAAAGGAGCTTTTACATATGTAACGGATTTTGGTCCTTGTTATTGTTGTTGTACTCGTTATTGTTATTTTCTAGCATTGAGACCGTGCAATTTATTTGTTTGTTTTGCCAGATCTTTGTACTTTGGCTTTGGCTCGAATTGATTTATGCCAACACCGCATTGGAGAGCTCTCATTGATATCATTCTGAAGAAGCTCCCGCTGCGCCAGGCTTTTGTTCGGCTAGTGTGCAAACGTTGGTGATTGGTGCGGGCAGAGGAGGAGGAGGAGGCAGGGGGATTGGAGCATTCAGTTGATTGGAGGTTTTCATTAAACAAATGGACCGCCAACGAAAGCATCTTAAATATGCATTAAAAGCGTTTTGGCTACCCACCACATTTACCACTATCCCAGAGGAGAATCGACTCACCTTGTTCACATGATCACGCAGCACATTCGAATAAACCATGGCGACAGCTTCCAAGGCCATGAACGTAATGTAGCCAATTATCCAGGGTACAATTAGGCCGGGGTTCTCCTGTGGGCAGAGCAGAGCAGAACAAGCACACAAATATTATATTCTGCCAACATATATTGGAGTAGAAGTGGAATGGAGTGGAGTGGAAGTGGAAGTGAAAGTGGAGCAGCAGAAGCAATTCGCACACCTTTAGCTGGCATCAAATTGAAGGTTTTCGTTTTCTGCACGCTTTCACTCCATCAAATATTTTATGTGCCCTATGAGAGCGTGTGGCTGTGTGCGTATGTGTGTGTGTATTTGCTTTTGTTTGTTTTGTAATATATTTCAATAGAGTGCAAAGACTTTGATTATATTTTCTTTTTCGCACTGTTTCGCGTGTCAAATTTTTAAGGTTTATTTATGAAATTTTTACAGTACCTTCGCTGGCAGTGCCAACCACAAATTTTTCATTAAAATTTCCAACAACAACAAGCAGAATGTTAAGAGCTGAGAGACAATGGACGAAACCATTCCGCATCTATGTCGCTGTCTTAATACACAGACAGACATTATTCCCCTCTTTAATGGAGTTTGTGGCAAATTCAGCTCACATGCACACATACACATATAGCGGCACTTTCGTTGAAGTGTTTCCCATACCAATTGTTGTACAAATAGGCGGGCAGCTTTAATTAATGCCAATGGTCTATGCATTATTTAAGCGCATCGCGCAGCGTCAGGTTGTTGGCGCCTAAGAGCGAACTGCAATTAATTTGCCCAACAGCACAATGCTTTTCCACGCACACACACACACACATACACTATACTAAGCTCACACACACACACAGTGCGCTGTACAAATAAGTGTAGCATACATTTGAGGGCAAATGCGTTGGCGTTCACGTTGTATTTGCTTGCTGTGTGTGTGTGGGCGTATGTGTGTGTGTTTTTGTCTTTGTTTTGATTTTTTTTTTGTTTTTTTTGTTTTTTGTTTTTACTGTGAGGTCGAAATTAAAAAATTCCACACAATACGCCACGCAATGCTCGCTCCAACTGTATATAATCTTTGTCATGTGTCGCCGGCAGTCGTCCTCGTCCTGCTCGTCCTCCTCCTCGTCGTCCTCCTCGTCGTCGTCATCAGCCAACCGACAGATGGTTTTGTATACCCAATTGTGTGACAAATTGTCTACATTTCTAACCACTGTGCATGGTATTCAACTTTTCTTCTATTTTTATTCCATTTTCTGTTTTCCTTTTTCTCTCTCTCTCTCCATTTTTCGGCAACCCTTTCACAAATATGTTGGGTGGTTCATTTGACTTTATTTACATTTTTTGCTCTTTGCCAAACAGGACTTCGTCATAAATTTATATCTAAAAGGATATTTTGGAGGCGAATTGACAGCCCTCGCCTCATGAGGAAGACATATTATTATAATCGTAGCCATGCTATTATTAACTTCTAATTATTATCTAATTCTAGTTGAGTGCAACTTTCTGATTGTCAATAAATATTTATTTAAATTATCCATAATTTCCAAATTTCGCATTTGTTTTATTTATTCATTTGCAGGCTGTTTGATTGGCATGACTGGGCGTGGCACATATGTCGAACGGCTGCAAAATTTACATTTGCATGCGCTTTATTTGTTTATGGCCAAACAGGCAAACAGTTTAAGTCCAGGCACAAATGTGCATAATTTGCAAATATGCGGCTTCACGTTATTTGATTTACCAAATATATTGCATATATGTATGTGTGTGATTGTTGGTGTATTGTATATACGTATGTGTTTGATAAACTAATTTTTATTTTATTTTTTTTTTGTGTGTCATTTTTGGGCAAATGAACAGTTGCGAAACTTACCCGACAGATGCCAAATATCAGCACAATGCTTAACAATATCATTGACATTTGCGTTCCAATAATGGCAAAATATGCAATTTGCACACCTGCAAAAGAAGAAGCAGAAGCAGATGAATAAAGATAACAGTTTAGCAAATAAAATATGTACACATACATACATTCATTCATATACATATGTATGTAACATAAACTTGCTTATATTTCATTTTACTTTGCATTTCATTTGGCGCAACTTCTCTGTCTGCACTCAGTAGATTATGACTCAGTCTGAAATGGCATTCTAAATGTTTTTAATAGTCTAATTCATTGTGTCTTGCCATGCCCAGACACTCGGCATTTTGATTATTTATTAAAGTGTCGCTCGTTTATTATGCTCATGCACAGTCTGAGACCATTTCAGGATAATTTCACATTTTATGGCATGTCTCTGTCGCTCGCTATCTCCCTCACTCACTGTCTCTCCCTCTCTCTCTCTTAATTGCTCAAGCGAATAAAACTCAATGCTTACCATAGTAGACATCCTGGAGCTCGGCAGATTTGTGCATGTTAACATTGATGCGCCAGGAATAGATCAGCACAATTAGGAGTGATATATTCTGAAATGACAAAGTAATTTGTGTAAGAGCATTAGCAAAAACATATATGGCAGGCATAGGCAATGCGACGTCACATATACATATACATACACATATACATATACACACATACATTGAATATCAAATGTGCGCGTGTGTGCGTGTGATACATATTTTTTGGCTCTCGGAGCGAGCTAATGACATTAAAATATTCAACGAAAAAGTCGCTTTCAAATTTATGCGCTTTAGATGGCAATTATGCGGCACACAAAATTTCTGGCTATAAATAACTAAATGCAAAATTTTACACCTAGCTGAGATATTATTTTATTTATAATGTTTCGTGACTACCCCTGGCCACTCCAGGGACGGCACTGAACTTTTGCTGGCCCGGCAACAATAAAGCGTGCCACTAATTGCGGATGCCAAGAACCAGGTACTTGAAAAGGCAACAACAACAACAATAGAAACAAAAATCTACTCCCAAGTTCCATGCACATAATTTGTATACGTAAATTGCAGTGCAGTTGCTGTCGGTGTTGTTGCTGTTGTTGTTGTTGTTGCTGCTGTTGCTGCTGGTATTGCATTTAGTGCCCATTGTTGAGTCGGGAGTACATATAAAAATCCCATGCACGATTCGTCCATTAACATAAATTAAATGCCATAATGAGCGTCATGTAATTGCAATTTATAAGGCGCAATATGAAGTGAAGTGAGTCCAGCAAGACTCCTGCTTCTGCTCCTCCTTCTGCCCCTGCTGCTGCTCTATAGCTCGTAGTCTTATACGCCCAGCAGATACAGATATTAATGAGAGTTCGCTTGCTAAATGAACAGAAATGCTAATGTTAATTGCTATAAGCAAATATTTTTAAATTATGGCATTGCTTACAGCTGTAATTTTAAGTGAAAAAACATCAATGAATTGACATGTTTTGTTATCATTAAATATAACAGTTAGTGAACTAAGTTAAGTCAACAAATAATACGTGTATAAATAAATATATCAGCTCATTATCATATGCCAGTACGTCTGACTACATATTTACTTATCTACTTTTTATAATTGTTAAGGAACTATTTGGGAAATACTACAGAAACTTATTTTTTTTGTTTTATTGTAGTCAGCAAGATTTTTCTTATTATTAATTATTATTATAAATATTTTATTAAACAAAAGAAAAAACAGTTTTTAGGCTATATATAAAAATAAAAATAATTAAAGATTTTTAAAAGTATGTTTTGTAAATTCAAATAAACTTTCAATGCAAAATGAATTTATTATGAATTATGAATTATGAATTATCAAATGCAAATGATTTTACATTTTTATATTTTATTTTTCATTTTATATTTCATTTCATTTATTTATGTTTTGGATATCTAATTTTGTACTTATAAAATTTTATAAAATTTTAAGCAATAAATAGAGAAAAACAAAGATTTGATATATATTTTGTAGCATTAAGGTACAACATTGTTTGAATAATGAATAATAAATAATAAGCGAAAATAAATCTATATTATTAATTTTTTTATGTCTATTTTCAATTTTTTTTTTAAGTGAATAAATTACAAGAGTAAATTAATATGTAAATGTATCAATTAAAAGAAAATAGATTGTTTTAATTTGATACCAAGAATTGTTTATGATATATTGCTCACTCAACTTCGTCAATAAATAAATAAAAATAAGAGAAATGATTGCTCTATTAATACGCCCATTATTCGCTTATTAACAAGCCAAATAAATGAGTTTCGCTCATTGGCATCAGATATACGAAAGTGAATTGTGATAAAAATGCATTCAACACGAGTGGCAATTGTTTTTAATTACGTTGAAGTGTGGCAAATAATGCCGCGGGGAGCGGCCGCAAACAGTTTTGCACCGAACATTGCGTATACGCCCGGGTGGACGGGCGGTTGAACGCCGTGTGATGTGAACAGCATGCCAGTTAATAACTAGAATTGTCGTTTCGCACTTACAATTGTGTAAATTGCACTTGTTATGGCCAAATTTTTGGCATGCAACATGCGACAGCAGCGCGCGCCGCCTGTCAGCGGTCCATACGGATACAGGATAACCGACTTCATTTTCTCACTGCTCGCAGCGCTGGCGTTGGCGTTGGCGTTGGCAACTGAAATGCAACTTTTGTGTTTTGTATGCATTACGTGGACATTGCAACAAATACGCAGCGTCTGCTGCAGTTGCAGCTGCAATTGTTGTTATGTGGCTAGTGGGATGTTGCTGCTGCTCCTGCTGTTGTTGGTTCTCGTGGCTGCTGTTGAGGTAGCGTTGCGTAACCGCCCATTAGCGACGCCTGCGTGACTGCTGCTGATGATGATGATGATGATGTTGTTGTTGCTTTTGCTGTTGCTGGCCTGCAAAAATGCAAGATAAAATCGAATTTTAAATATTGCGTTAAATTGTGGCCACTGCATGTGTGTGCGTGTGTGCATCTGCTCAGTTGCATATTGCTGCCTCAAATATTAATGGTATTCCATTTCCCTGAATCAATTTGTTGCATCTATTTGATTTACATTTTTTTTTCGCTTTTGGCACATTTCTTTTATGAGCGATGTGACTTTTTCATCTTTATGCCATTACACATTGATTTCCGATTTACAATCAAAATTCAATATACAATTTCGATGCGCATCAATGTACTTTTTTTTTTTTTTTTTGCTATTGGTGTTGGTGTTTTTTTTTTTAGCTTTTAACTGGAATTCAAGCCAATCACTCGGCCATGTAATCCGCTTAGAAACAAGCCAACAATTCGAAGGAATTGCCGTGCACAAATGTAGGCTTGCATACTGATCGGCTTATGCCACGCCCACATTCATGCATACGCAACGCAAAAATGCCGCCCACAGATATGAAAAAAAGAAAACCAGGTAAAAAGAAAAGCGAAACGAAAAATTGGATGCAGGCCATGTTAGGCGTCGCTTATTGAATCGAATTTGTTGACTGGCAATTCGTAAAGCTCTTTGATGGCAGCTGCTGCTGCTGCTGCTGTTCGTTTGCTATATGTCAACGCTGCGATTGCAATTTGTATTCACTGCCGGCGCCTTTAGTTATGAAACATTTTTGTGCCTAGTCATTGAGTGCGACGACATCGCCTGGTGCGGCCCAAAATCAATCATACGCCAGCGTGGCCGCCAAAATCGAAATCGACACAAAGCACATACACACAGTAAAAACGCAAAGCCAATAACAAAGAAAAAAGCGTGAGTGCCGCATGAAACCGAAAACAAAGCGACTAAAGTATGTAATGTGATATTTTTTTGCTTTTTGTTTTATTGATTTTCATGTTCAGCTCTCAAAGGACTTGTATGTGTCAGATTGTGACTATGAGTGTGTGTGTGTGTCTGTGTGTGAGTGAGTGGAGTTCGAGTGGCACATTGTCTTTGTATTTTAGCCAGATGAGTTTTGCTTGATGGGAAAGCACTTGATGCTTGCAATATGCATTTGCCACTTGACTCGAGGCGAATCTTTGCGAAAATAAAACACAAAACCTTTTAAGCAACATTGCACAGAATTGAGGAATGAAATGGTCTAACAGACAGACAGACAGACAGACAGACAGACGATTGCTTAGACGAGAAGAGTATTGTAGGGTGAGTGGCAAATTGAAGTAGATATGTGCAATAGTTGCAAAAGAGAAAATGCAAATAGGTAAAGCAATGAGAAATGATAAAGGAAGGAAATATATAAAAATAATATATTATATATGTAATGTAATATTTTTAATATAAATATTAAAGATTTATTTATATATAGTCGTGAATTATTAATTTAATTTATCCATTTAAAATATATAAAAAAACTCCAAATGATTGGCATCTTGTTTAGTTAACATTTCAACTGCCCAGCTCTGTAATCGTCCTTGATTCCTTAACTAACTTCAAGTCACAGTCTAGCTGCCAAGTCCTAAAGTCACATAGTTTTACAGGTCAGTGGAGGGACCACACATATGCTGCTCGCATTTGGCTTTCATCTGATAATTTTCCTGAAGATGCTTTCAACTATTTTTCCTTTTTTTCTTTAATTTTTTTTTGTTGTTTCTGCTCTTCTTCTCTTATTTGTCTAGCGCTTTGTTTTTGGCTTTGGCCATTGTTTGTTTTGGTTTCGCATTTGTTGCTGATATTTTATGACACTGTAAACATTCCATATATGTATGTAGTATATATATGTATATTGTGAATGGGCTCGCAGGGCCGGCTACAGTTGCTGGCTTGTTGGCTGCGCCGAGTCCTTTCACTATGACCAGCAGAGCGTGGCAGCTAAAGCAAAGAGTCCTTGCCAGGCACACACTGCTGTTAATGTTGGCGTGTGCCGTGGCAAATGCGGGCCAACTTGCTTTAGCATTTACGCGTTGTCTATTAAAAAGAGGGGCGCTGCTTGAGCAGCGGAGGCAGCATCACAGGCATCATCCTTGCCATCAATCAGATGTCAGAAGTTTTTGCATTAGACATAATTACTTAAGCGCCAGCTAATTGAAAGCTTCTTAGAGATTTGCCTGGTCTTGATTAAGTGGCACACAGTTGGACAGCCCATCAAGCGATATTTGTCAAAAACTGACAATTTCGTGGCCATCATTAATTACGTATACGCCCAAGTGGCCGCAAGACAAGCCGCTGCCCGTTCATCGTTTTCCGAACAACATGAAAAGTGTTTATTGTGCTCGGCGTCAATTGCAATTTTCTTCGTTAAACCAAATGCCACTGAAGTGCCACTGTGTGCGTGTGTGTTTCTGTCTGTGTGTGTGTGGGTGCCTGTGGCCATCGAGCTAAATATCATTAAAAATCCTTGGCCAGAGAAGCGCACAGTAAGCTTCAATTTAAACACATTAAAGAGAGAAAGAAAAGCAAAGAAATTGCCGTGCAGAAACAGTTTCATGTGAAAATCTGCAGCTGCTCGACTCGGCAGTGCAATAAAATTACATTTTACATCTATAACAATTTGCTCTTTAAGCTATTAAATTTTATGTCAATTTTTTGGTAAAAAAAAAACCAAATTTTTGAGGGCTTTAATTCTTGAAATAACATACATTTTAATTGACTTGGACTTGTATATAATTTATTATTTTATATTAATTGAGAATGAGATTTTAACAAATATCTTTGTTTATTTGAATAATCTAGTTATGAATCTCAAGATATTTTTGTGAATATTTTAAATATTTAAATATATCGAATTTCTATTCATCTACTATATTTATTTAATATATATTGGCTTAAATTCTTCAAATAATATATATTTTAATTGATTTAGATTTTTATATAATTTATTATTTAATTTTGACGAACAGCGAACAATTTAGATTGAGTAACTTTTCTGTGAGCCTCAGAGTAATTTTCTGATTTTTTTTGACCACATTTTAAATTTATGCCAACCATAATCATAATACACTCCCTCTCTACTGCTCTGCAATATGATTGAAAAGCTTCGCTTTCAGCTCTATGTTTTGGTGCTGTCTGTAAGCGAATACCCCTTAATTGAAACTAGTGGAAGTGTAACACTTGCAGCTACCGGCAGAGAGTTGATTATTAGTGCAGGGGTCGTCAGTGGTGTTGGCTGGTGGTCCATTGGGTGTTGTGTTGGCAATAGTCAAAGCAATGGTTAAAGCTGTGCGGCAAATTGCTATTTGAAAGCCAAAGGGCAGAAATGAATGAGAAAGACAAGCGCAAAGCAAATGGGCAAAATCTCATTTACAGTTCAGCTTAAAAAATGGCAAACAAACCCAAAGTCCAAAGTCGAGAGTCAAGAGTCGAAAGTCTGAAGCCCGAAGCTCAAAAACCCCGAATAGCCGCAGATAGTTGGATAAATATTGGCCGGCTGCCAGCTGCCAGGACACATCATCTACATCCACAGCATGTCCAACGCACCACACCGACTCACTTTCCGGCTTGTGCAGAAAAAAAAAAATAAAATAAATAAAATAAAAAAAGAAAAACTTGACCTGATGTTATTAACTTTTCCATACAATTTGATGAGCTCGGGATATGAATGTATGAAATAATTTTCCAAATTAAATTGAAAAAGCTCAGATGGTCGACAGAAACATGAAATGTGTACAAATTGTATTAAGGGGCAGCTCTGTTAGGGAAATCAACTTTGGACTGTTTATTTTCTTATTACACTTGGCAGGGGGCAGGGGAGGGGGGTTGGGTGGCAGAGCAGAGGCCGTGCTTAGTGGCTGGGAAATTTAAGTTTTATGAGCAGGTGTCGACATTAGAGATAAACACTGACTAAAAATAAAAGCGGCTTTTGACTTGACCCAAAGTCAAAGCTGCCATTAGCAACACAAGCTCTGATTTCCTGTGTCTCTCTCTATCTGTGTGTGTGTGTGTGGGTGTCTCTGTGTGCGCGGCATTAAGCATACGCCCCTTTCGCCAGTTAATTGCACATTGGCGTCGGTTATGCGCAGATAATCGCCACATAAAGACATTTCATGATTGCCCTTTCGGTTATGGCTTATGCTCATATCTTGCGCTTACTCACACTCGCGCTCTCTCTCTCTCTCTCTCTGTTTCTCTCGCTCTCTCAGTCTGTGTGTATACTTTTTTATAATAAGCAACTACAGCAAGCCAGCATAAGCATAACAATAATAATAATAACAATACAAGTGCCATATTACGCAAGTTGGATGCCCAAAAAACTCGGTTACGTCCTGCCCGCAGGCTGTGCTTATATATATATTTATATATATTTATGTATATATGTATATTATTATGTTCGTATGTGCCTAGCCCTGGACTTTGTGTTTGCTTAGCCAAACATTAAAGTTTTGTGTTTGGCTTTTGTTTCACTTTGTTAGCCGCCTGCTTATTTGGCTAATTTATGCTACGCTTTATTGCTTGCTCTGTCGACACGCCATAACATTAAGAGCTGGCCACAAGCTGCCATCGAGCTTGCATGTGCCACAGGGCCCACCCCCCATCCAGCGCATGCCAACCCAAGCCCAGCGCAGCCCATTGCTGCTGAAGGTGTTTGCCATGTTTGCGCATTATGATTCATTGTTGGCTTTGGCCTACAGTCAAAAGGTAGCCAATTCGAAAGATTTATTGGCCCCACAGCATAATGAAGTTCTTTAGCCAAGTTAATGTTTCTGCAGTTAGGGGCAACAGCAGCTGCTGCCGTTGTCAGCGCTTATTAATGGATGGCCACGAGAAACGAGCAAGACAACTGGATCAGCAAAAGACAAGCAGCAGCAGCAGCAAAAAACGAAAATTAATAATTTAATTAATAAAGCAGAAATCATGAACTAAAGCTGAAAGGCCATTAATAACATAATTAATTACGCTATGCTAGTTCATTTGAATTAGACCAAAGACGTCAGTAGAATCGAAGTTATTCGATGAGATGGAAACTATGGCCAGCAGTTGGTCTGTCTCTTGGCGCTGTCTATGCATTACCTGTTGCTGCTCCACATTCCAGTCTGCCAGAGCCGTATTATCCACTCAAGCAGCTCTATTCATTTCCTAGACCCTTTGCCTGTTTGCGCACATCAGGCTCAATTTGTCAGTGAGTGCGCCTCTGACACTGCAGCAGACAAATAAGCTAAGGCACGACCTAACAATGCCTTCGCCACACAATATCCTTGCGAAATCCACATACATGGGGTATGACAAATTTCATAAAATTTTACATTAAAATTGAAATTAATAGCTGAGCATGTGCTGTCTCGCTTTTGCTTATGGCAACAATTGTTTTGATAGTAATATATGTAAGCCTGACTAAAAGGTATCTGCAAAGTCGGTCAAGCCTTGTTGCGAACTTTGGCTGAAACACAAATCCTAATGTGACTACGGCATACGGGGCGTATGTGCAATTTACTAACCCCGACAGCTCAGCTGGCTAAATGATGGCACCGTGTGTGTGCGTGTCTGTGTGTGCGTGCTTGATTGTGTGCGTGCTGCTTGGCAGACAAATTATGCAAATATGCGTGGCATATGAGCGGGCAATATTACGCATACGCCGAGTGCGCCATTAACCGTTCACACTGAAGGCGGCTCGAGGCGTGCGGAGTGCCGGTGTTTGCGCCTAATCAAAAGTGTTCCAAGAAAATGGCAGAGTCGTTACTGCTGCCACTTGACTATACAAAATTGCAACACTTGCCATGACGACAAAGGCCAACAAATAAAACTCGCAAACTCCTCAATTTTCTATTCAAGGTGGGTTCCTTACTTTCGCACAAGAATCATGTTCATACTGAGCTGCAAAAGGTCAGATATTTATAGGCGGTTAGCTATTTCTGATTTTGAAACATGTCAAAGTGAACTTTGTTAATCAGATCGCCGAGTCATGTTGCCATAAAAGTTTCGAAGCGGCCGCAAAGGAAAAATTTGATGAAATCGCGCTGAATCTGCGTGGATGGAAACTAACCAGAACTGATGTGCGCATCGAGGTGGCATGTTTATTTTACTGTAACTCATGCAAGAAATTCAAAAATTTGCGGATTTCCTGTTACCAACACATATCACAGACATACACTCATACACACACGAGTGCGTCTGTGTTGGAGTGAGCGCGGCGCGTTGCGTCGTCTGTTGACTAGTCAAGTGGCTGGGGACTAAGTTGGTTTTCGGCTCTTGGATTCACCACTGTCGGCGCTCGTTTGGCGCGTGTTTACAAATTTAAAAATTTGTTTGTGTTTACCCGGAGCCCTGGCGGGAGCCAGCGGTATGGCGTGGTGTGCTACGCCGGAGTACTGCGGCTCGCGCTCGGCACGGAACGTAGTTTCATGGCATTTAACGCGAATTGTCATAACTCTGCGTGTGCTCGTGACTTTTAAAGAAATTGTTTTATGTTCCGCCTCTAAGCTGCGCACTCTCTCCCTCCCTGCCTCTCTCAGTCGAGCGGCAAAAAGGTGTCATGACATTGTCTTTACCTACGTAATAAATGGTTTCATTTAATCAAAGACTTTTATGGCTGGCGCGTCTAGGCAATATAGGTTTATATGCAAAGCGCAGCCGCATCAGATACGGTTAAGTAAACTTTACTCTGCGGTTGACATAAATCAACGTTGAAATAGGCTCAAGCCGCTGAAAGGCTCTGTCAAGCGCGCACGCCCCCAAATGAACGTGCGTTCAAAATTCTCATGAATCGTAAAAGTTGTGCTCGAACTTCTTTTGCCAAAAAGTAAGAAAAGAAGAAAAAATTAATTTGTAAGGATGAGCATTAAGAGCAGCGCTGACTCATGCTAATTGGAAAAGGCCGCATACTGCCAACCCCAGCGAATGTTAAATGTCTTAAAAGCAGGCAAGTCACTTAACAGCATGTGGGTAACTGGAATTGCGTGAATTCACTGTAATTAATACACGTTCAAGAGAGAGTTGGCCGAAAATGAAATGCACATAGAACTGAGTCCGTTGTAAATTGTCAAAAGAGTGCACACAAATAAAACAGAACTTAAATCGAGTTGATTACATCAATATTTTCTAACTCAATCAAGCAGTTGCCAGTCAATCTATCTCTAGCTTGGCCCAAAAGAAATAGAAAAACATTTGACACATCTAAACATGCAAATCAAATTTCGCCAAACCACGAATTCAACCACAAATTCTGTAAAGACAAAAGCGCTACGAATTAGATGAAGCTAAAGAGAACTTGAAGCCGAAGATAAGATGCCCTACAAATGGCTAAAGATAAATATTCGATATCAAAGATGTTTTTCTTCTAGGTAAATACATATATAATCAAATTTGAACTTTCTTTATAATCCCTTGCAGCAGGCTGAGCAACAAGACAAACTTTATCTAGCTGTGCCAGAATCGAAGCTCTAAAGCGTAGCATGGGACACAAAATAATTTGCCACACACTAAACTGAATTGCAGCAAGGCTGAGTTGGGGCTAAGCCAACAACAGGGACAATAGGGTATGTCAAACCTAACTGAAACTGTCAACAAATGTCCGCTTTTAAAACTGTCTCTCACTCTCACTCTTCGCCTCTCTGTCACGCATTGTCTGTTTGTCTCTCTCTCTCTCTCTTTGGTTTTTGGAGCAAGTTTCTGGCAGCTGGGCAAATGCAAAGTTTAGTTGTAGGCAACTTTTTGCTAAACCGCTAAAATGACTTGCAGCGTCTTGTTGGGCTCATGATGATGTTGCTGTGAGCGGAGGGCGGCCGCTGGGGGCAGTCAGCACCCAGCACGCAGCACGCAGCAGGCAGCACTTGGTGCCACATTAAGGCCCACTTAGTGTAATTGCAGTAGCAAAGCTGAAACTTTCGGGCTGTCAGGCTTTAAGACATGCAACGCGAGTTTAATAACATATTATTATGTGCCCCTCGTCACAGAAACAAAGACTGCGAGAGAGAGACGGAGAGAGAGAGAGAAAAAAATACTAAAAGCAATTAAAGCCCTTGTCAACAGCTGCTGCCAGACCCTAGCCAGACCCCAGCTCTGCTCTCTTTTTCTTGCTCTTGGTGCTCTATTTGCGCAACGCATAAAATTTGACTGATTAAGTGCTGGGAGGAAGTCAAGTGGGTTTTACGGCAACTTCAGCTGGAGCAGAAGCTGAAGCTGAAGCTGAAGCTGAAGATGCCACTGGACTGGGCTGCTGCTCCAGTACGGCTGCAGGCAAACATCTGCTGACTTTATGAGCCTTTTGGGCACGCGCCCTTAGTATATAGTTACAGTATTTAAATGCATTAAAAATAATGCGTGTATATATTTATTTCGATATACTTTTAATAATAACAAAAAAGATTATCAGCTGGTTTTAGTTTTTGCAGACTTGTTAACAATATTTTCCGTTTCCGTGAGCTCAATGTAGGCCATGGTATATGCCATGGTATATGAGCCCATCATTTGGGCAGCTGCCGAAGTCATTTGACTTCAAGAGCGGCCCGAAAAGGGGGAGGGAAGGAGGCGTCGACAGTTGTGGCTGGAATGATTTGGCTCTGTCCGTTGATGACCTTGTTCCGTCATCGACATCAGTTTTCAATCGTGAAACCGTCGATATATTATGTATTGATAGATAAGGAAATCAATCAAATGAAACATGCTCGCCCCAATACTCAAATGTGCGGGTATTAATTTCGTTAGAGAAAATGCCAAAAGTTTGTTGAATTTTGACAGAAAACAATACGTTCTATGACATATAAGCAAAGGCTAATTACACATACATATATATACATAAGTCTGTCTATGATGAGGTAATTTAAAAAGAACTCCTAATTGATGGACTACCAATCGAAATACCAATAAAATTATAGAGTATGTATAATCAAGTAAAGTAGTTATTAAATAAAAAAAAGTGTGGAAAGGCTCTATATTCACTATATATATACATTTACATATGCTTGATACTTCTACAATTTATCCTCACTCTGCTGCATATTATTTATTGAGCTCATTTCCAGATAGTCCTGAATCGCCAACTGCTAGTTAAAGCTACTTAAGCCATTGGCTCGGCAATTTAGTGTCGACTGCCACAGAAAATTAGCATATATTATTAAACTCCCGCACAAATATCCAATCAATAATGTAGTGTACGATTGCCACTGGATCGTTCAGCTGGCGAAGCTGGTGAAAGCCAGCCAGCCATAGCCATAGTCAAAGCCGTGGCAAATTAAGTATGCATACGTATTCAAATTACTCAGCAAGCAAGCGGGGGAAGACTCAAACTTGCCTCCACAAATAAATATATATACAAACACACACACACACACACACACACACACACACACACACACACACACACACACACACACACACACACACACACACACACACACACACACACACACACACACACACACACACACACACACACACACACACACACACACACACACACACACACACACACACATACACACACACACACACATAGAAAGACAGACATTCATATAGATGCGCACTGGATATGCCCAGGAGAGAGATTTTTGGTCTTTCCAGGTCATCGCCCAATATTTGGTATTGGTTAAGGCGCATCATTAAAGCCCTCTGCCTTGGCTCTTTGATGCGGAGCTGCGTGTCTTGCCGTCTTTTTGTTTTTGCCAAGAAGCAGAAACTGAAAACAAATATTGCCGCTGCGATAACAACAACAACAACAACAGCAGAAACAAAAGAAGAAATTATGGTAAGCATAAAAGTAAATTAATGGCTTTGCGTGTGGTGAGCAGGGACACAGCGACGCCTAATAGACCCCAATTTTTTTTGTTATTTGGGCGGTTTTAATTAGTCGTAGCAGAGCATTTCCTTACAGCCACCCTCCTCCCCGTCCCCCCTCGCCCAGACTAATCAATCGTCAAATGCCGTTGGCACATTTATTTGGCTTTTATAATTTAGTATGCGCAATTTCCTCGCCTCGATTTTTCATACGTGAATATTTAATTTCCTCTTACGCCATAGAAATCCGTTTTATATCTCTCTCGCTCTGTTTCCTGTTATTCTTTTATGCTTTGCTGTTGTTGTTGTTCGCATTTGATTTTTGTCCTGGTCGCGTTTTATTTTATTATTTATTGTTTCGGCATTTCATTGCCAAGCATTTTATGTTTATGACTTGAGCTGAGTTCGGATTGCTCTAAAGTCCTGCCATCTCCCGGAAAACTTGAGGCTCTGAAAAGGCGCTAAGAGTTTATGCAAATGCACAAAAAGCTCGACTTTCATTGCAGTTTTGTTATTGTATTCGAGATGAACTATGCGCACGGAGGCTGACTACGTGTTCAATTGGTAAAATAAATTGGAAAACTACTTTTTTTTTTTGGTCACGAAATTGTTGTGCTTAGCCTAGATGTAAATAAATCGTTGTATTTGATTAACTATATTTTTATATATTTATTTGTATATTTGTATATTTACTTTTTTTTTATTATAAGGCCTTAATGTTTAGCTATATTTTTATATGTTTATATTTATGTGTTCTATTGATAATAATTTATTATTTTTGTGGCTTTGTTGTTTATATATATTGTGATATATTTTTATATTTATCTTTATGTAAATATTTTCATTTCTTAATGTGTTAAAATGTTTGTTGGTTTTTATACCCTGAACCCATTGAAAATGGGAAATCAGGGTATAATGGTTTTGTTAAAAGTATGTAACAGGGAGAAGGAGGCGTGGCAGACCCCACAAAGTATATATATTCTTGATCAGGGCGACAAACTGAATCGATTTAGCCATGTCCGTCTGTCCGTCTGTCCGTCTGTCCGTCTGTCCGTCTGTCCGTATGTATGAACGCGTCGATTTCTGAAGATATAGAAGCTAGAGACTTCAACTTTTTTTTAAAATGCTCGTATATAGCGCGCGCATATCGAGTTTATCACTAAAAATCGATAACTCATCCCGTTATTTTTTTATCGATCAAAAACCTTATCGAAAACCAGTTATAAAATTATATCTCCTACACCTTTAGAGCTAAAGTCTCCAAATTTTAAATGTAGACTCGACTGCACGTGATAGAATTTCGATTTTTGTTATAATTCACCCCCCACCCCTATATCCACCCCCTTACCCTCATCTCTGTAAAAGGCGTATTTCAAATACTAGAGACTTGAGCTTTGGCAAATATACGCATAGTAATGATAAAACCACATTCTGAAAGTTTCATGAAGAACGTACGTCCACAAAAAAAGTTATTGAACAATTTAATTCCCATAGTAAGCCCACACTGCAGCCCATGCCTGTTAATGCGTGCGTGCCTATGGGTGTCTATGTATGTGTTTGCGTGTGTGTGTGTGTTTGTTTAAGCTGAATGACACTAAAAAATATTGAAATGGCAGTTGCTCGGAGGGTTCAGGGTATCTCGTAGTCGAGCAGTCTCGACTAGAGCTTTCTTACTTGTTATTAATGTTTTTGTCGGAATTTTATTTATAATTTTTGATTGATTTATACTATAATATTAAAATATATAAATGAATCGAGTAAATACCTTGAAATATAGCTTTTCTTGTTTCATATTCATTCATTTATTCATATACATATATTATATATTAAAAAAATATTTATAAATATTTGATATTTATTTATTCATTTTTTTTCTTAAACCTTGTTTAACTATATTTTCGATTAATTTGTTGCATAATTATTCATATATTTTATTTATTTATTTTTTTTTTTCGTGGCATATCATGCAATAAATATAAATGTTCGTCTTAACTTTTGCTTATCTCAGCGAGATGAGAAACAGTGAATTAAGCCGTCGAAACTACTTCATTCATTCCTTCGCATTTCAAAATGAATTGCAGCTTAAGTTTGTGCAGCTTCTTCTTCTTCGTCTTTGGCTGTTATCCTTTAAGGCTTTCGCACATTGACACTGGCAAAGTTTCCATTTTTTTCGGAAATTTTATTGGTGGCAGAAGTGCGTACAAAGTGCCACGATTTCCATTCCAAAGTTGTACGCATTGGCAACAATTCGAGGCCAACTGAGAGGTTTATGCCACAGGAAAAACTTAAATAAAGTGGCCTTACTTGTTGGCAATGCGAGTTGGCGCTGCATCTGGAGCAGCACCAGCAGCTGGGGTCGATCGCACTTAGTTTGGGGGCAGTCAATCTCTTGAGCCATTTGCATATTCATTCCGCACTTGCATTACTTTGTCAACAGTTTCGAGCATTGAGCTCGACTGGGGCCGGCCGGCCGGAGTGGAAAAGTTGGTGCGAAGTGCAGCAGATATTGGCACTCAGTTTTATGATTTGCCTCGCAACATTTTGTTCATTTCAGTTTTCGGTATTGGGCGATGCCAGATGCCTGAGTGGACGGGCTGGACTGGCTGGGCTGGCTGGGCTGGCTTATGGCCAATCTAAATAATTAAAACGAATGACTTCATTCACGGCGAGAGAGATAAGGAGAGAGGGAGGAAGAGGGAGCGCCTTAGGCCAGTTGCTGGCACTTACAACACTTAATTGCGAGCAAAGTTTGCCGAGAACAAAAATATTATTTTATGTGTGCGGCAGCGAAATTAAGAAAACTTTGCTTAGCATTTGACGACGACTGAGCTTAGGCGCAATGGCAGCAGGAGGCCCCAAAATAAGGCAGCTCCAACAGCTAATGAGCGCATTGTTTGCTAGATAAAGGGGCGTTGCCAAGTATTGTGGGCTATCTGCACAACGGAACAGGATATACCCATTGCTGTTGTTGCTGTTGCTGTTGTCGAAGGGCAGCATTTGGTTATTTGGCAAAAGGGTTGTTAAATGCCATGCAAAGTTTTTGCCAGCGCAGTTCGTAGTTTGCCTTTCGGCATGTATTATGGCTTGCACTGGCTGCTCAAAGCTCCAGTTTCTCAAGTATTACAGATATTACTTTACACAACTTCAAGTGCCCCAAAACAATCAAATCCAACGGAGCAGAGAAAGGCAGCAGTAAACTCATTGCCATTCCAGGAAACCAATCTGTCTGCGGACCCAAAGTCCTGGCTGTGGCTTCAATTATAGATGGATTTTATATAACTCCAAATATTATGTAACCAAATATGTAATGAACAGACGAAGATGGAATATCTAGCTTAATTGCCCTGAGTGAAAAGGCAAAGTATAAATTTCTTACAAACAGCATGAATATTCTTTAAGCGGTTACCGAAGTACCTCGTATGGCTTTAATAAACATTATTAATTAAAGTATTTGAGCTAAGAGAATAATTTGGCATTTATTAATCTTATTGAACTATTATATATAGTTATTTTAAACTTTTCTTTTAGCTTAAATTGAAACTTAGATCTACTTAAAAATTATTTCTGGGCTCTGTTTTAAGGTGCGATAAAATGAAATGTAATTAAATTTTTGGCAATTCATTTAATTGAGTTTTAAGCCGCAAGTTGTGGGCTGAAATTGAAACTTGCCACAGCCCACCTCCAGCCCCGCAATGCTAGCTCCCCAATCGCCAGCTATTTCTGTCGCTCTCACTATCTCGCTGCCGGTCTGCTCTTGGCTGAAGGCAGCCGACGGCTTCAATTCATTTAATTTCTGTTTTTTTTCTTCTTCTTCTTCTGCGGTTTAAGCGTTTGCATCGCACATTTTACGGCCACTCCCGGCGACTGTTTGCGCTGTAATTAAGTGCGTCTAATTTGTGTTAAGCGCTGCGCCACTTGAGCATTGCCATTTTTGTTTTTGCTGCTAGCTCTCTTTCTCTCTCTATCTCTCTCTGTCGCTCTGCCTGAGCCCATTTGCACGTGTAGGCTTTAAAGGATGCGTCTGTCGCTGGCAAAGCCAAACTGCCGTAAAATTGCCGCCTTCGCGTAACTCCGCTGGGAATTTTTTGTCAACATTTTTCTGAGTGATTTCTGTGCATGTTTTGGGCAGTTTTTCTCATTGCCTTATGCGGGGCTCAGCAGGAGTTACACGCTTCACAAAATGTTTATGTTTGGCATGAGCATGGGCATGAGGGCAGAGCGCTCGTAATTCACGTAAAGTCCTTTAAATGAATTTCTGCCACGAAAACTGCTCAAGACGATGCTTTCATACACTCGAGAGAATTTTTAAAAATCAATTTAAATGAAATGTCCACACATCAAAAATGATTTCATTCTGCTGCAGTCACAAATTTCTTGCTCAGTGTCTAAGAAAATTTGAAAGAAAACTTATTTGCAAGCCAAACGAATATCAATTTGACATTAAAAGAAATTTTATAAGATCAAAAGTTTTGCCACAATTTAAATTAAAATTCCACATTTTTTACTAGCATTCAGTCCATCAGCCAGAGTTCTTAAGCTTTAGTTCAAGCACTTTTAAACAAATCTGTCTGCCTACGTTCATACATATTAATTAATTAGTTAAGCTGTAGAACTTAGCGAAGGTAAGCGTGTTATCCTTTTCTAAATTTTCTTTTTATTACAGCGTCCTGTTTAATTACCCAAATCCCCTGAGAAACATAAGCACTAATTAACGCTACGCTTAAGCTTCAGCTTCAGCTTCAGCTTCATCTTGAGCTACTTACCCAGCAAGTCTGTGGCAATTGTAATTCAAAAATTAAAAATCTCCTTTGCACTTTGCGCTTTCACCTTTCACTTGCGGCTCACTTGCTGTTGCATCAACAGAACTTTGCCTCGGGGCACTCGCATAAAATAGCGTAAGGCCAGTTTGTTTATTTATTTTACTATTTTTTTCCACGAATCACATGCACCGTATGCACTTTGCCGGCAATTGTTTGGCCGTACTCTTAGATCAGCGCTTTTTGGCTTGGCGCTCAAAAGTAAGCAACGGTTTTTATTATGCCTTTACGTTAAATCTGACACGCACACACACACACACATACACCGATAGCTGCTGCTGCTGCTGCGTTGGCAACGCGTACGAAACGGCAACTGTCTTACGTTTTATCAGCGCGCCAGTATTTAAGGCAAGAACGCGAAAGCTTTCGGCACGGAGCTTTCACGAGAGCGCACTCGTCTGTTTTCGACCAATGCTTGCATCCGTTTCGACCAATTTGCTATTGGCCATTTGGCCGCTCGATTGTTGTTTGCCGCCGATTGTTTTGAAGGCGCACACAGTCGAAGCCAAAGGCAGACCAACGCATGGTTTATTTATGGCTTCATTCCTCACTAGACTAGCCCGGCGTATCCTTTTTTCTCCGCATAGGTACACCCGGCTAGCGGCCAGCGGACGAAGGCGAATGCAAGAAAAACTGCATGCAAATCATTTGCTTCTCATAATTTATGGGCCACCGTCAGCCAAGCAAATAAACTGCAATCTATCTTGGAGTGCTCGTGTGGCTCTTGGCTGCCAGTGCAGTTTCGATAAGTTCCTTTCATGGGGCATATTAAATTAGGACTTACGTTGGCACCTGCACAGGGCACTTAGTACTTACTTGCATAAGCTTCCGTAAATGTTTTTTAAATAATAATAAGGGGTCTTATACAATGCGAAGTCTCGTCCTGCAATACCTCGATTGTTAGCCCAGCATTGAACTCGTTTTGCAGGAAGTGCATTGAAATGTCTGTACAAAAGTCAACATTTGATTTTTATTTTCGTTAGAAAGGGAAGCGGAAACGGAAATGCCAGCAAGAGCACTTGTAAAAAAGGCAGGCCAATATGGCTGCTGGGCACTTGGGGGACCCGCACGTTGTCCACGCCTCTTCGCACCCGTGTTTTCGTTCATTGTGTATTTGCCATATGCAAATGCTGGAACCCTTTGCTGAAAAGCAAATATAAATATCGATTAGACAATCGCCAACTATCTGACAGGCTGACACGGCCTCAAACGCGGCATTGAACTTGTCTACGCAATGTATGGCCCGCTCGCTGGCCTGCCCACCTGCTCAGCTGCTGGCACTGTCCCGTCCCGTCGCAGCCGTTCAACTGGCATGCCGTGCTCAAAAAGTTGCGCTAACCTTTGCATGATTTAATTATTTGTAGCATACTTTTGTGCGCCGACCAAAAACTTCACACCTGAATGCACAGCAGCTGCCCTCGGGCATTTGCTGAGTGCTGTGAAACTTTGCCACTTTTGCATTCACAGCTTTGTGCGTATGTGTGAAAGTGTAGGTGTAGATGTGTGCCTGTGTGTGTGTGTGGTAATGACCGTAGTGCTAGTGCTAGTTGTTGGAAAAGTTTCCAAGGGTTCTCAGCCTGCGGTTTTTTGTTTTCTGTTTTTTGTTGTTGTTTTTTTTTCTGGCTTTTTGTGTGTGTGTGTTTATTTTTATTTTTTTTTGGGTTTCGAAATGAATGTCTCAATTCATTTTACGCTACACTGCGTCCCAAGTGGAGCGAGCCATGCAAAAAGGACTGCGGGCTTGGGTTCACATTCAGATTCAGTTTCGCTTGTGTAGGGCCAAGTGTTTGGGTAGCGGGAGCCGATGGCGAAAAGTGCAAGCGTCGCAGAACAATCTTCGCCGCTCGGCATCATTACAATTTGTTGATTTGCTTCGTTAAACAGCAAACAACAGCCGCAGCAAAAAAGAAGAAACAAAGAAAGGCACGCGAAAGGATAAAGTTGAAGTGAAGACGACGACAATAGCGTTGACGGCTTGGCAGGAGCAACAGCAGCTGCAGGAGCAGCAGGAGTAGCAGCGGGAGCATAAGAAGCAGAAACCACCAGCAGTCGCCCTGAGGCAATGATGACTCCGGCCACTGGCTGCTCTTTGTAGTTAATGCTCTCAGTTTCTTTGTATACCCTGTAAGCTAAAGCAATGGCTAAAAGCGGGTATGATGCTTATACGCAAAAAGTATGTCATTGGAAGAGTAAATATATATATAATATATATCATTATTTATCTTTTTGATTACCTAAAGAAATCTTTATTTCCATTTCGCGCCCAGTACAGGGTATCCGTGGCTTCCTCACGCTCGTCGTGTTTACTTTGACATGTTCATTTTGGTATTTAAAAAGCATTGCATTGCTCTCCACTTGCTAAGAAATGAAGAAAAAAGAATATAATATATGACATGGGGCTGAGCTCTGCTCCGCTTTGCTTTGCTTTTACTTTTGCGAGGCGTTGATGGCGGCGACGTAGAAAACGACGCCAGCTTCAAAGGCAGCGCCTTGAGCCCTGAAATCCACGATGCGCGCTGCTGTAGCCACTGGCTATGTGTACAGCGGGCAGGAGGGGGCGGCTAAGACCCGTTGAGAGGAAGCTACAGATTGGTGGCAGTTTGCCAAAGCAATCATTGCTGTCAGACGAAAACAAGAGAGATATGTAAGTTAAAAGCGAAGATGGCAATGTGGCACAGGCACAGGCACAGGCAGTGGCCAGAGGAGGCGGCAAACAAAGCAGTGAACTTGTGAGTGGGAAAACAATTTAGTAATATTTTTCTTGGCCAGTTGCAAGTATTTGTATTAACAGAAAGTTCTGTGTGAGCGCCAAGAGATTTTCATTTCAGTTTTGCATTTCCTTAAGCTCTGAAAATGTTTTGAAATGAATGTGAAGCGTGCCTCAGTATGATTTAATTTAATTATATTCAATTTGAGATTTATTCTCTTCACATTCTTCACACTCAAATAGTATTTTAATTCTGTCTTAATTTGAAAGCCCTTCGCTTGGCTTCTCGTCTCCTGCTCGGCTTCATTTTTAAATGGTTTTCATTCTCATTTTTTATCAGCAGCTGCCTCGCCTTGTCGTTGACCCTCTGCCACACACAAAATTAGATTTATTTGCAAATTATAGCTTAAATTGCCACATGGCCGAGGCAGATTTTTATTTTTATTTATACTTTATTTCGTTATGGGGAGCCCCCTAGTAGGGGGCGCCTGAGCTTGTGCCAGGGAAACATTTAAAGTTGGCAGTTGGCAGTTGGAAATAATTCAAAGCATACTTTCGGGCGGCGATTATAATTCACATTTAATTTCAGCCCACTTCATTCGGTCGATGGGTTTATCAAGCCCAAAAAAAAGGCTCATTGTGTCGGCCCATTAAATTAGTTGGCGGATGTGCGGCTGATCACAATTATGTAGGCATTTATTTAGCTAATTGCATTTTTATGTCGAAATTTAAGGGCTCTGGCCATAATCAGGGTTTAATTATGAATATAATCAGATCTGCTGGCTAATTATTCACGGCTCTGCCAGATTGTGTCAAAGTATGATTAGGCATTTCGTTCGGTATATGTGAAATGTTCCGATTAGATCTTTCAGATCTTGATTATTACAGAGAGAGAGAGATGACCGCTGCCGCTCGGGTTATCTATTGGCCCGTTGCGAACGGCTTTAGCTCTTGAGTGTCAAACACACCGATAGGGAGTAGACTTGTTAATTGGTTTGTCGTGCAGCCAAGGCACTTAGCGCTGCTAGAAATGAGAAGAAAATATTAGTTCAAATGAAACGCATTGAAAGCGTCCCAATCCGGAAGTATTGTAGGTAAATTTTCACAATTAACTGAAAGCCATAAAGTGAGATCGGAATATAAATGAGTAAAAGAAGAGAATAATATCTGAGAATTATTAAAATATCTTGAGTAAGCTTCCCGTTTTCACATTATCTGTATTCTGTCCTATTTTCTAGACTTTTATCAGAATATAAATATTTATATTTCAACATCATCAAATATGAGTGTCAATATGTATTTTTTGCAGCAAAGCAAACACTATCAGGCTTATCTGCGGATCGTGAAGCAATACTGGGTCAACGAAATTTTATAATATGAATCACAAATATCAGCTTTTGACTCCACAAAATATATAGTATATTACGTCACATATAATTTATTCCCAATTTGGCGTATCTATTGGCAGTAATATAATTTGTAAATAAAAAATAACTATTTAACATGGAACTGCGAAATACTGCCACAATTCGTGGCAGCCACTAGATTGATGAGTCAAGGCAGGTTATCGCGCCCCTTTGCCCATTTCCCCACTAAACTCGCGGCAAAGCCAAAAAGCCAGAAGAAAGGGCGATTCGAGCAGAAAAATCAAGCGATTTCTGCAACATACTCGTCAATATGCCATTTCGACTCTGCATCAATTCGCCAATTTCAATTTCACAAGCTACCAATACGCAGTGCTGTAACAACGTCAGCGGTAAGTGCTATTATTATTATTATTATTATTAATAATATTGTTGTTGTTGCTGCTGCTGCTGTTGTTTCTGTTGTTGCTGTTGCTGTTGCTGTTGCTGTTTTTGGCTGGTCGCATAATATTTTGTTCGTGATCGGCATTGGACTGAGCGAAAATTTTTGTTGAGTTCAGTTTGTGGCCAGCGCGCGAGCGATCAACACACGGCGCGGCAAATCGTCTTGCTAGAGCGAGACAGCGTATTGTACTTGTAAGAGTGAGAGCGGAAGTGATAGTCGAAAAAAACTTTTTGAAAACAAAACAAATTTCAATGCGAGCTGTTCGAGCCGGTTCAAGGGGTATTTGCGAGTTTCATCAAGAAAGCATTTGCACATTCGCACAATACAATCAAAATTAATTTCATTATTTTGCTCTAAAATAACAATCAACTAATATTGCAAAACAATTGTCGCATTGGTAATTTCTTTTTTTTTTAACAAATAATTTTTGATAATTAATTAAAATGTGTCAAGCTTTAGTCAATGGCAAAGAGCATGCAAATAAATAATTATTATGCTGCATGAGCTTTGTTGGACGCGACTCTTGATGGCCAAGGTCAATGAAATGTGCCATAGCTACTCTACCAAGGGAGTGAGAAAGAGAGTGAGAGAGAGGGTTAGAGATAGAGTTGTTAAACTGAATTGTGCATTTGGGCATAAAATATGTAAGAATTGCTGCACCTGATGAGCTGTGCAATTTTATATAATTAGAAACGGTTATAGCTCGACCCAATTGATTGTTGGGTATTAAAAGTGTTCAATGCAATCGGTGAGATTTGTAAAATTAGAATTTTCGCTAGCTCAGATATGTACTTGATATAATATATGTGCATAAACAATTGACTGAAGGCAATTATTTTGAGTTCTATAAAATTGCCATCACTTTTTTAGCTGCAAATTGAAGAGTGAAAACGTGACAAAATTCAGTTGAATTGTATAAATAAATCTTAAGTGATATTTTGTTTGGTTTACTTTAATTAAAGAATATTAAAAGCATAATATCTATGTGTATTAATAATTTTTATTTAGTTATATAGTGCAACAGCTTAGTTTAGCTCAAAGTACAAAAAAATCTAATTAAATTTAAAATAACTTAGTTAACTCCGGCTGTAATGCCATACAACAATAATAAAAGTTTTATTATTTTAAGAATTTCAACTGTTGTGTTCAATCTTTGACGACTGCAAATAACTAAATGTATTTTACAAATATGTGTGCAGCCTCAATGGGCATAATTAATTAGTTCATAGATATATTAGTAGGAAACATCAAGTCATAGTTGGTTAATCCTATTTTAAATTTCCTTTAAGAGCAAAAAAAAAAAAAAAAAAAAAAAACTGAGGCATCACTTACAAGATAAAAATTAAAATAAAGTATAACATTTGTATCAGTTTTGTTTATATTTTACATGCAAAGTAGTTTATATGCCCTTGATATTTACTTTCTAACTAATTATATATTTCAGAATTAATAGACTTGTTTAAAATATAGTAGCTACCGCTTTGATCAATCTAAATTGTAATTTTCTTGTTTCAAAAGTAATGAAATAGAAGTCCAGCCGTTGCAGAAAACCAATATACTCTTTTCAAAAGGTTTCAAGAATATATGCATATATGTAAATACATGTTACATATTAAGTCTTAGACTTCTTCTTCCCATATTATGTAAGCTTATTTTTTACCTAAAATACAATTCCCTTTGAATTTTCTGTACAAAAAACCCCAAATTTATAAGCACGTCGTTGTGCGATAGAGACAGGTAGATAATTGAAATTCGATTGTGTGGGATGTTTTGTGATTTCGATTACCGCTGCGAATAACTTATCCTCAAGTACAAAGAACAAACAAAAAATTGCTAAACATTTCACTTGCTGTTCTTGAATGCGTATTTATAATTTTATTTCATCTGCTGCATTCTATTTTTCTCACAATTTCTTTGAGCAAATTCGTTGTTGGCCATGTGTGAGGTCGTGTAGCGCTTTATTTACTCTTGCAGCCTTCTTTTATTTTCCGTACTTTTTGTCTCTGTCGTAAGAGTGTTTGTTATTTGAGTTATTTGAAAGCCTCGAGCAGAGCTCAAGTTGTTGCCACATACCGTGCGAGGGACAGCAGCCGTGGCCAGGGACAAAGTTGCGACTCGAAGACTTGTCATGGGTTTTTTCTTTCATCTGCTTCTCTTCGCTTCACAATTTAACTATCTCATTGAAGCAAAGGTGTACTTCGGCTGGAATTGGTTACACTAAGCAAACAAAACAAATGAAGTAGTCTTTCGCAGTTTTTACAGTTTGTTAACTTATTTCATTTAAGCGTTAAGTGGGCCGAAAGCGGATTGCAAAACTTTGCCAACTTGCCAACTTGAATGAAAAATCTCTTCAAATTTTCACAAGCTCTTTGGCAACTCCCATTGTTGCTCAAAAGTTGCTCAAGGATTATTATTTCCCTCTTTTACACTCATTTGGCTCCATTTTCCATTTTGCTGTTAATTGCAATTTTCATGTCGCCTCATTTGGTTGCTTTATTTATTTGTTCTGTCTGCTCTGCCATATAAAGATAATAAATAAATGTGTCAAGCAAATATGCCAACTTTGAGCTGTCATATTTATGCAATTAAGACTAATTACAGTGCGTGGTCATAACATACAGATAAGGCGATGATAGTTGAAGCATATGTTAAATAAATAAAATAATTAATTTAAGTAGAACAAACTTTTTTATTGTATCTGTATCTGTATCTGTATCTGTATCTGTATCTGTATCTGTATCTGTATCTGTATCTGTATCTGTATCTGTATCTGTATCTGTATCTGTATCTGTATCTGTATCTGTATCTGTATCTGTATCTGTATCTGTATCTGTATCTGTATCTGTATCTGTATCTGTATCTGTATCTGTATCTGTATCTGTATCTGTATCTGTATCTGTATCTGTATCTGTATCTGTATCTGTATCTGTATCTGTATCTGTATCTGTATCTGTATCTGTATCTGTATCTGTATCTGTATCTGTATCTGTATCTGTATCTGTATCTGTATCTGTATCTGTATCTGTATCTGTATCTGTATCTGTATCTGTATCTGTATCTGTATCTGTATTTAAATTCTGGACAAAATTGATTGCTAATTTTCAAGTTTATTAATTGATTTCGTTGTTGTTGTTGTTTATTGCGTGTATTGGCCATTTGCGAGCTGTTAAAAATGGAATTTTTATGACGTTTATTTGACGGGCTTCGTTTACGCACTAAAAAATGTGCTAAACAACAAATTCAATTTCAAATTCGAATACGAGTTCTATGCTAATTGTTTAACAAAAGCAAGCATATGAAATATGCTGTGGAGTTGCTGTAAATTAATTATAGACAAATTGATGAGCAATTCCCTAAGCAACTTGCGAAATAAATATACATTTATATACAGATATAAATATTGTATATAGTATGACTAAAAAGGGCGATTTCATTTCCATACAATGAAATTTTTGCTTTTTGCAGAGCTTTTGGCACGTTTCTGGCAGATGCTCTGAAGGTCGTCGGCTGAGTGGAGATAAATTATTATACATATATTGTTTTTCTTATGTATTTGTTGCTGCGTTTCTTGTTGCTTTTTGTTGTTGGTTTTTGCAGTGCTTATGAAGCTACTGCAACAGTTGGTTATTTTAATTATGGCAAACGACTCGAGTGCTGCTGGTTAACAAACGGACGACAAAAGCAACAATTGCTTACATAACCAGGCAGACAAGCAAATATACACACGCCCCAGCCATGCCATATATATGTATGTACATATGTATGTAGATGTACCGACATAACTGTGTACATATGTCGGTACATACATGCATACAAACATACACTCAAGCATACATTCATATATATGAGCGAAACGTATTTTAGTATGCCCGGTCGCAGGTTGATTATGTTTTCGAAACCAGTTTTTGGGGTGCCTGCAGCCAGTTGGCATACTCTCTCCCTCTCTCTCTCTCCGACTCTTCCACTCTCACTCTCTTTCTCTCTTTTAGTCTCCATAGGCATTTCCATTTCTTTCGCCTGCTCAGTCTTGCATGCTCTTTAGTGGGTCGCCCTAGACCTAGTCACGTGCCTGCTTATACCATCAACAATTCAGCTTCGCTTATGATTTGCATTTTAAGCATGGCTAAAGGTATTTTGAGAATTGTAGCTGGGCTTGCGAAGACGAAGAGGAAAGTTGAAATATACTCGATTGAGTTTTAACTAGTTACCAACTGCAGCTGAAAGCGAACACTTGCCGCCCATTTCAAATATCAAATTAATTTCAATTGATCGATGTTCCTATAGAATTCTCAAGAATTCCTTTGAGAAATATCTTCAAGCAGGCACATGGGCTAATTGTTATTGACATTTGGACTTTGAGACGAATGGCGTTTCACATAAATCACTTCCGATAATTACGAAGCTTATCAATTTTCTCACAGCACTCACAAATTAAATGTCGAATCACACTGACACACTGACTAGACTGATGAAGAAGCTCGCCAACTGAAGCAGCTTGTTCGACAAAGTGTAATCAATCGAAGAACAGATAAGATTCTTGAATTACGAATGGGATTTAATTTTAGTTTTTATGCTCACTCACTCAACTGCTTTGTGAATCACTTTTTTGATTTATGTTTAATCTGTAATATGACTCACTTTAAGCAAAGGGTATTTGCTAGTCGAGCAAGTCATATATCATAGCTTGTCTATCGCGTGCTGCCGCTATCTGCCGATGTCAAGCTATTGACCTGTCTTTAATTTCTTATAATGTAAACATAGCAAATGATTTTTATCCTATTCTCCTTCATGAATATTATATCTATGATGACATGACCGCATGAAATAAAAGCAAATTGAAGCGCCTGACTCTTTCAAAGTCAATGTCAGCAATTCAATTGGCTCACATCGCAGGGAAAATGAATATTGAAAGAGGATTTGGCGAGAGTTCATTTGCGTAAAAGACAAAAATATAAGGGGAAAATTCCAAGAAAAAAGTAGTTTATATTGCTATGAAGACTATATAAATAATCGATTTGTTAAAATTGAAGTATATTCCACTAAGATAAACAATTTCTAAAAAGAATAAACTTTAAGAAAGCACTAAGGTTCATGGTTGCTATGAAGACTATATAAATAATCGATTTGTTAAAAGTGAAGTATATTCCACTAAGATAAACAATTTCTAAAAAGAATAAACTTTAAGAAAGCACTAAAGTTCATGGTGACGCATTTAATTCTCTCAAATGTCTAGACATTTGTTTAGCATCTGTTAACGGAAACAGATTAATTATCAATTGTTTAGACAGTGCTAGCTCGAACACTCGTACGTGCCTCTTTGGACTGGCCAGCAAAAATTAAATTATTCCTTTCGAAATTTGTATTTCTCTTCTCTTCTCTAGGTAATCGGCATTGTAGTCTCTGGTTAACTCAACACTTTCTCCGGCATTCGGTAGACAGTAACGGAGGCGGATGCGGGTGTTTAACAGATTGCGCAAAC
Source organism: Drosophila mulleri (assembly GCA_035047565.1). Classification (NCBI taxonomy): domain Eukaryota; kingdom Metazoa; phylum Arthropoda; class Insecta; order Diptera; family Drosophilidae; genus Drosophila; species Drosophila mulleri. The sequence continues at coordinate 1,277,132 of JAWNPK010000049.1, read as the reverse complement.
TTTGAGATACATTTATGAGTGCCACGAAAACGGCAAAAGCCAGCCTCGTACGCCGGAAGAGTCGACGCATCTGTTAACAGACAGTCGCACAGTTTGGTTTCAGTGATAAAATGTGAAGTGCGGCGAACTGAAGTGAAACAAAGTAGAGAAAAGAAAAGAAGCGAAAAGAAAATAGAGAACAAAAATCACACGCACACAGACACTCATAGACACCCTGTGAACATAAAGGAAGCAAAAGTCAGCATCAAAGCCGCCAGCTTAAAACTTGCCCTAGTTCGAATTTATCATAAGTTCACGCACACACACGCACACATCAAATAATAAAAATATGAGCTCCCGCGAGGACTTTGAACGGCTGCGGCTGCAGGAGCAGGAGCAGCAAGTGAAACTGGAACTGGAATTGCAACGGAATCACACCATCAGCATGCACAGCCATCCCTTGCTCTCCGAGTATTATTCATGTGAGTAAAACTAAAAAAAAAAAAAGTGCTGCCTCATCTGCATAAATAATAAAAAGCTAGAAAAAGAAAAACTCGAGTCCAATAAAGTTGAAAGCTGTTTAAGTTGTGTGAAATATTGGTCAGAGATCAAAGTTTCCATGTGACTAGGACAAATCACATTGAGTGAGTTTGATCGATTTACGTTGTGAATATCTGGGCTATAATTCTTGTTAACACAAAGATCAAGTCACACTTGACTGTATGTATATGTATATATGTATATTATAATTACCTTTCCTCCTCACCTTCCTCAGATATGACGGCCTTTGTGTCGCTGGCCATCTTCGTGGCCGTAATGCTGACCATACTAAACATTTCCATATATCTGACCACTGTGTCGCAGCTGCGTCGTCATCTGAACAAGCCGCTGCAGATACCTTCCATTGTGATGGTCAGCCTGTATCCGGTCATCTCGGTGGCTGCCTTGGTCACCATACTGGTGCCGTACTCCTGGTTCATCTGTCACACAGTGATGCACGCCATGTTCATGATAGGCGGGCCCGTCTTTCGAATGCTGCTCTTTCGCTATGTCGAGTCGGAGCAGAACTATCTGAAGGAAACATCCGGCGAGCCGGTCGCCTTGAATACGCCGCCCTGCTGCTGCTGCTGCCTCTGTCTGCCCATGGTGGTGCCGACGAAGACGAAGCTGTGCATCTCCCGCTACATGGTCTGGCAGATGCCCGTCTGGCAGGGCAGCATCATGCTGGTTATGAACATACTCTACTATCGTGATATTACGCTCTATCGTGAGGTGGTCCTCTTCTTCATACCCTTCATCATAACATCCATTGTGATGGGCGCCTGGTCGCTGCAGATCACGGTGCGCATGATCACCAAGCTCCACGGCGACTATCAGCTCAGGAAGAAGATGTTCTGCCTTCAGCTGATTGTGCTGCTCTGCAAGCTGCAGTACTTGGTGCTCTACGAGCAGCTGAACTCCCTCAAGCTGGGCGGCGAGTATCCCATCAATCACACAATTTACAAGCAGAGTAAGTGTATCAAGAGAGCGTTCCGTGTTGTTTGTGCAGCTATTAAGTTTCTATTTTTCTTTCATTCTGCAGCCATCATCAATATCCTGATACTGGTCGAAATGGTGCTGGTGTCCATGTTGGCGCAGAGCGCCTATCGCGTACCCATTCAAGTGCAAATCGACGACTCGAATCGCAAATGACAGAGTTGTGAGCTTTAGTTGGTTAGTGAACACGAGTTGTATAGCAAAAGATTGTGATAATTTAATAAAGACAAATTAGTTTACAAATAAATAGAAAAGTTTAGAAAATAATAAAAATATGGCGAAAAGCCTTTTGAAACACGTCATTGATTGATTTGAAAATATTTCATTTATAGAGAGACATCAAATTTATTGTGGCACATAAAAATTTGGACAACCTGCTGCTAGCTGCTGTCTTCTGAATTTTTGCCAATAAAATACCAATTTCTGGCAATATAAATTGTCGAGCCTAAATATCAAGCAAAGTTATCAAGTTCATTTTAGTTGCATTTAGTAGACAATTCTTATGTCCGGCAGCTGTCACAATTCCTTAGGCTGTAATTCAAAGAAAATGGGTCGAATCTCAGCTGCCTTGTTGGCCAAATAGCCGACCACAAATCATGTGTCTTCCCGGGTCCTGCCAGGAGTGGATGGAATGGATGGAGTGTACAGTGTCCAGTGTCCTACCCAGCTCAAGCCTCAGGGCTCCCAGGACACGCGTGTCGCGTTTAGCTCATAATTCTCAATGGCCCCAGGGGGCAGGAGTTGGAGTTGGGCTTGAGGTTTGGGTAGCGCTTTACATTTTTCAACAAAATTGTATGCGGCTTAGGCCGCCTGGTCTAGGCGCCATAAAAATACAATAAATAAGTGTTGTTTTTTATTTATTTTGTTTTTGGCTAGATAGCCTTTTTCGGATAACTCAATTGCCGACGTTGGGGTAAAGCTGGGGACTGGCCAGGAGGCGGCCACAAGCCGAGAGGAACAAGGAGCCAAGGCACGAGAAAAATAAGAGCAGCAGCAGAGACAGCAAAAGCAATAACAACAACAACAACAACAACAACAACAGTAAGAGCAAATGCGTGTTGTTGCGGCAGTGCGTTGAAATTTATGATTTATTTGAAAAGAAAGTACATTGTGCGCTGCCAAAATAAATCACATCGAAGACGCTGCTAGGGCGCTGGCAACAAGAAAAGAACGCCAACGAACGAAAATCAAATAAATAATGTGAAACAGTGCAAGAGCAGGTTCAGCCACACGAGCAGCGCAAATGCCCTAACATTTAATAGAAGGAATAGGAAAATCGAGACCAAAAATTAAAATTGTATTGCCTACTTTTAAGCTGAAAATAATTCCAATTGAATTGCAATCGCCATTGCGCCTAATATATTTTTGTTGCATACTTTTGTGCTGAGCCAAAATAGAGTTTCAGCCCGAAAGTATGCAGAAGAAATTGTACAAATCTCGCTTTGCTCTAGAGCAATTCCCCCATGTACTATGTGTGTTACAAGCAGCTGGGCCAAACTGTAATGCCGTTGGAAAGTGTTTTTATCGAGGTGCTCGTTTTCGGGGCAGCAATAGGGCCACAACAGTCAAGTGCCTTGGTCGGTCGCTGTTATCTTATCGTCCTTTTATGATGTACACAACGCCGCAGAGCGCAGCAATGAAAGGCCTTTGCCAGCGAGCGAACGCCAGCCCTATAGTCGTCCTTTTCCCCTAGCGCCAGGGCATACTGACAGCTCTTGTGTCTGTCTACCTACTTATTTGGAGCGGAGCTGTCGGTTTTTATGAAGACGCTTGTTTACTTGGTCTCCGCAACGGAGTCGTCGAGCTGCCAGCCTTGTCTGCCAGCCCTGCCCGACTGGCAAGGCAAGTAAATCAGATTAAGTACCCGCTGCTCATTTTGATGAGTTGCAAGTGCCGACGACGGCCAACGAGAGGATGAAGACGAGTACGCGGTACGCATCCAGATTAGGTGGCTGCGGGGATGCAATCCTGTGCGGCTTTTTGATTTCAAATTGGATTTTTGCAACGGATATGTGCGCGCGTGCCATACATACACACACACACCTACACACACTTCACTCATGTAGAGAGTGCAGAAAAAAATTTAATTAAAATTCGCACAGCAATGTTATTTAAGCTATCGAATAAAGGAGGCCCATATGGCGCCCTTTGTTGCAAGGTTTTTTATTCGTTCGCTTACAACAGAATCGAACTAATTGCAACAAAAAAGAAAAAGAGAAAGAAAAACTGTTGGGGCTCTTTTCTATAAATACATAAAAATGTTGCTATAAGAAATAGATATGATTGACTTGGATTACAAATGTGTTAGGCCAAGGTTAATCAATAAATGAAATGTTTATTTTTCAAAAACTTATTTAATATGTGTATTTATATAAGAGTTTACTTGCATTGTTTCATATTTTTTAACTCTTCAGCTTTAATATAAATTAAGTATAAAATATGATGTTATTTTTCCAAGCGACTTACGCATTTCCCTAACATTAATAAAATATTATAGCACACTTCGTCTAAAGTACGGAGCAGGAAAAAAATTGATATAGCTTGTTTGCTATACCCGCATGAAATAAGTTGGAGAAATGTTGACGCCCACTTGATGGTCGACGTCTGCTTTTGGCGCTGCGTCTGCTGCTGCTTCTTCCTCTTCTTCTTCATCTTCTGCCGGCAATGTCTGCACTGCTCGGCATGTCCAAACACGTTAGGCCATCAGCTGACACAACACAGCAGACAAACAACAATAGCAACAAACAAATGCTGAGCCTGTCAGACAGTGTCTTATGTCACTGTCCATTAGACGCCAAAGGAGAGCCAGATCAAGAGAGTGAGCGTGGGAGTGGGAGAAGGAGAGAGAGAGAGAGAGGGGGGGGGACTGCTGGCTCTTTAAGCTGCCTATTGAATTGCTAGCGGCTGCAGGAATATTCATCGAATCGCTATGGACCTACTAGGTATAGTCCCCAGGCATGACTTATGCGAAAAATAAATTTCATGGCTGCTTGAGCGCGAAAACACTTAGACAAATTAAATAATGCGCATACGCCATGTTGTGCGGCTGTTGAATTCAACAAATAGAAATTATAACACAATATTTGTCATTCACAGACAATTTAACGGATTCCACGATGATGCGCCACTTCTGCCAAGGCATTTTATGATTATTGACTTGACTCGACTCTCGCTTTTTATATTTTCTCGCTTCGCTTTTTTTTTTACTTGTTATTTGTTTGCCGCATTTCCGTTATGTCTTATGGCTTTTGTTTGTTTCAGCATTTTGAGTATTTATGCCTGTTCTTTGTTTAGGGCTTTTGCTTCCTTAATTCAATCGCTTGCTTCAGCTGTTCGCCCATTTCACTGGTGCTAAGTAAATAAGTTTTATGACCTTTTTTCGCTCGTGCCTTGAGCAGGCTGCGTCGTAAAATTGCGAATGCCAGTGCCTTATGCTTGATTGATTTCATGCCAAACTTTCTCTCGAATTGGCAAGGCTTGGATTCTTTTTTTTCCGCCTTCTTACAGGAAAAATTGACACGCTAGAAGCTTAACGCTGTAGCTGCTTATTGTTGGTGCTTAGAAAACCATAAAGTTTCCTCTTTTTATTTTATTATGATTGATAATTACACTTCAAGTTCAAGTTTTTAAAGGATTTGGTTTGATTTGATGCTTATACATATACTGCGCGTAGTCAGTGTTGCGCTTAGGAAAAATATGAATAAACCAAGTTTACATTGATTCGCGACTATCTAAGCGAGACAAATTAAAGGATAACACGCAGTTTATTTAGTTACGTTGAATATTTTAAATTCGGTTTTTGTATCTCATATATTGATTATCTTATTCAGTTAGTGTTTCGTTTGCATAACAAATTCTGACAAAGCATCTTTTATCTGTCATTTCATGAATTTTGTGCATAGCTCTTAGCTATACTTTTCAATTAAAACTTATGACGCGCGGAAGGGCTAAAAATTCGCAGTTTAAACTCTGCGACAGCCTGACGGAAATTTGCATTTTGCACACATTTGCTTTAATAAATAATACACTGCTCAAAAGTAAAAGAAGTCTTATGGGATTCAAGTCAAATGTGCTGACTTCTCCGAAAATATAAAATTAATGTCTGATATAAAACATGCCTCAATTCAGCAAGATTTATTCTTTCTCTCAGCTTCAACAGAGCATGTTGCAGTCTTTACGGGCGGCTGCTGTTTTAAAATTAGGCAAACACGCTTTGTATCATTTAATTAAAAACTTTTCGGAGCGTTGACTTTTTCGGCCAAAGTCTCAGCAGGCCACATATTTAAGCCAGCGGAGCCGCGCTGGCGCCTTAAATTAATTAATGCGCCGCTACGAGGCATAAGAAAAATATTTGTGCATGTTTTGGCATAATTAAACGGAGTCTCTCGTACACTCCAGTTAACAGCGCAAGAGGTGAACTAACTCTGTGTTTTGCTTAGCTTAGTTTGGATTTACTAGACTCTAAGAGCCAGTTCAAGTAAGCCAATATTAATGAGTTTGGCCTTTGGCTCAAATGAAAAATATGATTGTTAAATAGGTCGATTACGTTTAAAGCCAACTTCCAGCTCAGCTGCAGCTAAAGTTAACTTTACGCTCGATTGCTCAGCTGATGCGATACCTGAATGTTCCTTCTCTCTCTCTATTGTTCCACTCTTGTGTATGGGATATAATCTTATAATTGTTTGCCTTTGTGGAGCTTATGTTATTGCTTATTAGGCTTACTTTTACAGGGTATGCAAGCTCGAATTGAAGTTCGCCCTTACATGCCGTTTGTGTTACTTTAAGCCAGCTGCCCGAAGTATTAGAGTGCGCTTATGCGAGTGTATGTGTGTGTGAGTGAGGGAATCAGAGGTCCGTTGTTCTATGGACCGAGCCCGGGCCTTATGCTGAGCACTCAGTTTAACAATGGCAAACAACTAAAGCGCTGCCAAATCCGCTTAAAGAGCATTTGTGTGTTACGACAGCAGCAGGAGCAGGAGCAGGAGCGGCAAGAACAAACCCAAAACTGACTAGGCAAGCAGACTGACAGCTGCTCGTGTTAAGGTTGCTTCAGCTGGCTTCTGTTGCACTTTGCTGTATTTGTTGCTTTTTTTGTGACACCTTGCCATTGCTACATTAGAGGATTTTGCATAAGTGACAAGCAGGCGAGACGATGGAGCCACAGCCACAGCATCGTCAGCAACATTCACATGCTCCGCCTTATCCACATTTCCATTCCAATCCAATGCCGTGTGCTGCCATGTGTGAGTGGCTCGACTAAAGCTGCAGGCTAATGCAGCCAGGCAGGTTAGTAGCCAGGTAGAGGGACAGGCGGACGGACAGACAGACAGCCATAGAACGAAACGCTTGTCAAATGCTCCCCCGCAGCCGTTGAGCCAGTTTGCGGGGCGAGGAATTCAGCTTGCAGTCCTCCGCGCGTCGCGGCTGTCACCTTAAGATGCTCCCCAAGCTGCAGGCTCAGCGTTTGCTTGCTTAATTGAATGCCACATTCGTCCCTTCGAGCTATCCGTACGAGTTGCATTTGATTGGATAAATGCTTAAGTACTTGTGCAATTACAATTACGTGCGTGATGCACAGCCCAAAAGCATTTAATAGTCTCTGTTACTATATCACTTA